>CM035155.1:600000-1068836 GCA_020205615.1 Panax quinquefolius | reverse complement strand
AAGATGTCAATGAGGGAGCAATCCCTAATTCATGATGTAAGGCAATGAATGTCGATGTGAATGTGGGAATTGGGCACTAATCGAAATAAGCTTCCACTCCTATGAACCCTGGGAGGTAACGATAAAAAACGCGGAGAGGTAGGCGAACCCCTTTTCCAAGAAGGTGACCGGCATGGCGACCCAACCGTCCGGCCACTTGGTACATGTGCTCTTCTCTTCAGAGCAGGGCCCTTATGGCGCATATGTCGTGAATCATAACGAGTCCCGAGCATACATATTTCAAATTCGTGACGGAAGAAGGGATGTTGGCATGAGGGAACTGCTCCCCGCCCCCAAAGAAGTCGAGGTCGAGACAGAGGGATCGGAGAAGGATTTCCCCCATGGTTGTTGATTGGGGTTGGAACTCGAACCCTCTCGTTAGGGTTCGGTTGGGAAACGATCTTGACAGAGCTCGCATCGAAGGGAGTTTTGGCTAGAGGTTACTGGCCACCATTGTTAAGATTTCGTGAAGCGTAGAAAGAAGTTTGCAGAGAGGAGAAGAAAGCTCAAAGGTTCAAATTTCAAATTAGCGGTAAAACCGCTCGAATTGGTAAAGTTTACCTTTTATAATGACAGCCATACCAGAATCAAGGGCGGCATTTAATTCAATGCAATGATGATGAATGGGAAGAGGTTTCATCTCGCTTTTGGGTCTAAATATCTTCACCGTGTGGGCTTCAAGGCTATTGGGCTTCCCACTTCTATTCCCGATATCAATTTGGACCGATTTTGATGGGCTTTGGTGAGTTTCACTTTGTATCTCTTGTGATTTATCATAATTGCGTTATGTCAAGGGCCTATATCGTTTATAGTCTTTCATTAAACATCCTGTTTAATAAAAGACTAGGGGCAAATGTCAGCCATAATCCTTTTCTTTATCGGGCCGCACTTAATGGGCTCCTCCTCGATCATGTTATGCTAAGTCCCGGTTGGTCCGAATGGTTTGGGCCCGATTACTTGATCATTTCATCGGGTCCTTTCTACCGGATCCAACCGTTGGGTTATTTCCATTATTTGGGCTTAGTCATTGAATTAGCCCATTATACAAATTGTCACTTAATCCAACTTTGACCGGTAATCCTTATGCCAAGTGATAGTTGACTACTGTGTCTGCCACCTTTCTGCATGGCATTAATGAGGATGGGACTCAGATGATCGGCGATTGGCAAACAAAGGTAGCAGGTGGAAGTAGGTCCGCTTAGCCCGATCGCGGCAAAGGAATATCAAGCGAGCTCTTCCTCACCGGGTAGGTTCGTAAGTTGTAGGGTTGGGGTCGGCCGAGAAGGTTGTTTGGGGGTTGTTGCTTGGAAGTGTTTCGGATCACTTTCGGGTTTGTTTCGTTGGGTGGATTTGGATCGTTTGGCGATCTTTTCTTCGACGAGGTCTAAGGTTTTCTTCTGGGTATGTTGGGTTCGGCTACCGAGGTTCATCGGTTTGAAGGAAGTAGTTGGTGGATCGATGGTAGGGGATCAACCCGGAAGATTCTTCACCAGATGCTCTTCACTCGCATCTGCATTCTCGCCTCGCTAAAAATCTTCCGTGTCTCTCACTTCCAAAGGAGTTCGGTTTGATCGGAGACACCGCAAAAAAACCATATATCGAACCTCAGATCATTTATATATCTCGTAAAATTATGTTACAAAGTTATTCAAACTTACATTTATGGTCATATAGCGGGCTTGTTTGGTCAGAAGTGTGAAACTCCATTCTTTTGGAGGAATCTTCTTCAAAAAGTCTGCCATCTCCCTCACACGCCATTCGGATATGTCTCCAAAGTCAGCAGAGACCCCATCAGAGGTAGTCCAGTCTGGAAGAGAAGAGATCTCGGGTCCGCGGATGACGAAAAACCACTTCTCGTGCCAACCCTTGTTGCTGGAAGGGGTATCCATCAAGGGTCTCCTCTCGAATCTGGTGTTGGGTCGGGGAGACTGCTTGCTCAACATTTTGAAGCCTCGTTCTCGAGACCTACCGGCAGAGAAGAGGGTGAAGAAGATGTCAACAGAGGGAGCAATCCCTAATTCATGACAGAAGGCAATGAATGCCAGGATGTGAATGTAGGAATTGGGCACTAACTGAGTGAAGCCCACTCCTATGAACCCTAGAAGGGTAACGATAAAAACGTGGAGAGGTAGGCGAACCCCCTTTTCCAAGAAGGTGACTGGCATGGCGACCCAACCGTCCCGGTCATTTGTACATGTGCTTTCAAGAAGCGAGGGCCCTTATAGGCGTATGTGTCGAATCGATAACGAGTCCCGAGCATACATATTTCATTCCGTGACGGAAGAAGGGATGTTGGCATGAGGGAACTGCTCTCGATCCTTAAAGAAGTCGAGGTCGAGATGGAGGGATCAAAGAAGGATTTCCCCATGGTTGTTGATTGGGGTTGGAACTCGAACCCTCTTGGTTAGGGTTCTGGTTGGAGAAACGACAATCTTGTGAGTCGCATCGAAGGGGGGAGTTTTAGCTAGAGGTTACTACCACCATTGTTAATATTTCGTGAAGCGTAGAAAAGAAGTTTGCAGAGGAGAAGAAAGCTCAAAGGTTCAAATTTTAAATTAGCGAGTAAAACCGCTGAATTGGTAAAGTTTACCTTTATATCGACAGCCATTACACTACGAATCAAGGGCGGCACATTTAATTCACTGCAATGATGATGAATGGGAAGAGGTTTCGTCCGTTTTTGGGTCTAAATATCTTCACCTGTGTGGGCTTGCGTCTATTGGGCTTCCCACTTCTATTCCTGATATCAATTTGGACCGATTTTGATGGGCTTTGGTGAGTTTCACTTTGGATCTCTTGTGATTTATCATAATTCGTTATGTCAAGGGCCTATACTGTTTATAGTCTTTCATTAAACATCCTGTTTAATAAAAGACTAGGGGGAAATGTTGGGCCATAATCCTTTTCTTTATTGGGCCAGACTTAATGGGCTCCTCCCTTGGATCATGTTATGCTAAGTCCTGGTTAGTCCGAATGGTTTGGGCCCAGTTACTTGATCATTTCATTGGGTCCTTTCGGCTGGATCCGGTCGTTGGGGTTATTTCCATTATTTGGGCTTAGTCATTGAATTAGCCCATTATACAAATTGTCACTTAATCCAACTTTGACCGGTAATCATTATGCCAAGTGATAGTTGATTCACGTGTTTTGCCACCTTTCTCGTATGGCATTAATGAGGATGGGACTCGGAATGACCGTGGTGGCAAACAAGGTAGCAAGAGTGTGAAGTAGTCGCTTAGCCCTGCGTGCAAAGGAATATCAAGCAGACTCTCTCCTCACCGGGGTAGGTTCGTAAGTTGTAGGTTGGGGCTCGGTTGAGAAGGTTGTTTGGGGGTTGCTTGAGGAAGTGTTTCCGATCACTTTCGGGGTTTGTTTCTGGTTGGGTGGATTTGGATCGTTTGGCGGATCTTTTTCTTCGACGAGGTCTAAGGTTTTCTTCGGGTATGTTGGGTTCGTCAGTTTGAGGTTCATCAGTTTGAAGGGAAGTAGTTGGTGGATCGATGGTAGGGGGATCAACCCGGGAAGATTCTTCAGCCAGATGCTCTTCACTGCATTCGCATTCTCTCGCCTCGCTAAAAATCTTCCAGTCTCTCACTTCCAAAGGAGCTTCGGTTTGATCGTAGACACCGCAAAAACCATATATCGTAACTCAGATCATTTATATATCTCGTAAATTATGTTACAAAGTTATTCAAACTTACATTTATGGTCATATAGCCAGTTTGTTTGGTCGTAAGTGTGAAACTCCATTCTTTTGAGGAATCTTCTTCAAAAAGTCTCGCCATCTCCTCACACGCCATTCGGATATGTCTCCAAAGTCAAGAAAGACCCGATCGAGGTAGTCCACCCCGAAGAGAAGAGATTTCGGGTCCCGTGATTTAAAAACCACTTCTCGTACAACCCTTGTTCTTTGGAAGGGTATCCATCGTGGGTCTCTCTCTCGAATCTGTGTTGGGTCGGAGACCGCTTGCTCAACATTTTGAAGCCTCGCTCTCTGAGACCCACCGAAGCAGAAGAGGGTGAAGAAGATGTCAACAGAGGGAGCAAACCTAATTCATGATGTAAGGCAATGAATGCCGGGATGTGAATGTAGAATTGGGCACTAATCGAAATGAAAGCCCACTCCTATGAACCCTAGGAGGGTAACGATAAAACGCGGAGAGGTAAAGCGAACCCCCTTTTCCAAGAAGGTGACTGCATGGCGACCCAACCGTCCCTGGTCATGATTTGGTACATGTGTTTTCGGGAGCGGGGACCCTATAGCGTATATGTCGAATCGATAACGAGTCCCGAGCATACATATTTCAGATTCCGCGACGGAAGAAGGGATGTTGGCATGAGGGAACTGCTCTGATCCTTAAAGAAGTCGAGAGAAATTTGAGATGAGGGATCGGAGAAGGATTTCCCCATGGTTGTTGATTGGGGTTGGAACTCGAACCCTCTTGTTGGGGTTCGGGTTGGGAGAAACGATCTTGACAGAGTCACACGAAGGGAGGAGTTTTGGCTAGAGGTTACGGTCACCATTGTTAAGATTTCGTGAAGCAGAGAAAGAAGTTTGCAGAGGAGAGAAGAAAGCTCAAAGGTTCAAATTTCAAATTAGCGAGTAAACCCGCCGAATTGGTAAAGTTTACCTTTTATAATGTGATTACTACACTCAGAATCAAGGGCTGCACATTTAATTCAACGTAATGATGATGAATGGGAAGAGGTTTCATCCGTTTTTGGGTCTAAATATCTTCACCTGTGTGGGCTTGCGTCTATTGGGCTTCCCACTTCTATTCCTGATATCAATTTGGATCGATTTTGATGGGCTTTGGTGAGCTTCACTTTGGATCTCTTGTGATTTATCATAATTCGTTATGTCAAGGGCCTATACTATTTATAGTCTTTCATTAAACATCCTGTTTAATAAAAGACTAGGGGGCAATGTTGGGCCATAATCCTTTTCCTTATTGGGCCAGACTTAATGGGCTCCTCCCTTGGATCATGTTATGCTAAGTCCTGGTTGGTTCGAATGGTTTGGGGCCCGCCATTTGATCATTTCATTGGGTCCTTTTAGGTCGGATCCGTTGTTGGGGTTATTTCCATTATTCGGGCTTAGTCATCAATTAGCCCATTATACAAATTGTCACTTAATCCAACTTTGACCGGTAATCATTATGCCAAGTGATAGTTGACTACTGTGTCTGCCACCTTTCTGCATGGCATTAATGAGGATGGGACTCAATGACCGCATGGCTGGCAAACAAAGTGGTAAAGAAAAGTGGAAGAAATCGCTTACTTTCTACCGAAATGACCGGAGTGGGGAAAAGGTGTCGAGATGATGGGTGGCACGATGGAACCGGAGTTGAGTATGTATGGGGCTAAGATCACATAAGAAGGTAAAGAATATACACATTCATTACGATTATTCTATCTCGTGCATTAGATAATATTTTCTCCATTGTTGACCTCATGATCGCCGATCATCGACTCTCACGCCGGATATCCCCGACGGTCGGTAGTCAAAGCTTTTGGTGTTGACTTGTTGAACTGCAAGGATATCTGGACGCTCTTGGTGATTGGGGACGTGAAGAAAGATCTTTGCGTAATAATATCCATATCCATTTTTCGTCAAAACAAACAAATATCATACATATATATATATATATATATATATATAGATAGATCAAGAGTAGACCTCTTAAGTAGTAGAACTCTCTTAAATAATAGAATTTTATCAAACGACGTAGTTTTGATAAGATGCTGATAACATTTTGTAAATACCATGCCATCGCCGTATTTACAAAAAAAAATGCCACCGCGTCTTATCGAAACTACGCTATTTTGATAAAATTCTATTATTTAAGGCATTCTGCTATTTAAGAATTCTACTCTTGATCCTTTTTCTATATATATATATATATATATATATATAGAGAGAGAGAGAGAGAGAGAGAATCTTTCAAAAACGTACTAAATATGCGGACTAGAGACGGACCAAATAAAAAACACGTCGAAATAGAAGGGGGTAAAACACGCGGGTTATAGGCTTCTTGGGTGGGTGGGTTAAATGGGTAAAATTAATTTGAAAATACACTCAGATGAACCATCCACTTCTCTCTCTAACCCAACCATCTTTCTCTCTCTACGAACAAGTTTGCTACGGATTCTCCCAACCATCTCTCTCGCTACGAACAAATTTGCTACGGAAGGGAAGTTTCCTGCAAAACTCCGGCCAACAGAAGGTGATGCTCTCTAATTTTTGTTTGTCGCGAAAGAAATCTAGGGTTTGTTCTTTATGAGTTTTCCCCAAATTTTGTCTAATTTGTGATTCCTCCTTCCCTATGTTTGATTGTCTAATTTTTGATCCCTTCTTCCCTATGTTTGATTTATCCTTGTTCTGTTGGGTGTATTAGTTTATCCCTTTTCTCCTTGTACTGCGTTTTTCTTAGTCCTGTTGCCAATATGCGATGGGTTCTGCAAGTCTTCCACTACTGCTTTATTGATAGAAGTCTGCTGGTGCAGCAATGATTCTTTCCTCATAACAGTGTGTTGGCTGCACTTTTATCCTCTTGTTCGTATGTTTTTGTTTCCTCTTGTGAACTTGCTTCCTTATCTTTTTTCCTCAATTTTTGACTATTGGTGTAAGGACCTTCAAGGCAAATAATCTTGTCAGTCTGTAGTACCATGGGCTTTTGGATTAGGGGATTGGCTTCACTGGTTTAAACTATAAAATTTACTTGCATTGACGCACGTTACTATATCTTTGTCGATGTCACTTTATTTTGTTACTGAAAGTTATAAAGATTTCTTTGGAGTTGGACACTACATATATATTCACTTTACTCTTCTCATTGGCATTGGCATTTTTGATCCCTTCTTTACTCTTCTTTATATGGGATGCAGTTTTCTTCAAATTGTTGTTGTCCGGACTTAAATGTTGTTTGTTTTATTAAACTGTAGGGATGGATGCTAACTTAGAGGATGAAGTACGAGGTACTGATTAATGTGGTGATAATGTTGACAATAATGAAAAGGAAATAGAGAATAAGAGAATTGACGGGGAGAGTGATGAAGGTAGGGAAAATTTAGTCTATAATCCGCAAGTAGCCGATCAGGGGTAATAAAGCCTTTTGCAGCAGTGAATGTTGCAAAAGCGAGCTGTTAGATGTTGTTCTTTCAGGGGTAAAAAATCGAGCTGTTTATTTTGGTGAAATTGGTGATTTTGTCTTGATTTCCATGATTTTGTGATTATATGTTTTTTATACTTTGCATGCCTGACACTTTTCAGAAAAGTTAAGTAAGATTAAGCCAACATTATGACACTTCATGCTGTTGGATTTTGTGTTGATCAGGTACAATAGATCTTAGTTGGCTGCAACTTGTTTTGCAGTGGAGCTTTAAATTCTTTTTGTTCTTTTTCTGGTTTTATTGCTTTATGTAGTTATTAAAGATTCAGATAAGTGTTGTGAGCTTGTATGTTTGATATATATACGTCCTTTAATTTCTTTTGGTAGGTTTTGTTGACCACAAATGCAGATGGGTTGAGATTTGTCAAATTAAGGATGAGCTTTAAATTCAGCAGTAGGCATGGACAGAAGGGAACATTACCTGGGTGGCAGACTTCCTCAATGGAATTATCACCAACTTGTATGGTCAGAAGCAGGTGAAGATCGAGTCCACAAGGTTTTCGAAGCTATTACAAGTGCACATATTCTGAATGTTATGCCAAAAAGATTGAGTGTTGTGATAGCTCTGGTTCTGTGAAAATAAATTGCACTAGTTTTGTTGTTTTGTTGGTTGGATAATTAGTTTTCTTTGGAAGAGGGTTTCTTTTTCTTGCTTCCTTTTGGGCTTCAGCCATGAACACTTCTAGCTGAACCTGTTTCAGATTTTCATCAGGATTGTAAGCTGTAATTCGTTAAGGACTTGTATTAGCTCTCTTGCTTTTCAATGGACTTCTCTTCTTCTTTACAAGTTTGGTGTTTTATCCTATTTAAAAATTAGTATTAGTGTTTGAAGTTCATATAATTTTCTATTTCAAACAACTTTTGTATGTGAATTATACTGTTATGAACCAAAAGATCAATACGGTATTTCAATCTCTTTCTAGTATGCTGCAGGTTGGTAGAGATCCACAGCCTGTCATGCAAGAAGCTTCTAACATGTTCAAAGATATTAGTACAAACAGAATGAAAAGAGTGTTTATATTAACAGAATTTGTTTTCAATACTCGAGCTCATAAACTTCAATTAACATTCGTATTTGAAGCAACATAGTCGGAAATCTCATTCAATACCTATAAATGCACAAATCTCATACATAAAGTGTTGGCTAGATAATGAAAATTATCAAAATTACAACCGATTTAATAACATTAACAACAAAACCGCATAATGAAATTATCAAAATTACTTTAAATGAATTGCTAGAAGTTTATTACTCAATCTCCCTTGTATCATCGTCATCATCATTCTGTTCTCTTTTTTCTTCAGATGGATTCAATTAACCGAGCTGCAGTGACACCAAATAAGAGTAGGTTGGCCTGCACTTTTGCTAAGGTTTTCATTATCTAGCCAACACTTCACCTTTCTCAGGGAGAAACTTGACGAGGCCAATAGAGAAAACAAGTTGCTTGAGAAAAGATTGAATTTGAGTGGGGCATTATTGGCTATTGACAATCTTCACTTTTCCACCTTAAGCCCAAGCCATTTTATTACAGTTCTTAAGCAGACTATTAAAACTATTCATTATTGGCTGGGATCTAGATGCTGCTGCCAATTGAAGCCTAAGTCCACATTTGCAAAATTTTGCTGCACCAAGTACTTGCTACTTATTCATCCCAAGATGGAAGCATCTCTATTCGGAAACTTGAATCAGAGACATTCGGTGGGATCTGGAGAAAAGGGATAAACTAATACACCCAACAGAACAAGGATAAAAAAAATTAGACAATCAAACATAGGGAAGGAGGGATCACAAATTAGACAAAATTTGGGGAAAACTCATAAAGAACAAACCCTAGATTTCTTTCGCGACAAACAAAAATTAGAGAGCATCACCTTCTGTTGGCCGGAGTTTTGCAGGAATCTTCCCTTCCGTAGCAAATTTGTTCGTAGCGAGAGAGATGGTTGGGAGAATCCGTAACAAACTTGTTCGTGGAGAGAAAGATGGTTGGGTTAGAGAGAGAAGTGGATGGTTCATCTCAGTATATTTTCAAATTAATTTGACCCATTTAACCCACCCACCCACCCAAGAAGCCTATAACCCCGTGTTTTACCCCCTTCTATTTTGACGTGTTTTTTATTTGGTCCGTCTCTAGTCCGCATATTTAGTACGTTTTTGAAAGATTCCTATATATATATATATATATATATATATATATATATATATATAGCTTTTCATTCATAAGAATAGGTTATTATGGATCTATAAACTTATTTGAATCGCCGAGATTGAAACATAAATATCAAATATAAGACAACTTGTACTTCTAGCTTTTTATTTTAATATGAGGACCCCATATATCAATATATCGGTTTGTTTAAATAAAACGAATTTTAATATTAAATAATGCCCGTAAGTGCGAACACATTTGTATTTATTGTTTTTTTTATTTTATTTTTAAGCATTTCTCCATTAATAGTCATGACTCAAAGACATTCAAATAAACTTAAAAAATATAAAATACTTACTATGCCATGCTCTTACTACCAAGTAATAATAAAAAAAAAAAAATAAAAAAAAATCCAAACCTAAGACAACCTCTTCCTACCAGAGTATAAAAGCTTATATCCTATTTGTGGCACAAGTTCTTTATTCTTTATTTTTGAAGCGAAAAATAGAATAAGGAAGACCATTTCTTGAGCCCAACCTCCCCGAGGGAGACGAGCAAAAGCTCGGAGGGGGCAACAGTCATTTATCTACTTCCCGACTATTTCCTCCGAGGAAATAGAATAAGGGAAGACAACCTTGTAGCCTATCGAGCGAGGAGTCTGCCTCACTATTTTTCCGCTTTAATAGAATAATACTTGACAGAACCTAAACAATTTATGCTAACTGCCGCAGGGACTACGGGCCCTCCCAGCAGCACTGCTATGCAAAGAAACTATATTTGTTATTTTATAAAATAAATATTTTATAATAACAAATAAAGAATATAAAATATTTTATAAAAATAGCAAATAAAAAATTATAAAAATATTTGTTATTTTATAATAGGATATAAAATAGGATATAAAAATATTTTTATAATTCTTTATATAACAAATATATTAATTTCTTCCCACTTTAATTTAAAATATTAATTCTTTATGATATTTTATATCCTATTTTATATAACAATAGCATATATTTGTTATATAAAGAATTATAAAATATATTTTATATCCTATTTTATATCCTATTATAAAATAACAAATATTTTTATAATTCTTTATTTGCTATTTTTATAAAAATATTTTATATTCTTTATTTGTTATTTTATAATAGATATAAAATAGATATAAAAATATTTTTATAATTCTTTATATAACAAATATATGCTATTGTTATATAAAATAGGATATAAAATATCATAAAGAATTAATATTTTAAATTAAAGTGGGAAGAAATTAATATATTTGTTATATAAAGAATTATAAAAATATTTTTATATCCTATTTTATATCCTATTATAAAATAAAAAATATTTTTATAATTCTTTATTTGCTATTTTTAAAAAAATATTTTATATTCTTTATTTGTTATTATAAAAATATTTGTTTTTATAAAATATTTATTTTATAAAATATTTTATATTCTTTATTTGTTATTATAAAATATTTGTTTTTATAAAATAACAAATATTGTTATAAAAAAATAGCAAATAAAAAGAACTCTTGTACTGTGAAATAGATATAAGCTTTTTATACAAGCAGGAAGAGGTTGTCTTGGTTTGGATTTTTTTTTTTTTAAATGTAAATAAAGAGCTCAGAAGTACTTAGAGTATTTTATATTTTTTTAAGTTTACGAAATGTAATTAGTCATTTACTATTAATGGAGAAATGTTTTAAAATAAAAATAAAAACAAATTTATGCAAGTTCGCATTCTTGGCCTAGCATTATTTAATATTAAAATTGCTTTTATTTAAACAAACCGACAACATGTTGACTATGTAATCGTCCCTCATATTAAAATAAAAGCTTTAGATAAGTCATGCTTACTTACTGGTATATTTATGTTTCAATCTCACCTTCCCAATAAGTTTATCAACTATTCAAAAAGGGTAAGTCAGATGTAGACTCTATAAAGAATCCATTATATGGAAGGGCTCCCCATATATATATATATATATATATATATATATATATATATATATATATATATAAGCTAGTCATCAAGTTTTAGTTATCATCATATATAAGCTATGGATCCAATATTAGTCTGTATTTTTCAAAGAATTGTTACTTTCACAATGGTTGAAAATTCCATTATAAACATTACATTTTTTATGCGTTAGTTGCCCTTCAAAAGTATAATACATTTTTGCCTTTTGGGAAAAATATCGAACATTCAACTTCTTATATGTTCCTTCGTTCGTTCCTGTATAAATAAATAAAGGGACAATTACATATTCTATTACATTTTTAAAAATAATTACATAAAAAGAGTACAAACAAAATAATTACAAAAAGAGTGATATGCAATATTTAATTACAAAAAAAGTGCAATCTTATCCCTTTAATTATGCACACAATTACCATCTCTCCCACAATTTTCTCCCCATCTCTCCCACGATTTTCTCCCACTCCATCTCTATTTCCTTTCTTCTTATCCTCCCTCCCTCCACCTCCGCCTCCTCCTCCTCATCCTCCTCCTCCTCCTCCTGTCCCACCCCTCCGCCTCCGCCTCCGCCTCCCCCTCCCCCTCCTCCCGCCTCCCCGCCTCCACCTCCTCCCACCACTCCTTCCCCACCCCCTCCTCCCGCTTCCCCCTCCCCTCCTCCCCTCCTCCCGCCTACCCTCCTCCCCTCCCCCCCTCCTCCCCCTACCCTCCTCCCTCCTCCCGCCCCACCGCCTCCCCCTCTCCCTTCCATCCGCCTTTCTCCTCCCCCCCCCTTCCTTCTCCTCCCTCCGTCGCCCACTTTCACCCTGCTCATTCTCCACCTCCACCCAGAATCAAACAAATATCACGTTAGTAATCAATCATGACGCCCCAAAAATAGGTATACATCACCTATTCTCGAAATTGTCAATACATGGTATGTAAACAACTACAACTTTATTATTACAACAAGAAATCGTGAGTTTGAATACAAATATTATCTTCTGCATAATATCTATACTCAAATAAATCCTCATCACCTTTATCGATACATTATTTTACAAAATGGTGAGGACTACTAAGCAATCCTTTTCTAAAACCTTCATTCCATACCCCGACTGCATCGCTTATATTCTCGCCTCCCGAGAAAAAAATGGAACAAAAGGAAAAGGGTGAGCTCAACTAGCTCAAGAAAAATATTATGACTAAGATAATATACAACAAATTATCGTTAGTCTTCAACAGGAAAAATCTAATAGAATACAATAGATAAACAAATTTTAAATCAATACTCAAGTAATGAAATAATAATTCATTAGAAGAGTTAAGTAGAGAATGCAAACTACTATCTTCTATGTATGAATTTAAAAGTTCATCGCTCATCTTTTATCCCCAGAACATCAATCAATATACATCCGAATCAAATATTCATCTTTTGCACTACAGCCAAAGATATTCATCACCGGTCATGTTCATTTAAACACTGCTCATCTTTGCACTACGCCCAAAGATATTCTTCGAAATCATTCATCTTTGCACTACAGCCAAAGATATTCTTAAGAAATCATTCATCTTTTGCCTACAGCCAAAGATATTCCATAATATCATCATTTAAGACCGAGGATGATGAAAATATTTTTTAAAGAAACGAATCCAAAGGAAACAAAATGACAAGGATTAAGGATTAAGGATTCGTACTTGGTTTTATCCACGTCCAAAAATACCTCAAAAATAATCATAGTGGTGTAAAATTCAAGAATGATCAAAACATGGATACAATCGTAGCTAGTATCCGTAATAGATATTTTGGACAAAAAGAAGAAATTTTATTTTTCTATGAATAGTGTCAGATATAATAGTGTGAATAGTGCAAGGCCGATACGTGAATAGTAACTCTACACCAAAAGATAGAAATTCCACAAAAACATCTTCACGCTTCATGAATAAGACTCGTGAATAAGAACTCGTGAATAAGAACTCATGAATAAGAACTCGTGAATAAGAACTCGTGAATAAGAACTCATGAATAGTAACCCCGACATGAAAAAGTTCCAAATTTGATAAAAACTTCAGATCAATATTTCAAAGATAATGATATCAAGAAATAATATCATTACAAAAAAATAATATCCCTTACCTCGAAAGATTAAGATTTCTAGTTGGAATAATGAAGTATAAGTCTTTGAAGGGAACTTGCACCGCCTAACAATACTCAAAGTATACTCACAAGAATACGCTCAATATATCGAGAGAGAAATAGAGAAACTTCAGCTTCGGTGTTTTTCAATTCTAACCCAAGACCCTATTTATAGAAAATGCTTAGAACACCAAAGCAGAAAAATTGAATATAATATTAATATATTTTTCACATTTTCTTTAGCCCACCTTAGACAACTGATCTCAGCCCATTTGAATCACATGTGAGGCCAACTTAGTTGCAAAAAACGTTTTTCTCAAAATAATTAACTAAAACTCCCAAAAATTAATTATTTTAACTTCTAACTTCAATAATTCATAATAAATAGCCCTTTCATCAGAAAATTCGAATCTCATGAGTTTTTATAGAAAATTCAATTCTCTACAACTTTGCAGAAGAAAGTTTTTCCAAATTCCAAATAGAAATTGACCAAATCCACAAACGGGTGATTTTACAAGCTATAATCAAATTTCTACAATAATTGTGTCCACCAACACACAAAACATGTGTTAAACATTTAATGCCACAAAAAATACTCTTCCTCCTCATATACTCATATATCCCACATTCATTGTAAAATATCACCAAGTAATATATTATTAAAATAATATATTTAAATGAATTATTTTATCGTAAAAGATAAAATATTAATTTTCAACAATTGTCATTTTAAAATTTTCTCATCTATATCCACATAAAATCAATATTTTCCTCATCATATAAATCAATAATTAATTATTCACAAATAATATTACGTAATCACAATATCGACAACCAGTGCAGCTCTCAGAAAGAGGGGGGCTTTCAATAAGAATTTCTTCATCATGGCCAAGCATTAGATGATGACCAAACCTCTCCTTAGATGTAACTTTCTAGACATTGCCAATAATGTTATCTAATAATATTATTCAGATAATATGAATTATTGCTTCGATAATGAAAAATACCGTAATGACAATTATCAAACAACAAAGAATATAAAATATCAACGCAGCAATTATTAACTCAATAAAATATCGAATAAGAATTATCGTAACCATTATCGAGTAGTGCCTTTCACGTAAGAATCAATAATTGGTGCAATACCGCAGGTGCTATCGCTCAACAACGCCAGACATTAGTGTGTTTTAACCACCGGGTATTCCAACAAGATAATCTGTGAATAACTACGCCAAGCTATTTAAAAACAACTTATATTTGTCGCTTTCTTCATCCAATCACTTTCACATGGGCTCCACACATGGTCACAAGGCTTGTCGCATTTAATATTCCCCGACAAGATTTAATATTCCACGACCAAACGAATATTCCCCGACGATAATGAATATTTTATAACCACTTGCTTATTTTGAAATATTTGCGATTTAACCCTTAACTATCCACATTAATCAAATCAACCCTTACTATTTCAAAATAATAAATAAAGGAAATTCCTTTTTATTTAAAAAATTTCGGTCTTACAACCTCCCTCCTTATGAAATTTCGTCCCTCGAAATTGACGACGCACTGGTGTTTTGAAAAGGTGAGGATACCTCGCTTTCATTTCCGCTTCCAACTCCCGTGTCATTTCCTCTATAGCATGATTCCTCCACAAAACTTTAACTTGGTATGTATGACCTTTCAAGGCGTAGGACATGCTCCTTCCTATCCAAGATCTTGACAGTACCTCCTCATACGCGTTAAGTCTTCTGGCTATCTCGTCCGGCTTCTAACTCAATAACGTGGTTCGTCTTTTCACATATTTACTGAAGTACGAGATATGTGAAACACATTATGAACACGAGACATACTTTGAGGTAACGCAAGTCTATAGGCTACATTTCCTACTCGGTCAAGAATTTGAAATGGACCAATAAATCGTGGATCGAGCTTTCCTCTCTTCCCAAATCTTGTAACTCCTTCCATGGAGCAACTCGCAACAATACATGATCCCCACATTAAATTTCACGTCCTTTCGATGAAGATCCGCATAACTCTTTTGTCGATCTTGTGCCGCTTTGTATACGCTGTCGAATCATTTGGATCTTTTCTCGTGAGTCATATCGTACTAACTCTCTAGTCCCATCAATGTTGCTTCACCCACCTCATCCCAACATATCGAGAAACGACATTTTCGCCCATATAATGCTTCAAATGGAGCCACACCTATACTTGGCTCGATAACTGCTTGTTGTAGGAGAATTCCACCAATGGTAAATACTTATCCCAACTACCTTTGAAGTCTCAGGACACGTAGTCTTAATAGATCTTCAAGAGTTTGAATAGTCCTCTCGATCATTCTGTCTGCTTGGGGATGGTATGTCAACTAAATCGCAAACTGCGCCCATAGCTTTTGGCAAGCTAACCCAAAATCTTGAAGTGAATCTTGGGTCACGATCCAAACTATGGATACAGTATGCCATGCAACCTCACAATCTCATTCACGCATATACTAGCAAGACGCTCAAGGAATAAGTCTCCGTGATCGGCAAGAAATGAGCGGACTTGGTTAATCTATCAACAATAACCCAAATAAAGATTGATGCCTTGAGAAACCGTAGGAAGACCCGTGTAACGAAATCCATAGTAATGTGTTCCCACTTCCATTCCTAATCTCAAGTGGTTGCAACGGACCCTTAGGTACAAGATGCTCCGCTTTTACACGCTGGGCAAGTTAAACACATCGAGATAAACTTTGCAATCTCTCTCTTCATATTGTTCCACCAAAATGTATGTCAAGATCACGATACATTTTAGTACTTCCAGATGGATTGCAAATGGCGATTGTGTGCCTCCATCATAATCTTGTACTTCAAATCGAGTCGTTAGGAACACAAAGTCTAGAGTGGACTCAAGTATTCCTTCTTCATCAATTCTCGCTTCGAATAGCTCCTTCAGATTTTTTCTTCATACGCATCGCCCCCGGCCTGCCCGGCTGGCTCGAGCAACCTTAACTTTTTCTATTAAAGTCGGCTCTATGCGATATACTTGACATCATCGCACTCATTCCGCAATATGATCTTCTACTCAACGCGTCACTACCACGCTCGCTTTTACCGTGATGGTATCAATATTGTGGTCGTAGTCTTCAATAGTTCGAGCCAACGTCACCGCCAGATGTTGAGTTCTTTTTGAGTGAAGAAATATTTAAGGCTTTTATGGTCCGAATATATCTCCACTTTCTCCCATATAGATAGTGGCCTCCATATCTTTAACGCTGAAAACGATCACGCCGCTAACTCTAGATCATGAGTAGGATAATTCCTCTCATACTCTTTTTGTTGTCATGAGGCATAGGCTATGACTTTCTCACGCTGCATGAGAACACATCCTAACCCTTTGCTCAAGCATCACAGAGATAACAAATCCATCCGAACCAGATGGTATTGTTAGAATAAAAAGCCAAATAAGTCTCCTCTAAGCTCTTGAAACTCTTCTCGCATTCTTCACTCCAAACGAATTTTGTATCCTTCCGAAGTTAGCCGAAGTTAATGAAGTAGCGATTCGAGAAAACCCTTCCACGAATCTCCGATAATAACCAAATAAGCCCAAAAACTACGACTTCACCACCAACTTCGGTTGCTTCTAACTTTGTATTGCTTCAATCTTCACGGATCAACAGATACTCCATGTTTCGACACCACGCGCCCAAGGAATGCTACTTCCTCAAGCCGTAACTCACATTTCTTCAATTTGGCATATAGTTGGTTTTCACGAAGCCTTCGAGTACCAAATTTTCAAATGGTGCTCATGATCTTCACGACTTTTGGAATATATGAGGATGTCATCAATAAAGACAACAACGAATCGATCCAAATATTCCTCAATACTTGGTTCATCATATCCATGAAAGTCAGCAGAGCATTAGTTAGTCCGAAAGACATGACTAAGAATTCATAATGCCCATACCGAGTTCTCAAGGCGCTTTGAATATCCTCGCTTTTAATCTTCAAATGATGATATCCGTAATCGAAGATCGATTTTTGAAAAGAATTGTGCCCTCAGCAATCGGTCAAACAAGTCATCAATACGAGGTAGAGGATACCTATTCTTGATGGTGACATGGTTCAATTCCCGATAGTCAATACAAAGTCGCATACTCCCGCTCTTTTTCTTTTTACTTAATAAAACAGAGCACCCCAAGGAGATGTACTAGACGAATGAAACCGATGTCCAACAATTCCTCAGTAGTTGGACCTTTAACTCCTCAAGTTCAATAGAGCCATTCGATATGGGGTTTTAGAAATGGGCTTTGTATCAGTTCAAGATCAATAAAGAATTCAACTTCACGCTCTGGGTAGACCGGAAGTTCTTCGAAATACGTCAGAAAGTCAATAACAACAGAATATTATTCAAATTTGACGTGTCTTTATTCAAATCCATAACATGGGCTAAGAAAGCTTGACATCCGCTTTTTTAATAAACGAATAGCTTTATGATTAGATATGACAAATTGATCGATTTTAATGGTTTAGTTGCTTGAATTGCATATAAGTCAAGTTGGTTAGAATATGAAAACTAACAACCTTATTTAAAACAATCAATTTTGGCATGATGAGTAGTTAACCAATCAATCCCTAAAATCACATCAAAAGCAAGTATCTTTAAAGAGATAAGGTCAATGTAAGGTAATGGTGCCAACTTGAATCAAACAAGATTTATAAACAAAGGGATGTGATGAAAGTTTCTCCTAACTGAGTTTCCACAGATAGGTCAAAGTCTAATTTCTCCTGAGTCAAGTTTAAACGCTGAGCACACGCAGAGAGATAAATGAATGGGTAAAGACCCCAGATCAAGTAAGGTATAAACTTCGCAAGAATTCATAAATAGCTTACCCGTGATCACCTCGTTTGGGTTCCTCACATTATGACCAACCACAACAAACGCTTCTTCCCTAATCGCTGACTTTGACTTTTCGGGATGTTTTTGAGTCACCGTCCCCATCACCGAACTAGGTTTCGCCACTGCATAATCTCTAGCGATATGTCCTTCCTTTCCACAACTATAGCATATCTTGAATCGTTGTGGGCGCTTGACCGATATGTCCCTCTTTTCCGCATTTAGTAAGATATATGACCGGTGGTCGTTTCTCCTCCCTTAGAACCGGCTTGTCACGCAAGACTGCGTGCTTCATACGATCGTTGTTAAATCTCCTTTTTAAAATCTCCTTCACTCGCTTCTTCGCTTTTCACGGCCATGATTACCACCAGAGTGGTTACCATTTCTGTCCGTCTCTGCTTTTCTCCGCCGCAGTTATCATTATTCTGCTGATCGCTATCTCTCGATACGATCCTCGGTTGTGGTCCTCAATGACCGTACTCGTTATCTCGCTTCTAATAATTGAGCCCTGCTTACAACATCCGAATAGAGAGAAAGTTTATGAGAAATGAGATATCGACGTACGCCGGGTTTCAAACCTCTAAGAAACA
Organism: Panax quinquefolius; assembly: GCA_020205615.1. NCBI lineage: Eukaryota > Viridiplantae > Streptophyta > Magnoliopsida > Apiales > Araliaceae > Panax > Panax quinquefolius. Next base: position 1,049,905 of record CM035155.1, on the reverse strand, counting down.
TCCGCGTCATACGCTCCTCATTCTCCACCAAATGAGGTGCAAACCCGATAACTCGCAAACTTTGCCTCGTCATCGAGACACCGCCACGTTGTTTTGTTCCAATCTGATGAACTCCACTTCCTTCATATGACGAACACTTTCGTGAAAGTATTTGTCATTAAATAATTTTTGAAATGTCTCCCACGACATGCCGAAAAGCGGTGGATGGGTACGCCTACGCATCTCCCACCAAGAGTCGCCGCCGCCACTTTAACATAAAGGTGGCGAATGGAACCTTCTGTTCTCCGCATCCCAAGACATCGAATATCTTGGTAATTTGTTTGACCCATGTTTCCGCCATGATCGGATCTCGCTTTCCTTGAATTCGTGGTCCCAACTTTTGAATCGCTTGGCCGTGACAACCCGTGAATTGCTATCATTTCCTCCTCAGATTTTGAACACGAAGTCTCCTCGTCTCGATTTTGCATGAACTCGCAAAAAACTTCTAAACATCCCTCGCTCATCATCTCGCCAATGGTGTTATTCACAGAGGTACATTGCCACTGCTGCACGCTTCTCCTCGTTGGTAAGATGACATCTCTCCACTGGCCTCATTTACTCCATCATTAATATTCTCTCACGACATTCTCAAATACCGCCATAAAACAAGGGTTAATTAAGGAAATCAATATATCACATAATATCCCTATATACCGACCAACTAACAAATAAGCTTAGGTAGACACACACTAGCGAAGGATTTACTCGCCTCTCCCTCCTAGTTCTATTCCCCATCTCCGCCAGAGATCATATCCCTAAGCTCGATACTAACCGTGACGCCCCAAAATAGGTATACATCACCTATTCGAGAAAGTCACAATACATGTACGTAAACAACTACAACTTTATTATTACAACAAGAAATCGTGAGTTTGAATACAAATATTATCTTCTGTATAATATCTATACTCAAATAAATCCTCATCACCTTTATCGATACATTATTTTACAAAAATGGTGAGGACTACTAAACAATCCTTTCTAAAACCTTCATTCCATACCCCGACTGCATACTCGCTTATATTCTCGCCTCCCGAGAAAAATGGAACAAAAAGGAAAAGGGTGAGCTCAACTAGCTCAAGAAAGAATATTATGACTAAGATAATATACAACAAATTATCGTTAGTCTTCAACAGGAAAAATCTAATAGAATACAATAGACAACAAATTTTAAATCAATATCTGCAATGAAATAATAATTCATTAGAAGAATTAAGTAGAGAATGCAAACTACTATCTTCTATGTATGAATTTAAAAGTTCATCGCTCATCTTTTATCCTCGTAACATCAATCAATATACATCCGAATCAAATATTCATCTTTGCACTACAAAGCCAAAGATATTCATCATTAGCCATGTTCATTTAAACACTGCTCATCTTTGCACTACAAAGCCAAAGATATTCTTCAAAATCATTCATCTTTGCACTACAGACCAAAGATATTCTTAAGAAATCATTCATCTTTGCACTACAAAAGCCAAAGATATTCCATAATATCATCATTTAAGACCGAGGATGATGAAAATATTTTTTTAAGAAACGAATCCAAAGAAACAAAATGACAAGGATTAAGGATTAAGGATTCTTTTTGTTTTATCCACGCCCAAAAATACCTCAAAAATAATCATAGTGGTGTAAAATTCAAGAATGATCAAAACACGGATACAATCGAAGCTAGTATCCGTAATAAATATTTTGACAAAAAAGAAAAAATTTTATTTTTCTATGAATAGTCAGATATGAATGAATAGTCCAGATACGTGAATAAGTAACTCACACACAAAAGATAGAAATTCCACAAAAACATCTTCACGCTTCATGAATAGTACTTTCGTGAATAGTAACTCGTGAATAAGAACTCATGAATAAGAACTCGTGAATAAGAACTCATGAATAAGAACCCATGAATAAGAACCCCGACATGAAAAAGTTCCAAATTTGATAAAAACTTCAGATCAACATTTCAAAGATAATGATATTGAAGAAATAATATCATTACAAAAAAATAATATCCTTACCTCGAAAGATTAAGATACTTCTAATTTGGAATACCGAGATAAGTCTTTGAAGGAACTTGCACCGCGCTCTAACAATACTCAAAGTATACTCACAAGAATACGCTCAATATATCGAGAGAGAAATAGAGAGAAACTTCAGTTTCAGCGTGTGTGTTTTCAATTCTAACCCAAGACCCTATTTATAGGAAAATGCTTGAACACCAAAAAGTTAAAAATTGAATATAATATTAATATATTTTTCACATTTTCTTTAGCCCACCTTAGACAACTGATCTCAGCCCATTTGAATCACATGTGAGGCCAACTTAGTTGCAAAAAACGTTTTTCTCAAAATAATTAACTAAAACTCCCAAAAATTAATTATTTTGGAACTTCAGAACTTCAATAATTCATAATAAATAGCCCTTTCATCAGAAAATTCGAATCTCGCGAGTTTTTATAGAAAATTCAATTCTCTACAACTTTGCAGAAGAAAGTTTTTCCAAATTCCAAATAGAAATTGACCGAAATCCACAAACGGGTGATTTTACAGGCTATAATCAAATTTCAGTCAATAATTGTGTCCACCAACACACAAAAAACATGTGTTAAAACATTTAATGCCACAAAAATACTCTTCCTCCTCATATACTCATATATCCCACATTCATTGTAAAATATCACCGCTAATATATTATTAAAATAATATATTTAAATGAATTATTTTATCGTAAAAGATAAAATATTAATTTTCAACAATTGTCATTTTAAAAATTTTCTCATCTATATCCACATAAAATCAATATTTTCCTCATCATATAAATCAATAATTAATTATTCACAAATAATATTACAGAATCACAATATCGACAACCGTGCAGCTTCTGTGAAGAGGGGCTTTCCAATAAGAATTTCTTCTTCTTCAAGCGCAATTAGATGACCAAACCTCTCCTTAGATGTAACTTTCTAGACATTGCCAATAATGTTATCTAATAATATTATTCGATAATATGAATTATTGCTTCGATAATGAAAATAACCGCCAGAATGACAATTATCAAACAACAAAGAATATAAAATATCAACGCAAAGAATTATTAACTCAATAAAATACCAATAAAGAATTATCGTAACCATTATTGAAAAGTGCCTTCACGTAAGAATCAATAATTGGTGCAATACCGCAAAGCTATCTGCTCAACAACGCCAGATTAGTGTGTTTTTAACCACCGGGTATTCCAACAAGATAATTGTGAATAACTACGCTGTGCTATTTAAAAACAACTTATATTTGTCGCTTTCTTCATCCAATCACTTTCCATTATGGGCTCCCATACATGGTCACTACCGTCAGCATTTAATATTCCCCGACAAAGATTTAATAATATTCCACGACCAAACGAATATTCCCCGACGATAATGAATATTTTATAACCACTTGCTTATTTTGAAATATTTATGATTTAACCCTTAACTATCCACATTAATCAAATCAACCCTTACTATTTCAAAATAATAAATAAAGGAAATTCCTTTTATTTAAAAAAAATTTCGGTCTTACACTAACAAATCGTGTAGTTGGTAGCCAAACATTAGATAAGGTAACCAATTCAATTTTATTTGATTACCTATTTATTTTGAATGTGATACGACTGGTAACCAAACTTCATACAAATTGGTTACCAAACTTTTCGATAAAGTAACTAATTCAATTTTATTTGATTACCATTTTATTTTAAATGTGATGCGGTTGGTAGCCAAACTTAGTATAAAGGTAAACATTTTAATTTTTGTTGGTAACCAAATCATCAAAAAAAATAGAATAACAACTCCCATGGCCATGTGGCGGCGGCATGCGATATAATAATGGCGGCAATGACATTGATGACGATATAATGGCCATGGGGGAGGCGGGAGGAGGATGATGTACAATAACTCCTTCATAATTTATTTTTTTTAATTTCCTCATTTTGATTTGAATTTTGAATTATGGATTTGAAATTGTTGTTAGAGACAAGATTTGAATTTGAATTTGAATTTGAATTATTAGTTATCCTTGATTTTAGGTTTCCTTATTAATGTGAATTGTACTATTTTTGTAATAATTACATTCTTTTTGTAATTATTTAGTTGATGCACTTTTCTTGTAATTACTTTCTATTTGTTGTATACTTATGTAAAGGACCCATAAATAAATCCTTTTGGTATAAAAAATGAATTTCAAGGCCCAAATACTTTTCTAACAAATTTCAGACAGTCCTGAAATCAGTTGGGATATTATCTGAGTCCAAATTTCAGATTGGGCTTCAAAATTCCATCTTAAGCCTTATTTTCATATGGCCCGGCCCACCCCCCAATGAAATGAATACTGCAAATCTGGGTGGAGGGAAGAAGAAAGAGGGAGCAAAAATGGTGACAAGGGTATTTGCTTCAAAGCAGCTCAAAAATCTCTTCTCTAATCCTCTCATCAGCACGCTCTTTATGTCTCGCTCCATTTTTCACAAGCCAAGGTACTCCTTCTCTCTCCTCCTATGAATCTACGTTTACATACAATATGAGAGGAATTGATGCTTATGTAATTGATTGAATTTGATATTCTTTCTTATGGGTTTTCTCTAATGTCCCATCTCTCTCTTCTTTTTTTGTTTGTATAAATGTGAAAAAGTTGCTAAAGGTTTTTAACTTTAGCCATGATTTTGTAGCTTTTTTTGTGGTTATTCAAATACTAATTAATTTTGTGATCAGTCAGGTTACATTCATGTGGAAGTGTTTTTTTAGCTATAAATGATTTTTTTTTTTTGTCAAAATTCATTTGTTTACTTTTTAAGTTGTACTTTATAGGTAAAGATTGTAGTTAAGACTCGGTTATACACCTGGCTGTATCGTTTTGAAGTGAACTTCTTTTAACCCACTTTATTAAGAATGAAACCTCGTTAAAAAAAAACCCAGTTTTTTGTTTTTTTTTTTTTTTTATAAATATAATTTGGGTGTTGCTTTGCTTGATATTAATAATTACCTTTAAAATTTGATGCTTGATTTGTAGCCAGCTCAGAAGAATACTCATTGAGTTTGTAATAGTCTGTCAATGTTTGACTTTGATTAATGGATATGTCAACCAATGTGTGATCTTTCATAACCCAAAGTCCCTACCTCATTTTTTCTTTCAATGTTTTTGTTTTTATTGGGTAGCTTAATTAAGTTCTTATTAGGGAGCTAGAGATAACAAAACTATCAGGAATTAATGTATTAGAAAATAAAAACTACCCACTGAACAATGATAAGAACTCTACTGATCCTGGTAAACATTTATCATAATAAACTATAGAGTGCCTAATTGCGTTAGGAGTTACAGTCAACGAGTTCATATAATTGTGATAGGTTGCACTTGGAACTCTTTCATACATCTCATATCGAATTTTGACCTACATTTCACTAATCTCATGGTATAGTAGCTTCTGTGATGTTATATGTAAGGTTTTTGGTCGGGTACCTGCTGCTGCACCACTTTATGAATTAAAAAGATGTCAACTTGGAGGCATTATGTGGATTCATTCAGGTCGGTTTTTGAAAATGGTTAATGAACCCGTGGAGCCAGTAGAGTCCAGTGGAAACAATTTGCTTAACAACAGTTCTGGTAATGGCAAGACAAAAAGGAAAAAACTGAAAGGAAAAAGAGCTGTTGTGAAGTGGTTAAAGTTCTTCAGGTGGAAGAAGAAAAAAGACTACGAGAGAATGACTACAGAAGAAAAAATTCTGTGTAAACTGAGGAAGGTAATTTTCCATTCCTGCATTTATGTTTTAAAGTGTTTCTTTTAAGAGTTAGAATTACACAATAGCAAGGCAATCATGGGTGGATACTATCAGATGATTAGTGTGCTCTTCATAACTTATTGATTTGTGGGACACTTGTACTTGGTTTGAATTGAAAATCAACTTGTGTCACTTGATGAATGTTCTGTTTGTATCATTCTTCAAAAATACTTATCATATTAAAATAAGATCATATTACAGAATCACTAGTAAACACTTGACTAAAATTTTCCTATAACTATTGTAATTCTTTAGTGGGTTTCAAGGGATGGGGATGTGAGTGACTGAGTGAGGTATTGGAATTCTTCTTTTGTTGCTATAGACCAATGTTCTAAAAGGCGCTAGGCGGGAGGCGGGCGGCTGAGGGGGGGCCCCTAGGCGGAATTTTTTATTTTAAGCTAATTTTAATATTTTATCTTACATTTATCCAAACAAAGCAATAATATCAAGCAAAACAATCTATAATAAAGATAATAAAGGCATTTTCTTAAAGTTCAAACACATATCCATATTGCTAATGTCAAAGGTCAAACACATAAGTTCAAACATATTTTTAACGTATTAGTTTTATTTATAAATAATATTGCTATTAAATAATAAAATTTAAAATTTCAAGATTTTAATTCAATATTAAAGCTTAAGAAACTAAATATAAATTTAAGAATTATATTGAATTAAACTAAATATTACAAATGTATCATCATTTATATAATTTAAAGTTGGTACAAGTTCAAAAAATTACAACTATAATAAAATTATCCATTTTGACTTGATATTGTTCACTTCTTGTTGTGATTTGATATATTACAACCTGTATGAATATGGTAAATCATTAGAAAAATAAATATATCAATATCTGGTTTAGGTAGTTATTAAAATAAAAAAAACTCTCCGCTTAATCCCCGCCTAATTTTCTAGAGGAATTTTTTTGCCGCCTTGGGCCTAGGCGGGGCGCCAAGGGAGGCCTAGCTCCTAGGCGGGGCGCCAAGAGGGGGCCTAGCGCCTAGGCGGGACCTAGGCGGGGATTTTTAGAACACTGCTATAGACATACTTTCCGGTTTCACTTTAGCATTAGCATTAGTATTAGCATTGTATCAAAATGAAGTTCAGCAGATTTGTAAACGTTTCTTATTTGATTGCTAAAATGGAGAAGCTTATCAACAAGAAGATTTCTTTTGTTTCGCGGATGATTTGGCAGACAATTGTTTGAAACTTGCCCTTACAATTTGTTAATATGATATGTAATTAGACCCTTACATTTTGAATTACCAACTTCTATAGTTATTTTATGTAATATGAAACTATGAACAATACTATTACTGTAACTTATGAAGATATTCGACAGATTCAACCTTAACTTTCATAAATAAGTCGTCCGAGGGTAATTATGTTTAGAATACATGTTATAAATCTAAATAATGATACGTGCATCTTCAGACTTCAGGAATTATGTGCAACATTAAATGACTGATTAGAGTACCATTTTTGGTGGATTGGTTCACTCAGGAAATGAAGTATTAGAACTGCATCATACTGTACGTGGTCCCATTTTTATGTTTACCTGCATAATTGATGTCCAATTGGAGCATTGTCTTCGCTTACCATTATTGGTTGCATATTTAAAGTTCTTATGGTGGATTAATTTATCTCTTTTCTAGGCTCGCAATAAAGAGGAAAGGTTAGTTGAAGCTCTTAAGAAGATTGAACCCAAGGAATCATCAGAAACAAAACACGACCCTGAGATACTAACACCAGAAGAGCACTTCTTCTTTTTAAAGATGGGCCAAAAGTGCAAGAATTATGTGCCAATTGGAAGACGAGGAATATATCAAGGTGTGATCCTGAACATGCACTTGCATTGGAAGAAGCACCAGACTTTGCAAGTGGTGGTTAAGACATTCTCACCAGAGGAGGTGAAAGAGATTGCTGTCGAGCTGGCAAGATTGAGTGGAGGGATTGTTCTTGATATTCAGAAAGATAACACAATCATAATGTACAGAGGGAAGAACTACTCTCAGCCACCAACAGAAATAATGTCGCCGAGGACCACTCTTCCTCGGAAGAAGGTTAGCATAAAAGGTTCTATTGTAGCCTTAATTAAAATGTTAGTTCATACTGGAAATCAAAATCAAAAATCCCATAGAAAACATGTCAATTAGATTACAAATAGAGATGATGAATAAAAACTCAATGATGGGCTCCAGTCTTCAATCTCCAATTGCAATCCTTAAGTGCTCCTCTTGTAATCTCCAAGTCCAATTCCAACCTCTGTTTCAATAGCTGTGTATTAAAATCAAAAGCCTCCTCTCTATATATAGTTTTAGGTTTCTCAAGTTCAGTCCCTTAACCAAATCCAAGTCAGAATAGAAATTATCTTCTTTTTCCGGCTTTTTCACAAAATCCGACCAACCACTTCTGCCTCCCAGCGCCGCGGCGCTCCCCCGCGCTAACGTGATATACAGAATTACTACTTTGCCCTTTAAGCTGCCAAAATCTCCCAATTTGCCCTTGATGAAGCCGAATTCCCTATTTTGCCCCCTGCACACAAAATACAAATAAAAAGGTCCTAAAATACCCAAGAACCACAATATATCAAGTCCAAACACATCTAATTCATGGGTATATTACCCATTCATCAGTATCCGCTGTGTAAATAATAATTCTCTCATTCTCTTTGTCACACACAACACAAACACCCAAGACCCATACCCGCAGAAAAGTTGAATTTTGTAATTTCACAGACTTGGAAGATTAAGTAAACAAACTTTCCTATTGTGTTCATTTTGATCTGGTCCTTAAGAATTCAATTGGTTTTTTCCGGATGCAGGCTTTAGATAAATCCAAGTATAGGGATGGCCTCCGTGCCGTAAGGAAGTATATTCCGAGACTAGAGCAGGGCCTTGAGCTGCTTCGAGCAAAGGCCGAAAATCAATCTGAAAGTAAAATGGAGGCTACTGAAAAAATTATATCAACTGACATTGGAGTTAATTACTCCAGTAGCCTTTCAGATGAACAATTGGAGGGTTCTTCTAAGCTCCAAAGACTAATGGCTGGAAATGAAAAATGCCATGAGGATGATGACTCTACAATGCATTCATGTATGGATTCAGATTCTGAAGCCCTGTCAGATATTTTTGAGACGGAGTCTGACACAGATAATGAGGATAAGGCAGGGCGATATCTTTACTTGGACACGTTTGAAAAGTTCCCGACAAGAAATGACGGGGAAACAGAAGATTTTGAGGAGCACCTTCGTCAAATATCTTCCGACTCGAAAAAGGAAAAGTCATGGGACAAAAATGTAGAGGTAGCAGACCTTGATGAGGTTGATCGTATGGTTCTAAGAGCTGCTTCGCTTTTAAAGAAAAAAGGAAGATGATGTACTTGTATACATTATTGAAGTTCTGTCTAATTATGTCTGTGTATGCCATTTAAGCCTATAAGATTCATGTTACAATTTATTAGTTTTATATTTATCGCGTTTCATTTCAAATACCAACTTTTCTGTGTAAATGTTTAGGCATATGGAAAGAATAGAAAATATGCCGTGGAGGGCACACTTGTGTAGTTGTGTTTGGCATGGAGATGATAAGGGTCCATTTGTATAATGCAAGTGTTTCATTTCAAATACCAACTTTTCTGTATTAATGTTTAGGCATATGGAAAGAATAGAAAAGATGCCGTGGAGGGCACACTTGTGTGTGTTTGGCATGGAGATGATAAGGTTCCATTTGTATAATGCAAGTGTTTCATTTCAAATACCAACTTTTCTGTATTAATGTTTAGGCATTTAGAAGAATAGAAAAGATGCTGTGGAGGGCACACCTTGTGTTTGGCATGGAAGTGATAAGGGTGCGTACCATACATAAAATGTCGTGCTTGATAAAGTCCAACACATCTCAATTTATAATGCCTATATCAGTTGTTTAGGCATTCAAATGTATGAAACCATTACCAGCCAAGCTCTTCATCTTGAGTTGGAATTTGGAAATGATGTTTGATATTGTAGGCTGTAATTTACTGGGGAAACCATTTGATTTCTCTCCGTTCTATAATTTGTGGGCAAAGTAACTGCTTTGCTTCTTCATGATACTTGGATAGCTATTCTGTTTTTAAATAATATGTTGCCCCTTCTGTTTTCAAGCACATCAAATTCTTCAAATTTCAATCTCTTTCTTTACAGGTTTGCTGATTAGATTCTGTATTCACACTCAAATGGACAAGGAGTACCAAAACTTAACTAAACTGAAAATTTTAACATTATTACAAATAATTTGATCTTTTAGGAGTAGTGGCTTGCCTGAGAGATTCTTCTGCCACTATCTAATTCGAACGTGAACCATTACGAGGTATAAATAGTAAGCATCACATCACAAGCAAGTTCAGGTTCTGGCCGACAGCCAAAAGTTCTCAAGATTTAATGTAATTCTTTTCCATCAGGTCACTAGATTAATATGCTTCACCGTTAACATTTCTCTATCTGAATCATATGCATTTCCCATTCCTCATTTCTCATTCCTCATTTCTAAATACATTCAACTATGCTACCTATATACATTGGAACATCAATTTCATCTTTCCTTTCTCCATCTCTCTTTCTTCCTTCACCGTTTGCATAGCTCCCGTATCGATCTATCATAATCAAGATTGTGTGTCCTATTTCCCACCACAGTCCCTAAATTTCTGTATACTTTTACTAGTTCAGCATATAATTTGACGCGGAAACCCATTTTATGAACTCTGTTATATCTCCATCTCAACATGTCCTTTGCAAAAATGCAATATGCATATTGTTCGTTCCATCTGCGATCATGAGAAAATGAAAAGAAGAAATCAACACTGATGGGGTTCAATAAACAACTGATGCTACAAAAGACTTCTTCAACTAAAAAACTAAAAACTTTTAGCAGATTACGCATAAACTCTATGCATTTTGAAAGAAGTTGATTCTTATGATCACCGCCGCAAAATGAATAGTTTGACCATTCAAAGTAAATAAGCTGCACTTCTAATTCCTAGAATATATAAAGATGAGTACGGACCTGCCCAACCAAACAGGGATTAAGATGAAAAAGTAAATTACACACCTACTCTATATGCCAGGGTTATCGGAGGTTTGACGGCTTTTGTAGATCTGTTTCGAATTCTCTCACGCTGTTAACAACAACTTCGATTTTTGTTGACAGAACCTCATTTTGCTCATCAATGTTTTTTAAGAATGTAATTAGCTGCTCTCTATAGAGATCACATAACCGATCCTGATGCTCCAACTCCAAGGTGAGTTCTTGTATTCTCCTCTCTTTACCATCCTATAATATAAATCATGAAGAGACTTTAATCCAAATTTGATAAAAATGCATTGTAATAATTCTAATAGAAAATGTATAAAAATAAATTTATTATGGCGTATTCATGCAACCTTGCAAATCCATACAGAAAAGTATCCTACCCTCACTGTGGCGGTTAACTTGGGAAGTTAAGGATGGAAAAAATAAAAAGTAATTCAAACGAGAGAGAGAGAGAACTATGCCAGCAGAAAACCCATATATAACCTTTTTTTTATCTGTGTGGATCTTGATGATTCCCCAAACATGAGAAAATTTTCCAAAGCTTGAGGATCTGGTGCTGTACGTTTTTATACGTACTTTTACTCATTTTCTAAGTCATCATCATTCTAAGAATGTTCAAACTGCAAACAAGCTTAGATGAGCCATGTTTCATGGAATAGGGGTGACTCAACTAAAATAATAACACCTAAGCTTATTGCGATTAAAGAGGCAAGTATGAAGCAATATATGGGATAGCAAATGCCAGATGCCAAACGTTAGAATAACCAGCTCACATGAGTTCATTTACAGCCTAAGGCTTTGAATAGAAGCTTGCTCAAGATTCTTCTTGAGACAGGTGACCCACACTCACTATACATTTGGAGCTCATCAATTTCTCAAGCGAGGCTAATAAATTTATAATTGTATGGTTAGCTCGACTAGCTTACAGTTCTGGTTCCAGTGTCAATAGCCAAGCGGCATCCGAGTACAAGTCTAAGAAATAACACGTAGAGAGTCGGGCCCATTAACAACCTTAAAAGGTAGGTGCATCAAGACACTTACCCTTCTGCAATGATTACAATGCCGTAATAACAAGGAATAGCACAATGTGTTTGGAAGTAAATAAATGATAAGACCGTGAAGTTAATAATCTAATTCAATTCTAGTAAGTTTTTTTATCTTAAGAACATCTTTCTGAAATGTAGTGCATGTTTTCATCTGCATGAGACCCAAATGATTCATGTTGTATTTGTAACATGCAAGACGAAATATTAAGTAATTTAAAAGTACGCATAAAAACCGATATTAACTTTTGTAAGTCACTGAAATACAACTCACCATTGCATTACGAGAAGGACGACCAGAAACAACCAGTGGATGCGTATGGTCCTTCTCAAATCTGGTTACAATCCATTTTCCAGACTTGCTTACCTTCACCAACATCATTGCCTTGCAACCTTCTCGAGTGCTAGAACGTGATTTCCTAACTGGCCCAAAATGGTCTCTCATTTTAACATAATACCCCTGCTTATTACATGAAAGCCTCCGCGATAGAATTCTCTTATCAACCTCTGAGCGACGACACTGATCAATACGCATGACAAACCCTACACGCCTAGCATATTCATCATAGAACTCCTTAGCAGCATCTTCAGAGTCAAATTCCATACCAACGCGTGGTTCCTGAATTTCACTTTCTTCGCATGTTAGTGGTTCAGTTTCAGCAGAAATGAGCACTGTCCCACAAACAGCATCTAACTCCACTGTGACAAAACATTATGGCTTATAATGACAGGTGGAACAGGTATCTTAATAAGTTATCCATTCTTTTGAAAACAAACACACATACACATATAGATATAAACCATCCTCTCTTCAAACTCTAGCATTTATGTTAATATCACCAAAATGCCAGGCCTAAAATCTTAAACCTGATATTTTCTTTCTTGGAATTTTTACAGGGTCAACAAAATCAAAAGTCAGGGCATGATAGTGCAGGTCCCCCCTTTCACACCCCACATCAGTTTGGGACCAACATTAAGCACTCAGCCATAACATGTATACATGTACACAATAACAAACAATTACATGTGATATATATGATCTTTTAGCTTAATCATTTAAATATTAGTATAACATAATTAGGCTCTTGCACTTGATGAACCACAAAATTAATGGTCGAGACTTATTTTTGTTAATATGATGTCGACTTATAAGACCAAAACCTGCTCAAGTCAAGTACACACCATCTTTTCTTTACCTTAGATTTATTTCATTTGCAAACTAGTAAAAAAATCAGTAGACCTACAAAACATTATCAAACACTTGTTCATTAAATTTTAAACACAACAATCAAATTTAACAAATATTTTATTGACTTTCAACTAAAAAGATGTAAACTTTAGCCCTGAAAAGAAGTGTGATATACTAACAAAACAATAAATGAATACAACAAAAACTAATGATGAAGAGAATAGCAAAATGACAGGTACAAAATTACATTATAAAGAAGGGAATTCGCTTAAGCATTTCTAATAGATAACAACTGAACCAATAAACTTAAAAAATTGAAGCTAAGAATAGAAATGTTAGTCAGTGGAAAGGGAGAGAAAACTTTACTAGGTTTGAAAAGCCGTTTCCGTACGTATTAATCGCCAGATTTTGGAGAGACGTGAAACCGCTGATGGAAGATCTTGGGTGGGAAAAAAGGATTATCTTTTCAGTTTTCAGTATTGGGTTGGGTTTCACAAGGAAACAGAATCTTCTTTCTTTTACCGGTGAAAACGTATGCAATCGAAGCCAGACGTTAGAATAGTCTAATTTCATGTGTTGAATAACAAATCATTTGATGGAGGTCAAATTTAGGGTTTGTTCGTACTGTGCCGACAATTTTTTTGGTTATAGCAAGTAAAAGGTAAAAGAAGCACAATATAATACCTTTCCAAAAAATAAAATAAAGGAAAAACTGTAAAAACATACGTCAAAACCCCGCCCCGAGTCCTAAACTCCCAATCCAACGCATTTGACGATTTTGGTTTTCAATCCTTCACCATCACCACTCTACTCTCTCTAAGAGTCTCTAATAGAAGAAGCGCGAGGTTTATTTACAGTGGAATTCGATCTGAATATCCGAGTAAGTCATACATTTTTCTTCAAATGCGTTTAATCCTTCTTCATCCCATATAGTATCCCTAGCTATTTACTCGGTTTAATGTTCTAAACAGACGATATTATTACGCTTCATTCAGCTTTTTCTTACTTCAGTATAGTTAAAGAATTCTATAACCTATAAATCGAGTAGCTAACTGATAAGAAACTTTTCCTGTATTTTGCCGTCAAATAATGTGATACGAGTAGTGTTAACGCCAGGATCTTCTGTCACGTCCCAATCACGTAAGACGCCTCGATCCTCATGAAGAAAGATAATATAAACACTACAAGCTTCGACGCATGGTTCCGTCGGGATAGCTTTCGAGCGTGAGAGTCGATATACGTGTTCACGCTGCTTAAACAATGGAGAATATAATGTACAGTGTCTTGAGAGAGAATAATAATTCTGCAGTATATGTGATTATGAATGAAGAAGTGTATGAAGCGTCACTTTTTGTGAAGACTTCCTCGCTAAGTTATACTCTCTCTTTGCTCGATTATCGTACCACCCACTACTATCCGACACACCCCTTTAATCGATGGGTTCTGCCGATCGCGTGTAGTTTATCCACCGCTTTTGGTCATTTATTACTCTTACGTAAGCCATTTATGATCCCATCCACATTAATGCATGGCGGGTTCTCTAGTCAACCGTCATGCTTTTTCATCATTACAAATCAAAGATGTAGATATTTAAATATATGATGGGTCAAATTCGACCACCGATCGTTGGGTCCGATACTGTGGAAGGACTTAATAAAGATAATAAAGTGACTAGATCCAATAATGTCAACACCCAATAGTGAAGACCCAATGGACTAATCAATATGTAGCCCAATCCATTCTATCCAATAGGAGAAATATCACGACCCAACATCGCTTCTAGTTTTTATTAAACAGAGGAGGTTTAATAGAAACTATAAATGGCATCGGTTCAGACAAAAGGAACTAATATAAGACCAATGAAGGCCCAAAATACTGCCATCAAGCCCATATGGTGAATATCAAATGGCAACATCAATTAAGATTGAAGTCCATTTAAAGAGCCCGCTTCAAATTAACATACAACAACAAATATTTCACCGCCTCTCGAACAACCCAAACCTTCGGCACAAAAACCATTCTCTTCTGAATCTAGGCCCAAAGCTGTGGCGACATCGATGATCATCGGTTCGGTAATAATTCCATCATGGAACTGATGGGTGAAGGAGTGATATACCAGACTAAAGGAAGTTGAGATTTGACCATCAATCTGAACTGATCGATTAATATTGGTCATCTGCAAGTAAACACTGTCTTCGTGTGTTTCCGCCCCAAATACAAAGAAGCCGAAAAGGATACCGAAGAGAATGCCGATGAGAATACCGAAGAGAATGCCGAAGAGAATGCCATTCTGAAGTCTGTGTTTGGGAAAAGGAAAGAAGCAACCTTGACATTGTTCTTCTCAACAATGAATGCCTTCGGAAGGATATCGACAAGGTCAAAGAAAAACTGAAAACGACCAAGGCCACTCATCGGGTCATCACTAATATAAATGCCGATCTGTCAAGCTAAAGGATCAAAGCATCTGGTACATCGTCAGAAGCTCGAAGAAGAGCTCAAAGAGCTTCGGGCCCTTAGAGATTTGGGTCCGCCACTGACCGAAGACTTTCGTAAGGAGATACAGGCAGAATACAGAAAATCCGCCGAGCCGAACAATAAGATCGTCCATATGTATGCCAAAGGATATGAAATCTGCCGAAGTAAAGGCAAGAAAAAGCTCGGGCCAAGGTAGATCCATCTCTTCTAGACTCTTTAGATGGTGACGATGATGAAGGAAGAAGCTTCTCAGATGACCTCTCCTTATCTTTAGTAGTAGAACTTTCTGTAAAAATTCTAACTTGTTGTGAACAGTTAATATTTAAAATATCAACTTCATGCCTTATTACTTCTGAATGAACATTTCTTGTCAATAATTCAATATCAATTAATCTGTATGAACTTAACTTAGGACATGAACTAGATAAAGGCGATAAATGCTTAATTTATGAAATGAAGTGAACTTGAATTTAATGGATTGAATTTAATGAAACGATGATTGAATGAATCAACTCAACACTTGAACAAAATAAAGTAATGTATACTTATCGTTTCAAAGTGTGAGATCGATCACGTGTGAGGTGAATTTGGATGATCCTCCTTGCACCATCGAAATCTTGCTTACCACTCGGGGTAGAACAAGTATATAAGGACCAAGATATAAGGATCAAAATATAAGGATCAATAGTGACCATTGACTTAACACCCTGATAAGATCAATATAGGATCATAAGGACCTTGGGCTACCATCGAATGGCCAGCGAGTCCTACCATACCTCCTTACACCATAGTGACCTTAGGACAAATAAGACCAGGATCAATAGTGACCATTGACTTACCACCCTGATAAGATCAATATAGGATCATAAGGACCTTGGGCTACCATCGAATGGCCAGCGAGTCCTACCATACCTCCTTACACCATAGTGACCTTAGAGACAATAGGACCGGGATCAATAGTGACCATTGACTTACCACCACGATAAGATCAATATAGATCATAAGGACCTTGGGCTACCATCGAATGGCCAAATGAGTCCTACCATACCTCCTTACACCATAGTGACCTTAGGACAAATAGACCCGGGATCAATAGTGACCATCGACTTACCACCTGATAAAGATCAATATAGGATCATAAGGACCTTGGGCTACCATCGAATGGCCAAATGAGTCCTACCATACCTCCTTACACCATAGTGACCTTAGGACAAATAGGACCGGGATCAATAGTCTGCAAAAAGTGAATGTGGATGAGCCACCAAAATCATCTGTCTTGACTCCGACTCGTTCTTTCATGAATATCCCCGCCAAGTGCTTTATAGCCAACAACTTCGGGTCAAATGATCGCCACAGATGTCTTTGTGAATTTCCAAGAGAACATACTCGCCTTGGATGGAACCAAATGTTTGAGTAATGATGACGAAAAAGGTCCTTCGATAAAGATTCTCATCAATGAGAACAAAGTCGACACTCTTGTAATTGGTTTTCTTTGCCAATTTTGATCCGAAGGAAAGACGCCATCCGCCATCAAAGTTATAAGCATTAGTAGTGGCTAACTTCGATAATGCATCAAGAACGGAATTGTTATTGTGATCGACCCGATTGATAGCTTTCTTTGTCCTGATGTCCAAAATAGAATATCCATCTGCATGCAATGTCCACGAGCTCTGCTTCACTTTGAAGCTCTGCAACGGCTTTGTCGATTCCTCGGCTTCTCTTAACTATTATCGACCTTCTGTAAAAGAATTGTCTGACCATAATGTCAACCGACTTTGGAAATATTTACCGAAGTGTTCGAATTTCCAAGAGTGCGGCTTATAGATCTACTTTGGTGACGAGTCCTTCGCTGCGGCGAGAACACTCAAGGCAGAGTACCTTTTTTGCATTCTCGGATGAATATATTCTTGAATTGCTCCCTCATCCGTTTGTGCCATAGTCCCGAGAACCCCTAGGATGAGGTATCCTCTTCTGATGCTTAGGAATATGGGTGCATTTTGTGTCTTTGAATCAACTCCGCAAATGACCTTAGGCGGGCATCTCCGAAGAAAAGTATCTACTGAGGTGGGTGTGCCCCAGGTGGACTCTCTGGAGTGTGATTTCGGATATACTTGATTGAAACTCTCCGTCATCGCGGTGATGAGGATACTCGAGGCAGTATGCCTTATTTGTATTCTGAGGTGCAGGCTTCCTGGATCAGTCTCTTCGTCTGCTGCGACCATAATCCCGAAAATCGATAGGGCGGGATACCCTCTTCGGTCAATCAGAAAATGGCTGTTGGGACTTCATCTACTCGCTTGACCATCATCCCAAGACCAATAAAAGGATTACCTCTTGATTAAACAGAAATGGTCATTGGGTCTTCATCTACTCTGCTTCGACCATCATCCCGAAGACCAATAGGGCAGATTACCCTCTTCGGTCAAACAGGAAATGGCTGTTGGGTCTTCATCTACTCTGCTTCGACCATCATCCCGAAGACCAATAGGGCAGATTACCCTCTTCGGTCAAACAGGAAATGGTTGTTGGGTCTTCATCTACTCTGCTTCGACCATCATCCTTATCAGCCTGACCACTTCGGTGCCGAATTATGGGCGGGGTGCCTTTTACTTGCCTTCGGTCATGATCCTGCTCTTTATCAGCAACAAAGACCAACCATCTTCGGGCTTCGCCGTGGGATCTCGAACGAGAACCCCCTGATTGGTGCCATAACTTCCGATGTAGAACAACTGAAAATATTGTGATTGATAGCTCAAGAACACTAGAAAAAGCCCTCCTTCTAGCGCCAATGTTAACGCCAGGATCTTCTGTCACGTCCCAATCACGTAAGACGCCCTGATCCTGCACAGTAAACACGATAAACACCACAAGCTTGACGGCGGTTCCGTCGGGGATAGCTTTCAAAGCGTGAGAGTCGTGATATCGTATTCACAAGGTTAAACAATGGAGGAATATAATGTCTAGTGTCTTGAGAGAGAAATAATAATTCTCTGTGTATATGTGATTATGAATGAAGAAGTGTATGAGAACGTACCTCTTTGTGAAGACTTCCTTGCTAAGTTATACTCTCTTTGCCTGGATTACTGTGCCACCCACTACTACCTGACACACCCCCTTTGATCTGATGGGTTCTGCCGACTGCATGTAGTTTATCCACTGCTTTTGGTCACTGTTACTACCGCCGGCCGGTTATGATCCCATCCACATTAATGCATGGCAGGTTCTCTAGTCAACCGTCATGCTTTTTCATCATTACAAATCAAAGATGTAGATATTTAAATATATGATGGGTCGACCCACTGATTGGGTCCGATACTAGAAGGACTTAATAAAGATAATAAAGTGACTAGATCCAATAATGTCAACACCCAATAGTGAAGACCCAATGGACTAACTGAATATGTAGGCCCAATCCATTCGGTCCAATAGGAGAAATATCACGACCCAACAAGTAGAAATCACCGAAACACTTCCCTGGGTTATACTATAGTGGACGTAACCTGTCTATTTTTTGAATTTACTTGATAGAACTGCCGGAAATCTGGGATCTCGTTCCATTTTCGAAAACAACAAGAAGTTTGCTATTAATAATTCAATCGATGCTTAGAAAATATATTATATTACCTTCATTGATAATAGTTAAAAATATTGGGCGTATCTTATTATTCCTAGTTAGTTGTGCACCCAATTTCTATTATTTGGTTTATTGGGTAGTAAAAAAAACTATTTTAGCAAAAATAATCCAATAACTATATCTAGATCAATCCACATCTGTTCAAATTTCATTCAATTAATAATTAAAAAGATTAAAGCTTTATCTTCATCACTGAATTTTTGAATGCAGATGCTGGTCCGTGGTTGTTTGGTTTAACGAAGAGTAATTAACACATATATTAGTTCAAAGGTTTAATGTATACTGTTTCAAAAGCCAGTCTCTTCAGTCATTTTAACAGAGAATGGTATAGAAGGAAACTGCAGCAAGAGCCAATAGGTTGAAAATAACTTGAAAATAAATTAACTTCATGGAAATTACACAATGTTTGATCTAGATGTCTCTTATGAGATATACATTTCAGGTCTTTTGGTTGAAATATGAGGACTGGATTTGTTGAATTAGGTTGGTTTCAACTTCCACCTTTTAGGGTCCAGCACATAAGAGGAAATAGACATATATGAGATTTTATCAATCTTAGATGCATAGCAAGAGTATTGAATTAAAAGAAGTCTTAAGCTATAAGTTTAGCTACCTGGCTTGGAAGGCTGTTTTTACCATGGATATTTACATTTGACACTCTGTCATGTGGCAGTGGATGAACACCCGAGTGTGGGAGATGATGGAGAAACAATAGAGGCTTCCAATGGGAAAGAGGTAATTTCAAATGAAGAAAATTTGGAACTAGAACCATATGTCGGCATGCAATTTGAGACCGAAGAGGCTGCCAAAGTATTCTATGATGGATATGCGATGCATTTGGGGTTCATCATGCGAGTTGATGCGTTTCGACGATCAATGCGCGATGGGTCTGTGGTTTGGCGAAGACTTGTGTGCAACAAAGAAGGATTCCGTAAGTGTAGACCCAGGAGGAGTGAAAATAGGAAGCCCAGGGCGATCACAAGAGAAGGGTGCAAGGCAATGATTGTTGTAAAAAAAGAGAAGACAGGTAACTGGATTGTTACTAGATTTGTTAAGGAGCACAACCATCCACTAGTAGTTGCACCAGCTAACCATCGCCGCACCGTTCTCCTGTTGCAAACACCGGTAAATACTTTTAACTTGAATTACAAGTTATTGATATTTGGTTGACAGTTTGTAACTATAAATTTCTGTTTTTAAAGTGTTGACTCAATTGCTTAAGATTCTTTAACATCGCACAAAATATAAGTAGATATTTCCCATGTTTGTTGGACTATCTGTACTATATAGTGTGGAAATTTGTTTTCCTAAGTTGGATAGTCCTTATCTGAACTGTTTTTTAAATAATTTGAAGCTTTTTTTTCCTATAATTCCATCACAGAATAATTATATTATAAAGTCGCTTCAACTACTAGAGAATCAGTGTTAATATCATGATAGTCTCATGCTACTTGCCACTTGATGTTAATAAGCTATGCAGCGCAACCCCAAAAAGCCTTTTCCGACATGTGAACACCCCCTACAAAATTTATACATCCCTCATGCACTAGGGACGTAAAAACATTCAGAACTCCAGGAAACGAACAACTCCTCCTGGATAAGATTCGTTATGTAAAAACCTAGCTTGTTCACCATTAGGGTTTGCATTAAAACCATGTCTATTTGTTCCAGATGGTTCATATGAACTGATACTGATTGTTCATTTTTCCTTACAGATGCTTTGGATATAGAAATTTACTTGTGTGATTAATGCAAAGTGAGAAAAATGATCTTTATGAATTTGATATATAGATCTATGCGGAGTTTGTTTATATATGCACAATAAGATGCTTGCTTGTTATTATTGCTGAAACGAAAACCTTTTGCATTATCTTTCCGCCATCTTCTTGAAGTGGTGGTAAGGCCGCAAATGAGCCAAGCTGAGCAGCATTTGACTTGGGTGTGTTTGGGCTTGACCATCTGAGTAAGGAGAAAGCTTGATCCCAAGGTGAGCTGGGGTGAGCTTCACAGAGTTGGTTCACAATGAATGCGAGCTCTGTGTGGCTTGTTCTTAAACTCCCTTCAACTCTTAAATCAAATTTTAATTGAATGTTTAGAAAATGTAGATGTGGAATAAGGAGGATTCACAGAAAATTTACTATGTTCATGAATCATATAAATTTTATATTATAAAATTTCCGATTCAGAGTCCACTTTCACAATCAATGTATCAAATCTTATTATTTTCAAGTACCTAAAGTAAAAGTCGTAATATATTTGTGCAAGTTTTGATCTTGGCCATTGATTATGTTTATAAGTAAAATTTTCTATAGAAGCTTCCACAATTTTGGAAGTGGGCACTTTTATCTACTATTTTTAGAAATGGACCGTCATTTTGGGACCGAGTGAGAGTACCTGTCTTATGTTCTTAGTAACATAATGACGTACGGAGAAACATATAAAAAATGCAATAACGAATGAGCCAAGCCTAAACTAGCTTAAGAAGTTGATTTAATGCTTGTTACGTAAAACAATCTTAAAACCCCTAAACGTGGTTTATGTAACGGATTAACAAACATAAATGAACTCAGATCTATACAGATCTACATGTTCAGACTTCAGAGTCATGTAGAATGGTTAATGTGACTCTTCTTAAAAGCAGGAACCCAATGTTTTATTTTTCCCAATTTCGTCATTGGTAATTTTTATTTGTTTGCAATGTGTACTAGTGTCATTGTGAAGACGGACCAAATAAAGGAGCTTTTAGACAAAACGAAAAACAAACTGTTAATGAATGCCTTTTATTTTCTTTCAAAGAAGCAATATTTTTCTTATTCTTTGTAACCTTTTAGTACTTGTTTCTGCTATATACCAGGACGAGAAAGATGTAAAGATACGGGAATTAACGGCTGAGTTACAGCGGGAGCGAAAACGATCTGCTGCCATCCAAGAACAGCTTGACATGGTACTGAAAGATATGGAGGAACACTCCAATCATTTATCAAGGAATATTGAAGGCATAGTCCAAAATGTAAAAGAAATTGAATCAAAAAGACTACTTCTTTCACGCAGCTAATAAATACATCAGCTGAGTTGTAAATTTATTCTGTACGTTGAGTTCACTTTGCTTGCTACTTGTAGAATAAGCACAGGTGGGTAACTTAATTAAGTTATTTCATATGTTCGGAAAGTGCTGATTGGAATTTCATCGACTCCTCAATTCATTTAATGAACAAATACAACTAGTGGAAGGTCATCTGTCTCTACAAGGACTTCTGTCATCTCCAGAAACTCAACAATGGAACAGTAATTAGTTAAGCCGCAACTATAAAGAGAGTTTTTTGTGGTACTAGCATTGTCTGTATAATAATTGTATTGTAGTATTTACTACAAGTATACAATCTTAGATCGGAAATTAGAGTTCCTTGGCAAAATTTTACATATTAAAAGGTCTCGGGTATTACCTTAATATGTACTGAAAAAATATATTTAAAAAAAAGATCCGAATGAGATTCATTTCCTGATGGAGGGAAGAGTATGTATGAAAATTGAACATAAATGTTAGATTTGGTAAGATCCTACAACTTATTGTTGGTGCTTGTTCACAACCAGCTGGTATAGACGGGAATAATTAGTTATGAAAGCAAGGAGTAACAAAATATAACACATTTAAACACGACCTATACCAACTGAAGAAAAGTCTCGTAATGTATCTTTCCCACTCGGTTTCCAAGACTAAAAAAGAGTAAATGCATCAAGATACCGATCACAATATCATGAAAGTGGTGCACTGAAACTCAATGGGCCCAAAAAACACTGCAAATATGAGCTTGCCCTTCTCAGCCTCCACAACCGAGAGAAGACTAGCAACTAGCAAGCACAAGCTGTGCCACTTCAATGATTTTGATGCACATCAACCGACCATTTATGCTACTAACATGCACAAACTAATCAGCACTTGTAACAAGTATCCTCCACAATTTCTTCCCTCAACAAGAGCACTATTCCAACATTTACCTTATAAACAAACAACAGTTTCCACTTTCCAAAACACCCCAAGTAACAGTCCCAAAACCTTTGCTATCTTGCACATAACAGCTGACAAAGGCTCTTCCAAAGATTTGTCTAAATGGGCCAAGGTTAAGGTATGAAACTCTAGTTTGATAAGGTGTCACTGCAGTGCACAACAAACTTGACTCAAACCCTACCACCCATACTTGGCTTGTGTTTCAGCTTTAGTGAGGAACCCTTTGGCTCGCCGCTCTGAGAGCTCCATCTCTTTCTGTTTCATGTCGAAGTACAAAGTACCAATCTGATGCTTCCTCTTGTGCAGCTTTGATGGCTTCCCCTTTGCAGAAACAGGCTACATATACAAAGATGCATGAATGAGAAAGAATTCCCATTATGAAACATAAAAACTATGATAAGTTTGTGAGAAAAATAGAGGTCACCCATCTAATATAAAGTAATCATCTAAATTGCCAAAGAAATTAGCATGTTTCAACTTGTCAACAAATTAATTTTGCAAAAACAGGTTAAACCATAAAGGGAGAATTTTGAATCCTGCACAATAAACATTTATCAAGTACTTTCCCATACATTCCAAAGAGCTTTTTGATTGAATGACTCAGATGTTAGACAATCATGCTTCTATATATATATAACTAAGTTACTGTTTCTAATTAACCAACATTAACTACCTCAACAACAACGTGTAGCTAAAGACAGACTAAGAAGAAACCAAGCTTGCCATCAACCCATCAGCATCCTAACTGTTCAGAAACACATAATAGAATAGAAGGGCCAATTCCTTTGTTTTAAACACATAACAGCAATGAAAAATAATGAGCCATTGGCAACATTTTAGACAATCTGTCAACATTAATTTATCCTTGACAACAATCATGCGCGTAAATCTTCAAAAAAAAGGACAACACTCCTTTACAATGAAAACTCGTCAAATTTCAAATTAGCCAATACTAAGATTTAAAGGCACCAAACCCATTCCTGGTCCAACAAAAAACTACATAATCCAAACCCAGTTTTTACTTTAAAAAAAAAGTATTCATAAGAAAGATAACAACCCATGCACCACTTCTCCTTATTATCAAACGAGTGAAGTTTCAATTGCTTGAGCTGGGCTTGAATTTGTGAGGAGCCAAGATATTTGTCACCAAGCTCGCTAAACCAAAGGTCATGTATCAAATTCCAAAAGAAGTAGGATGAGGAGTATGTTTTTAAGACTTATCTACGCATAATTAATTTGGGGATTTATATAAAACCAAGTGCTTACCAGCAACAATATAACACATGATTATAAAAGCTTGACACAGGTCTTCATTTTTCACACCGTATAAACATATATAGACATAATATTGTTGCTACTGACTAGTGCCTATCATGTTGATTAAAATAGAACTACAACACAATCCCTCTAAAGTGTAAATAATACGAGTACAAATGTGCCTGCAAAGTTAAAAGATTAACAAACTAATCAAGGGATATTTCAATATTCAAGCTCGCTCAATAGCCAAACAAAATGAGCTAAGGCTGCCGTTATGTGTTTAAAAGATGAGACTGAATGTGCCAATTCGAGAGCAGTACACTAAACTCAAATACCCTTTCAGACTTTCACACATCATCAATATCATGTCCTTACAATCATTAAATCATCCATAAATTATTAAATTATGCCAATCTGTAACGTGTCCTCCTCACAAGTACAATAACTAGTCCAGATTGTCCTTTGCTGAAACTTGAACATCTATTTCCGTTGAGTGCTATCAATAAAATTGCCAAAAATACATCTGAACCTTCTTAACCACTCTACAGCCTCATATGTACATGTAAGCCCCCTTAATTTCACATAATTGGAATGTGTTACAAATGATTAGAGGTCAAAGCAAAGCTAGTTGTCTTCCGGTTACAGTCACTCTTTCACATCCGTGAATTATAAAGCTAATCTTAGCTCACAGTTGTATAGACTTATTCACTTGCACAGGTTGCATTTCCGTATCCTCTAAACTTTTGTCTTCTTTGTGTACTAGGATGGCATTCCCTTTTGATATCTATTTGATTACATAACACAATACTCGTATCCTCTTACCTTTTGTCTTCTTTGTGTACTAGGATGGTATTCCCTTTTGATGTCTATTTGATTACATAACACAACACTCGTCCAAAAAAAAATTTTAGTTTCAAACTTTCATCGGTATGAAATTAATATTAGTCCTATACATCTAAAAATTTTCTAATCATGAGATAGTCAGAATTCTAACTTATAATTTATCCCAAGTTTCACATATTCCTTATACATCAACCGAGGCACATAAAAAAAACTAGACGGCATAACCCGAGGGAACAGAACCGAATAACTCGCACTAAACGTACTCGATAACATACTATATGTGCTTGTCAAGCAAACCTGCAGAGGAAAAATAGAAGAAGCGGAAGCTTCAAACGTTGTATTAAGAAAACCAGAACTTCAGGGAAAAGCATCACACTGGTGTTGGTGAATTGCAAGATAATAACAAGAAACTATTTAGTATTTTTCTTAAATGTTAACCTTAGTTACATATTTTTAAGTTGTGTATTTTTTTCTCCAGTAGATTAGTGTGATTTTATAAAGGAAATAGAACAAAATATATGTTTATGAGGAACATACCCAACAGATAGTCAGGATTATTCATGCTTATATCACAAAATATCTCAAAAGGAAAGCATGAGTATTCATTTCTATAATTAAATCAATTACTTATGATGTTTCAAGTACCTAAAGAAACTTACAAGTTAAGACGCATGCTTTAGGATAGAGTTAGTTTTTATGCATCTTTGTGGGACTCTGGTAGGATAAAGATAATAATTAAATTATAGAATTAGTAGTAATTGCACTTAAGTAGTAAGATATATATCCATTGCTTGAAATAATTAAATTATAGAATTAGTGTTACTAGTAAGTAGTAACTAGTAAGAAGTATCTTGATATCTTCATATATATAATTATATACGTATTTCTTCTCTCTCAAAATTTAAATAAATGTTATTTTTAAAAATTAGTGTGAAGTTTATTGAATGAGACATTTGATATTATTAATTATGAAATTATTTTAATTTGTGTAATTTTCAAAATTGAAAACTTAAAGAAAATGACAAATACTTAGTATGATTAACATATCTTTGACGTATTAGTTTTATTCATAAACAAAATTAGTATTAAATAATAAAATTTAAAATTTAAGAATTCAATTCAATATTAAAACTTAATAAACTAAACATAAATTGAAGAATTATATTGAATTAAACTAAATATTACAAATGTATCATCATTTATAGAATTTCAAGTTGGTACAAGTTCAAAAAATTACAACTATAATAAAATTATCCATTTTGACTTGATTTTGTTCACTTCTTGTTGTGATTTGATATGCTACAACTTGTATTAAGAATATGATAAATTATTAGAAGAATAAATATATCAAGATTTGGTTTTGGTAGTAATTTAAAAAAAAAAAAAAACTCCGCCTAGGCCCCGCCTAACCCGCTTTTTTCACCGATTTGGTCTTAGGCGCGGCGCCAGGCCCCCGCCTAGCGCCGCCTAGGCCGATTTTTAGAACAAAGTATCTTTGTCTAATTTACAAGAGATTGGAAGCTGATGTCCATTGAGGGTTTTCTGGTTCTTTTTCACTTGATTTTTTCAAGTGGATGAATTCTTGTCCGCCTCTACTTTTTAATCTCTTTCTTTATCTCTAACAAAACAATCTTTTATGTTTTAAAAAAAGGAACTTAAAACCAAAGTCCTAGAAAATTACTAATATAATTAATAATCAGCATGCTGAATCACAATACATAAATACCTGGTAGGAGGGACCGAATGCGATTCCAGTTAACTTAGCCTGGTCCTCCCTTGGTCTATTCTTGATCAGTTCGTCCTGGTTAACCTCAATTATGTCCTGCGGAACATCATTCCTGCCTCTCTTCCCATAACCTCTTTCCACACTTTCTGTTGCTGTTGTCATCTCAGTTGTGCTCGACCTATCAATCCACTTATTTTCATATTGCTCATAATTGTTAGCATACTCAGGATAGCTAACATCATAACTACCATAATTTGCATAATTCTCACTAGCTGAACCCAAATTTGAAGTACCATTAAACCCATTACCATGATTATCATAACTACTATAATTTGCATAATCCTCAGTAGTTGAACCCAAAAAATTTAAAGTATCACTAGCAGCATACCCACCACCATGACTTTCGTAATTCACATTTGAAGCATCATCAACTGACTTATCCGCGTTCAAAATAACGCTGGATTCGTTTGAATTTGATACAGGCAAATCTGCTTCGAGTATTGATCTACGGCCAGTCCCGGATGACGAGGGCAAAGCACCCAACGCCATTGAGTTCTTTGGGGCAGGGATATTTGATAAGAACGATTTAACAGATGGGGTCTGATTCATAGATTCAAAAGCTTTTGACTTTTTCCTTTGCTTTTCCTTCTCATCCTCATCGTCGTCGTCGTCGTCGTCGTCATCATCAGTATTTTTGGATTTAATCATGGAAGGGTTAATGGGAGGCCTGAATTGAACAACCCTTTTAGGATTTGAGGGAATTTTTGGGTCTGGTTTTTGGGTCTTTGGCTGCGGGAGGACAGAGAATAAAGAGGAGGGTTTGGGTTTGCTGGAGGAGGGAGAGGATTCTAAGGGAATTGAAGAAGAGGAGAAGGACGATGTTAGGGTTTTTGCAGGAGGGGGGTCAGGTAGGTTGGATTTCGGGGGAGGAAGATAGAGAAAAAGGGATTTTGGTGGTGGAAGAGAAAAGAATACGGATGAGTTAGAATTTGATGGTCCCTTATCAGGCTGTTTTTGTTGCTGCGCTGATTCTTCTTCTTCGTCTGAAGAAGCATAGCTTGCCAGCAAAGATTCCATTCTAGAGAGAGAAAAGAGTTTAATGATAAAAAAAAATACGAATGAAGATTTGAAGAGAGAGAGAGATCATGGCAACCCATCTGAAGACTGAATTTGGGGAAATATAAGGGTACAGTTGGACATAGGCATACTTTTTGGGCCAGATGAATGGCGTCGTGGACGTTGTTGATCCAAAACTATGTATTGTATGATAAAAAACCTCTGGTGATGACATGAGCCCATATTACTTGATTCTTACTCAAATATAAATGGGTCCTTTACATACGTATACAACAAGTATTAGAAAGATATTACAATAATAGTGCACCAATTAATTAATTATATTAATAGTGCAATAATATAAATTAATATCAATAGTGCAATCCACGCCATATAAAAACCAAATCAATCAAATACAAACACCTTAATTTAAGGAGAAAACTACTCCACTATTCACGCCGCCATATACTAAAAAAACATTCAAAATCAACGAAAAAAAACGAATGCTCCATTTCAGACCAAATCCGAAAGCTTCTACAGATAATCATCATCTTCAACTAATTGATCATCTTCAAGATAAGATCAATCGATAAAAAACAGAAGCATTCATACAGAAGAATCCTAATTCGAAAGCACAGAAAAGCGAAAACAGAGTATCAGAAATCGACATGCACAAAACCGATCAGAGGTTTCCGAAACTGAAAGAAGATATATAAACAAAGATTGAAAACCGAATCTGGATACTGAATACAAAGGTACGAATCAGTTAATATATATAAATTGAAATCATGTTTTGTTACCTACGAATTCAACTTCAGGGGAAATATTTATAACAAAAAATATTTGTTGTTCACTACAATTTTGATATGCATACAAAGTTTTGGGGACATTCATATAAAGATTTGTTTACCTTGTTTTAAGTGTTCAAAATATACGACATTATAATTTGTGTTTTAGATATGGAAGCAATGAAAACATTAATTTACAATAAAAAAGATACCAATATCTTATAATTTGGTTACTGAATAATGTTAGTTTGGTAACCAATTAAATAGTTTTTTGTAATTTCAGTAGCCAAATACTATTGGTTATAAATGCCAATTTTGGAAACATTTATATAAAACTTTGGCAACATTATTATAAATATTTGGATTCCTTATTTTAGTGTTTAATATTTATTATTTCATTTTGAGGACATTATAATTTGTGTTTTTGCTCGTGGAAGTAATTAAAACATTAATTTACAATAACAAAAATACCAATAACTTATAATTTGGTTACCAATAATGTTAAATTGGTAACCCTAGTAGATAACTTTTGTAATATCGTTATCCAAATACTATTGGTTACAAAATGCAAATTTTGGAGTCATTTGTATAACAATTTGGCCACATTCATATAAAAATATTTAGATTCCTTGTTTTTAGTGATTAATATTTGGTATTTCATTTTCAAGGACATTATAATTTGTGTTTTGGATATAGAAAGAATGAAAACATTACTTTACATTACAAAAGAAACCAATAACTTATATTTTGGTTACTGAATAATGTTAGTTTAGTAACCAATTAAATATTTTTTTAATTTCAAAGAGCTAAAACTATTGATTTACAAATGCCAATTTTGGAGTCATTTGTATTACAATTTGGCCACATTCATATAAAATATTTAGATTCCATGTTTTTAGTGTTTAATATTTGGTATTTCATTTTCAAGGACATTATAATTTGTGTTTTGATATATAGAATGAATGAAAATTACTTTACTTTCTGATAAATATACTAATAACCTATATTTTGGTTACTGAATAATGTTAAATTGGTAACCGAGTAAATAACTTTTGTAATTTCAGTAGCCAAATACT
Source organism: Panax quinquefolius (assembly GCA_020205615.1). Classification (NCBI taxonomy): domain Eukaryota; kingdom Viridiplantae; phylum Streptophyta; class Magnoliopsida; order Apiales; family Araliaceae; genus Panax; species Panax quinquefolius. The sequence continues at coordinate 1,019,894 of CM035155.1, read as the reverse complement.
ATTGGTTATAAATGCCAATTTTGGAGTCATTTGTATAACAATTTGGCCACATTTATATAAAAAATATTTAGATTCCTTGTTTTTAGTGTTTAATATTTGGTATTTCATTTTCAGGCACATTATAATTTGTGTTTTGGATATGGAAGCAATGAAAACATTACTTTACGATTCAAATATACTAATAACCTATATTTTGCTTCTTGAATAATGTTAAATTGGTAACCGAGTAAATAACTTTTGTAATTTCAAGAGCTAAATACTATTGGTTACAAATGCCAATTTTGGAGTCATTTATACAACAATTTGGCCACATTCATATAAAAATATTTGGATTTCTTGTTTTAGTGTTTAATATTTGGTATTACATTTTCGTGACATTATAATTTGTGTTTTGGATATGGAATGAATGAAAATAATACTTCACAATAACAGTATATACAAATAACGTATCTCTCGTTATCAATAATGTTAATTTGGTAACCAATAAAATAGTTTTTTTAATTTCAGAATCGAATACTATTTGTTACAAATGCATAATTTGTAAAGATTTATATCAAAATTTGGCAACCTTCATATAAATATTTGGATTACTTTTTTTTAGTGTTTAATATATAGTATTTCATCTTAAGGGCATTTTAAATTGTGATTTGTTTATAAACAAACTGAAAGCATTCTGATGCATAATAATTGATACTAAATACGTCTACTTTGGTTACTTAATAAAGTTGCTTTAATATCTTAATAATGTATATGAATTATATAAGTTACAAAATAGTTTGAGAAATAGTAACATTCATAATTCATTACGCATACAAATATTTGAAAACATTCATATAAAGATTTGGATACTAATTACATTATTGTGTGAATGTTACTGTTTCAGTATTCAGACCATGGATATGCTTCCAATTGTAGTTTACTTCAACGGAACGTGGACCGATAGTAGCCAATATCAAAATTTCGAAGTTACCGGCCTACTAGCCCCTTCAAATTGTTCATTCACAGAAATGCACAACATGATATGTACGGCATTAAATCTAGACTACAGGACAACGAAATTGGCAATCAAATTTCAGATGAAGAACAACATTCCTCCAATCAAGGTGACAAATGAAGCAACCTTAAGATTCTATATGGAAGTCTCAGAGAAGATCGGATGATCATGTCAAATTTCCACTAATTATAGATTATGAACACATCATCGGAGGGACTACAAGCTTACGTAACGTGATAAATGAAGAAGAATATATAGTTCAAGCGAAACGCCTAATGAGATTGACACGTGGAATTCCTCAATTTGTTTCTTTAAACACAAGAAGACCAAAATGAATCACAATATGTTGAAAGCAAATGGCAATTGAAGTAATTGACAAATGAAGGTCGAAACCGTAACATATCAAACACCGCAAAGATCAATGTGATGAGGTCATTTCAGATCCAAATAAGTTTGAAGTCAAAATACATCAAACTTACATAAACAAGAAAATCCTTTCACAAGCAATAAGGTTACATTCCATAAGTGCTAAATGCATAAACAAGGGTCGAAAGAACAAGTGGTCGAGATTTTGTTCTCGTATGCCTAGACAATGGAAATTGCAAGTGAAAACTAAGAGCATCAAAGTTTCAAAAAACAACTATGTTCAAGGTAAGAGAATTTAATGATGTACACACTTGTTCACAAAACATATTGCTTGGAGATCACGAATAAGTTGAAAGTGAGATGGTTAAAGGAGTGCATTAAGCATAAACTAACTAACTTCAAAAAATTTACACACACCAATGTATATCAGGAAGACATGATGACAGAGTATAACGTGTCCATCTCCTACCAAAAAGCATGGAGATCAAAGGAAAAGCAATGCAAAAAAAGTAAGAGGAAATCCACACGACTACACTTTAATCCCTTCTTGTCAGCACATGTTGCAAAAAACTAATCTAGGTAGCAATTGCAAACTATTTATTAAATGTTTCAAATTATTTTGGTTACTCAAAGTAAGAAGTTTGACAACTTACAAATACATATATGGCTACTACCTATTTTAATTGAATAAAACTAAATCGATTTTTGCAGTAAAACAAATATATACATGAATCAAAACTATTAAATATCATTTTAGATACCATCTAAACACTATAAAGACATAAAATATAAGTTATTATAAAGCAAAAGTAATACACATAGTAATCATAACTACAAATCTGGACAATAATTATTGCATATAATTACATTAACCTTACTTTAAAATTCATTTCGTGATCCATCACATCATTGGAGTTGGAAAAAATGGTCACTTCAAATATCTCTTCTTCGCAATAGAGCATCCATCGAAGATGATCGGACGCCCCCAAAATAGGTATACACAACACCCATTCTGAAATCACAAATACATGGTACGTAAACAACTACAACTTTATTATTACAACAAGAAATCGTGAGTTTGAATACAAATATTATCTTCTGACAATATCTATACTCAAATAAATCCTCATTACATTTATCGATACATTATTTTACAAAAAATGGCGAGGACTACTAAACAATCCTTTCTAAAACCTTCATTCCATACCCCACTGTGCATCTTCGCTTATATTCTCGCCTCGAGAAAAATGGAACAAAAGGAAAAGGGTGAGCTCAACTAGCTCAAGAAGAAGAATATTATGACTAAGATAATATACAACAAATTATCGTTAGTCTTCAACAGGAAAAATCGATAGAATACAATAGACAACAAGTTTCAGATCAATATTCGCAATGGAAATAATAATTCATTAGAAGAGTTAAGTAGAGAATGCAAACTACTATCTTCTATGTATGAATTTAAAAGTTCATCGCCTATCTTTTATCCTCGTAACATCAATCAATATACATCCGAATCAAATATTCATCTTTTGCACTACGTGCCAAAGATATTCATCATTAATCATGTTCATTTAAACACCGCTTTCATCTTTGCACTACTGTGCCAAAGATATTCTTCAGAAATCATTCATCTTTGCTACTACAGCCAAAGATATTCCATAATATCATCATTTAAGACCGAGGATGATGAAAATATTTTTTTTAAGAAACGAATCCAAAGGAAACAAAATGACAAGGATTAAGGATTAAGGATTCGTACTTGGTTTTATCCACGTCCAAAATACCTCAAAAATAATCATAGTGGTGTAAAATTCAAGAATGCTCAAAACATGGATACAATCGTAGCCTAGTATCCGTATAGATATTTTGACAAAAAGAAGAAATTTTATTTTTTCTATTGAATAAAGGCTGAGTACGTGAATAGTAACTCAGACACCAAAAGATAGAAATTCCACAAAAACATCTTCACGCTTCATGAATAGTACTTTCGTGAATAAGAACTCGTGAATAAGAACTCATTTAATAAGAACTCGTGAATAAGAACTCATGAATAGTAACCCATGAATAGTAACCCATAACATGAAAAAGTTCCAAATTTGATAAAAACTTGGATCAACATTTCAAAGATAATGATATTGAAGAAATAATATCATTACAAAAAAATAATATCCCTTACCTCGAAAGATTAAGACTTCAAATGGAATCTGGGTATAAGTCTTTGAAGGAACTTGCAGACCGCCTAACAATACTCAAAGTATACTCACAAGAATACGCCAATATATCGAGAGAAATAGAGAGAAACTTCAGTTTCTACGTGTGTTTTTCAATTCTAACCCAAGCACCTATTTATAGGAAAATGCTTGTAACACCAAAGCAAAAAATTTAATAAATTAATAATATAATTATATTATTTTCTACACATGTCTAGAATCTGATTTCAGCCATCAAACACATGCCACCTTCTAGAAAAAAAAATAAGAAAAACGTTTTTCTAATTTTAAATATTTTAAACTTCCAAAATCAATTATTTTGAGCTTGAACTTCAATAATTCATAATAAATAGCCCTTTCATCAGAAAATTCGAATCTTACGCGATTTTTATAGGAAATTCAATTCTCTACAACTTTGCGGAAGAAAGTTTTTCCAAATTCCAAATAGAAATTGATCAAATTCAAAAAGCGGGTGATTTTACAAGCTATAATCAAATTTCTATTAATAATTGTGTCCACCAACACACAAAACATGTGTTAAACATTTAATGCCACAAAATACTCTTCCTCCTCATATACTCATATATCCCACATTCATTGTAAAAATATCACCGCTTAATATATTATTAAAATAATATATTTAAATGAATTATTTTATCTCTAAAAGATAAAATATTAATTTTCAACAATTGTCATTTTAAAATTTTTCCATCTATATCCACATAAAATCAATATTTTTCTCATCATATAAATCAATAATTAATTATTCACAAATAATATTACGAATCACAATATTGATAAACTGATGCCTCCTGGAAAGAGGGGCTTTCCAATAAAATTTCTTCTTCGACGCCGCAATTAGATGACCAAACCTCTCCTGTAGACGTAACTTTCTAGACATTGCCAATAATGTTATCTAATAATATTATTCGGATAATATGAATTATTGCTTCGATAATGAAAGATACCGTGTAATGACAATTATCAAACAACAACAATATAAAATATCAACGCAAAGAATTATTAACTCATAAAATACCGAATCAAGAATTATCAGTAACCATTATTGAGTAGTGCCTTCTTTCACGTAAGAATCAATAATTGGTGCAATACTGGTAGCTTCTTGCTCAACAACGCCATTAGTGTGTTTTAACCACCGGGTATTCCAACAAGATAATCTTGGTAATAACTACGCCGCTTATTTAAAACAACTTATATTTGTCGTTTTCTTCATCCAATCACTTTCCGTTATGGGGCCCACACATGGTCATACTGTGTGCATACGAATATTCCCGACAAGCATTTAATATTCCACGACCAAACGAATATTCCCTAACGATAATGAATATTTTATAACCACTGCTTATTTTGAAATATTTGCGTCTTTAACCCTTTCACTATCCACATTAATCAAATCAACCCTTACTATTTCAAAATAATAAATAAAGGAAATTTCTTTTTATTTAAAATTTCTGGTCTTACAACCTCCCTCCTTATGAAATTTCGTCCCCTCGAAATTGATGTACGTATCTGGTGTTTCAAAAGGTGAGGATACCTCGCTTTCATTTCCGCTTTCCAATTCCCGTGTCATTTCCTCTATAAGCATGATTCCTCCACAAAACTTTAACTTGTGGTATAACCTTTCACTGCGTAGACATGCTCCTTCCTATCCAAAATCTTGACAGTACCTCCTCATACGCTATGTCTTGGCTATCTCGTCCTGGTTCTAACTCTATAACGTGGTTCGGGTCTTTCACATATTTACGAAGTACGATATGTGAAACACATTATGAACACGAGACATACTCGAGGTAACGCAAGTCTATCAACTACATTTCCTACTCGATCAAGAATTTGAAATGGACCAATAAATCATGGATTGAGCTTTCCTCTCTTCCCAAATCTTGTAACACCCTTCCACGGGGCAACTCGCAACAATACACGATCCCCACATTAAATTCCACGTCCTTTCGATGAAGATCCGCATAACTCTTTTAGTCGATCTTGTGCCGCTTTGTATCGTTGTCGAATCATTTGGATCTTTTCGGTGAGTCATACGTCTTAACTTTCGGGTCCCAACAATGTTGCTTCACCCACCTCATCCCAACATATCGGAGAATCGACATTTTCGTCCCATATAATGCTTCGAATGGAACCATGCCTATATTTGTTTAATAACTATTGTTGTATGAGGATTCCACCAATGGCAAGTACTTATCCCAACTTCCTTTGAAATCTAGGACACGAGTTTTAATATATCTTCAAGAGTTTGAGTAGTCCTTTCGATTGCCCATCCGCTTGAGGATGGTATGCCAAATCAATCAGAAATTGTGCCCATAGCTTTTCTACAAACTAACCCAAAATCATGAAGTGAATCTTGGGTCACGATCTAAAACTATGGATACCGGCATGCCATGCAATCTCACAATCGCATTTACGTACATACGAGAAAGACGTTCAAGGAATAAGTCTCTCGTATCGGTAGTAGAAATGAGCGAGACTTGGTTAATCTATCAACAATAACCCAAATAGCATTGATGCCTTGAGAAACCGCAGAAGACCCGTGAACGAAATCTATAGTAATGTGTTCCCACTTCCATTCCTAATCTCAAGTGGTTGCAATGGACCCTTTGGCACTCGATGCTCGCTTTTACATGTTGACAAGTTAAACACATCGAGATAAACTTTGTAATCTCTCTCTTCATATTGCTCCACCAAAATGTATGTTGAAGATCATAATACATTTTGGTACTCCTGAGATGGATTGCAAATGGCGTATTGTGTGCCTCCATCATAATCTTGTACTTCAAATCGAGTCGTTAGAACACAAAGTCTAGAGTGGACTCAAGTATTCCTTCTTCATCAATTCTCGCCCCTAAATAGCTCCTTCTTGTACTTTCTTCTTCATACGCATCAACTCCGGCCTGGGTGGCTCGAAAGAACTTAAACTTTATTGATTAAAGTCGATTATACTCGTATATCATCACGCTGGTACCTAGAGTTTTCATCTCCATCTCTATTATTTGTCAATTATACTGAATTAGTCTTTGACAATATCGTACTCGTATTTGTATACGATCTTCTACTTAACACGCCGCCTACCACGTTCGCTTTTCCGTGATGGCACGGTCGTAACACGTGTCTTTGAAATGAGTCTCCTCTTGAGTTCTTCAAGCTCTTCCCACATTCCTTGCTCCATTCGAATTTTGTATCTCTACGAGTTAGCTACGTTAATGGAATAGCGATTCGAGAATATCCTTCAACGAATCTCCGATAATAACCAACTAAGCTTCAGAAAGCTACGCCTTTCGATAATCGACTTAGGTTGCTTTCTCAACCGTGACTCATATCCCAATCTTGGATAAGACGTCACAATGACACCTATCGCTTTACTATCGCATCGAATATGATGTCCCCTACAGAGAGTCCGCTTAGGTTAATTCCACAAAGGAAGTCACAAGATAAAGGCTCGGTACCAAATTTATAGTTGAATTTTTAACTCCCGAAGTTCAATAGAGTCATTCGATATGAGATTTTAGAAATGAGTTTTGTACTGGGTTCAAAGTCGATACAAAATTTAATATCGAAGCTTTGGGAGTAAGCCAAGAAATTCTTCGTGAAATACGTCGGAAAAATCAATAACAACAGAATATTATTCAAATCGACGTGTCTTTATTCAAATCCATAACACGGACTAAGAAAACTTGACATCCGTAATAAACGAATGACTTCATGGGCTTGATATGAAAATGTTTGACTACAATGGTTTGATTGCTTGAATTGAATAACAAAGTTGCTTAGGAATATGAAAACTAACAACCTTACAAAAGCAATCAATTTGGCGTGATGAGTAGTTAACCATAAAATCACATCAAAACAAATATCTCTATAGAAATAAGGTTAACAGTAATGTGATAGTGCCAACTGAATCAAGCAAGATTTTTAAACAACGGATGTAATGAAAGTTTCTCTTAACGAAGTTTCCACAGATAGTCAAAGTCTAATTTCTCCTGAGTCAAGTTTAAACGTTGAGCGCAAGTAAGAGAGATAAAAGAATGGGTAGAACCGATATCTAGTAAGGTATATACTTCAAGAAATTTATAATCGACTAACCCGCGCTAACTTCGTTCGGGTTCCTTGATTTTGATGGAAGCCACGACAAACGCCTTCCAAGAACCGCTGACTTTGACTTTTTCGGGACATCCTTTTGAGTCACCATTCTTGCTTGGAATGGGTTTCGATATCGCATAATCTCGAGCGATATGTCCTTCTTTTCCACAATTATAGCATACCTTAAACTGCTAGTGGGCGCTTTGGTGATATGTCCTCTTTCCGCATTTGTAACATACGACCGGTGGTCGCTTCCTCTCCTTAAAACTAGTTGCTACTGCGCCGACGTCTTCACATGGTCGTTGTTGAATCTCCTCTTTTAAAATCTCCTCCCGACTCTCTTCTTCTATTTTCACGGCCACGATTACCACCGAGTGGTTACCGCCTTTCGTATTCAGATTCTTCTTTCTCCGCCGGTTATCGTTATTCGATGATCGCTATCTTCTTGATGATCCTCAGTTATGGTCCCTCGGTTGAACGTACTCGTTATCTCGCTTCTAACAACCGAGCCTCGCTGACAACATCCTAATAGAGAGAAAATTTATGAGAAATGAGATATCGACGTATGCCGGGTTTCAAACCTCTCGTAAACATCCGCGTCATACGCCTCATTCTCCACCAAATGAGGTGCAAACTCGATAACTCCGCCGAACTTCGCCTCGTCTTTGGGACACCGCCATGTTATTCTCGCTTCTAGTCTAATAAACTCCACTTCCTTCATATGATGAATACTTTCGTGGAAGTACTTATCATTGAACTGCTTTCAAACGCTCTCCCACGATACGCCGAAGTGCAAATTGGATGGGTACGCTTCATGATTCCCACCAATGAATCGCCTCGCCACGGAACATAAAGGTGGCGAATAGAACTTTCTCGTTCCTCCGTGCATCCCAAGACATCGAATATCTTGGTAATTTGTTTGACCCACGCCTCCGCCTTTAATCGGATCCGGCTTTCCCCAATTGCGTCGTCCCAACTCTTTGAACTACTTGGCCGTGACCACCCGTGAATTGCTATCATTTCCTCCTCAGTATTTTGAACACGGGTCTCCTCGCTCGATTTTTCATAAACCGCAAAAAAGCTTCTAAACATCCCCTCGCTCATCATCTCGCCAAGGTGGTGTTGTTCACAGGAGAACATTGCCACTGTTGCAGACGCTCTCCTCCTCGCTGGTGAAAGACAGCATCTCCACGGTCTCATTTACTCCAATCATTAATATTCTCACGACATTCTCAAATCTTGCCATAAAATAAGGGTTAATTAAGAAATCAATATATCACATAATATCCCTATATAACGACCAACTAACAAATAAGCTTAGTAGGACACACTAAATGAAGGATTTACTCGCTCTCCCCTCCTAGTTTTATTCCCGATCTCCGCCAGAGATCATATCCTAAGCTCGATACCAACCGTATGACGCCCCAAAATAGGTATACAAACACCCATTCTCGAAATCGCCAAATACACGGTACGTAAACAACTACAACTTTATTATTATAACAAGAAACTGCGTGAGTTTGAATACAAATATTATCTTCTGATAATATCTATACTCAAATAAATCCTCATCACATTTATTGATACATTATTTTACAAAAAAAATGCGAGGACTACTAAACAATCCTTTCTAAAACCTTCATTCCATACCCCGACTGCATCTTCGCTATATTCTCGCCTCCCGAGAAAAAATGGAACAAAAAGGAAAAGGGTGAGCTCAACTAGCTCAAGAAAAGAATATTATGACTAAGATAATATACAACAAATTATCGTTAGTCTTCAACAGGAAAAATCGATAGAATACAATAGACAACAAGTTTCGGATCAATATTCATGCAATGAAATAATAATTCATTAGAAGAGTTAAGTAGAGAATGCAAACTACTATCTTCTATGTATGAATTTAAAAGTTCATCGCCTATCTTTTATCCCCAGTAACATCAATCAATATACATCCGAATCAAATATTCATCTTTGCACTACAGCCAAAGATATTCATCGATTAATCATGTTCATTTAAACACCGCTCATCTTTGCACTACAGCCAAAGATATTCTTCAAAATCATTCATCTTTTGCACATGCCAAAGATATTCCATAATATCATCATTTAAGACCGAGGATGATGAAAATATTTTTTAAAAAACGAATCCAAAGGTGAAACAAAATGACAAGGATTAAGGATTAAGGATTCGATACTTGGTTTTATCCACGTCCAAAATACCTCAAAAATAATCATAGTGGTGTAAAATTCAAGAATGCTCAAAAACATGGATACAATCGTAGCTAGATCCGAATAGATATTTTTTGGACAAAAAGAAGAAATTTTATTTTTCTATGAATAGTGCAGATATCGTGAATAAGAAACTCAGACACCAAAAGATAGAAATTCCACAAAAACATCTTCACGCTTCATGAATAGTAGACTTTGAATAAGAACTCGTGAATAAGAACTCGTGAATAAGAACTCGTGAATAAGAACTCATGAATAAGAACCCATGATAAGAACTCCGAGCATGAAAAAGTTCCAAATTTGATAAAACTTCAGATCAACATTTCAAAGATAATGATATTGAAGAAATAATATCATTACAAAAAATAATATCCCTTACCTCGAAAGATTAAGACTTACAATTTAATAATGTAGGGTATAGTCTTTGAAGGAACTTGCACCGCCTAACAATACTCAAAGTATACTCACAAGAATACGCTCAATATATCGAGAGAGAAATAGAGAGAAACTTCAGCTTTACGGTGTGTTTTCAATTCTAACCCAAGACCCTATTTATAGAAAATGCTTAATAACACAAAGCAGTAAAATTTAATAAATTAATAATATAATTATATTATTTTCTACACATGTCTAGAATCTGATTTCAGCCATCAAACACATGCCACCTTCTAGAAAAAAATAAGAAAAAACGTTTTTCTAATTTTAAATATTTTAAACTTCCAAAATCAATTATTTGAAGACTTAGGAACTTCAATAATTCATAATAAATAGCCATTTCATCAGAAAATTTGAATCTCATGAGTTTTATAGGAAATTCAATTCTCTACAACTTTGCAGAAGAAAGTTTTTCCAAATTCCAAACAGAAATTGACCGAAATCCAAAAACGGGTGATTTTACAAGCTATAATCAAATTTCAGTCAATAATTGTGTCCACCAACACACAAAACATGTGTTAAACATTTAATGCCACAAAATACTCTTCCTCCTCATATACTCATATATCCCACATTCATTGTAAAAATATCACCAGTTAATATATTATTAAAATAATATATTTAAATGAATTATTTTATCCTAAAAAAGATAAAATATTAATTTTCAACAATTGTCATTTTAAAATTTTCTCCATCTATATCCACATAAAATCAATATTTTCCTCATCATATAAATCAATAATTAATTATTCACAAATAATATTACGAATCACAATATTGACAACCAGCAGCCTTCCTGTGAAAGAGGGGCTTTCCAATAAGAATTTCTTCTTCTTTGGCGCAATTAGATGACCAAACCTCTCCTTAGACGTAACTTTCTAGACATTGCCAATAATGTTATCTAATAATATTATTCGGATAATATGAATTATTGCTTCGATAATGAAAGATACTTGTGTAATGACAATTATCAAAACAACAAAGAATATAAAATATCAACGCAAAGAATTATTAACTCAATAAAATACTTTGAATGAAGAATTATCGTAACCATTATTGAGTAGTGCCTTCTTCGTAAGAATCAATAATTGGTGCAATACCGGTGTGCTACTTGCTCAACAACGCCAGATTAGTGTGTTTTAACCACCGGGTATTCCAACAAAGATAATTCAGAATAACTACTACCAAGTTATTTAAAAACAACTTATATTTGTCGCTTTCTTCATCCAATCACTTTTCGTTATGGGCTCACACATGGTCATTTGGCCGTCGATTTAATATTCCCACAAACATTTAATATTCCACGACCAAACGAATATTCCCTAACGATAATGAATATTTTATAACCACTGCTTATTTTGAAATATTTGCGTATTTAACCCTTAACTATCCACATTAATCAAATCAACCCTTACTATTTCAAAATAATAAATAAAGGAAATTCCTTTTATTTAAAATTTCGGTCTTACAATGACAACATTGTTTCCCAATCATTGTAGTTGATGGGACATTCATACAAATCGAACCACGGGGTACACCGCTTCTTATAAAGAAGACGCAAGATGCAAACAGGAACATCATACCGATTGCTTTTGCAGTTGTTGACAGTGAAAATGAATCATCATGGAGATGGTTTTTCATCAATTTGAGAAATGTTTGTGGTGTTAGAGAAGGATAGTGCATCGTTTCGCATGCACATACGAAGCAATTATCGAGGACTTAACCGCAGTTTCCTCGATGTCATACACGGTTCATACGACCTACCATATTCTCGAAAAATATTAAAAAGATTCAAAAAGAAATGAGAAGATATAAAAAAAGCATACAACGCAACTTGTAGGCTTACACTATATAGAAGAATTCAACATACATATGGTTGAACTTGATGCAATTGATAATAGAATAAGAACATATCCGGAGGAAGAAGTTAAGCTAGAAAGTGCACGAGGTCGCATAGAATCGTAAAGCGGTATTCAACAATGACTTCAAACACCGTGAGTCTATTAACCATGCAATCAAGGGAATTAGAGATCTTCCAAATTAAGGCCAATGATTGAATGCCTACGTTGTATGGTTCAAAGGTGGTATTTCACAAACAAACAATCAACAAGAATATCAACATTCACAAATCTATCCACGACAAATGAGAGAAGATTGCAAGATAATATCTCGTGACGCCCCCAAATTAGGTATCGTCACCCATTTTGGGTCGCCACTTACATGGTACATAAATTCAAATACAACTTACTAATATAACTGCTGTGGTATAATACGACATAAATCGTGAGTTTGAATACAAATATTGTCTACTAGATATTATACAAACTCAAAAGGAGTCCTCATTACAACTATTATCACACTATTTCACGTAATAGTGAGGACTACTAATGCTATCCTCTCGACCATTACTTACTCCCCGACTGTCCCAAATATGTTCTCATTTCAAGAGAAACAAAGGAAAGAAAGGGTGAGCTCAACTAGCCCAAAGAAGAAATATTATGACTAAGATAATGCGAATAAATTATCATTAGCCTTCAACAAAGGTTAAACCGATAAAATACAATAGTATAAACCAGTTTAATCTGCAAATGAATTAGCAATCCATTAAAAGAGTCAAGTAGAAATAAAGTCTACTATCTTTTAGGTTTTAAAAGGTTTTCATCAATTTTTATCACGAGACTCGACAATAAATAAACCACCACATCTAATCATCCCCGTACCTTGGCCAAGGATTTTCATCAAATTATCAATGGTCATGACTATACCGAATCACCCCAGGTCATAATCATACCAACAACTATCCATCAACGCATTACAGTGCCATCGAGGACTTTTGTCACATCATTTATATCAAGTCATGATTATACCGAATGATCCTCAGTCATAATCATACTAAGTTCATCTATGCACGTAAGCCAAAGATAACATAATATAACATGAGGATGATGACAATGACATAATAATTCAATAAAACAAGTTCAAGAATTATTTAATCCATGAATTATTAACGTCCAAATTGTCAACATGATCATCGTTTCGTAGAGTAAAATTCAAGAATGATCGGAAGAATATTTCCATGAAAGATATCGAATGAAACGCAAATATCAAGGATATTCTACTAATTTCATGGAGTATAAGTCAAAGTTTTAACCAACCGGGGTATAATAAAGAATGGAATAACAAAAGAAATCACCACGCGCGCGGTACTTGATGAGACGAGTTATTCCAATGTAGAATAATAATAACGGAACCGTGTCGTGAAATTCACACCGAAGCGGGATGTTCCAATGTAATAATAAAGATGGAACTGATCCGATGTAAAACACACGAGATAGATATTCCAACAGAATGATAAAGATTTTAACCGGTCCTGTAAAACACATGCATGTGATGTTCCAACGAATAATAAAATCTTAACCAGTCCCAGTAAAACACACGCATGTGATGTTCCAAAGTAATAATAGAAGAATGTCACCAAGTATAGGTAAACTACATGATACAAAGTTATTCCAATGTAATAATAAGCAATGGAATAACATAAGGATTTCACCAAGTATAGGTATCGCCGTGATACAAAGTTATGTATAGGGTATGCCACTTTTACAAAAGTTATTCCAATGTAATAATAATGAATGGAATAATGTAAGTTCTCTTCAAGAAGAAGAATAACACCCTTACCGTAAAAGAATCAATATAGAAGTAGTGAAGTAGTAGAATACTCTTCTTCTTTCTATAATTTTCTCTATAAACCTTCTCTCTATAATTTCTCTGTAGAGTTTCAATGAATTCGTAAGAAAATAATGAAGGAATGAGCTTCTATTTATAGAAAAATGGAATGCATAAGAATTAATCCATGAAACTATCAGATTGATTTACTTTAATCGACGGTCCATATTTAAAGAAAAATCTTTTAAATAAAATATAATATATTCTATTTATATAAAAATATTTTACTACGCAAACACTATGCAATACTATGCAAAACACTACGCAAAAAACACTATCTGAACACTATGCATAATAAAATATAATATATTCTATTTATGAATAACTTTAATAAAGTATTGTATTTTATATAAAAGATGTTTCGCTTTTTATTACGTTAATAATACGAATAAAACAAAACGTCATTATCGCTATAATAATTCATATTATTAATCGACAATAATGGAATCAAACCGAAGTGACTTCTCACATAAGATCAATAATCAATACCGCAATGCTACTATGCAACCACACGTACATCATGCATTTTTACTACTGAAAGTAGTTCAACAAGAACTACGGTAAAACTTCCGCCGTTATTTCAATAAAATATTTTGTCGCTTTCAATCCGACAATAATTACGGCTAGGGGTCCACCAATGATTGAGCCATTGTACGAATATTCCCTCGCTAAACCAATATATTCCCCGACTAATCGAATATAATATAACCACTTGCATACTTTGCAAAATTTATAAATACTACCCACAACTATAATATTATCTTAAATTCACACCATAATATTAAAAAAAATTATTTCAACAAAATTTAAATCTTTATTGATAAAATCTGGGGTCTCACAATATCAACGAGTCAAAGAAACTTAAGGTCAGCCATAAAGCCCATAAATTATTACTGCACATTTTTGGAAAAATAATATCATTAACAATTATATGAAACCACAATATGAATTCTTGGTTACCAAAATAAACCGTAAAAGTTACTAACAATACATATAACTTTAATTATTCTATATATTTTTTTAAAAAAAATAATAATTATTATACATACTAACTAAACTATTAAAATTTGTTGTAGGTTGAGACATCAGACCTAGTGATTTTTACTGTTTATGATGTCACCAAGCAATTTATCGTGGATATAGGAAAAAAGACATGCACATGCCGTAAATTTCAATACCATGAAATGCATTGCTCACACGTTCTAAGTAGAATTACTAATACGAATATGAGTTTTTATGATTTTTTGCTCAAAATACTATTCAAAAAAAACTTTGATGGACACATATTCAACTTCGCTACGCCATCGACTACAAAAGAGAATTGGAATGTTCCGCATTTAGATTAAAAACATATGTGTCAAACCACCAAATACAAGAAGACCAAATTGGACGCGACCAAAGATTGGAAGGTACAAGCACGTGTCCGAAAATACCATTCGTAATAAATACGTATTTATGCCAACAAAAAGGACACAACAAAAAAAAACATGCAATAATCCACAAATTTTGGAGTCGAAAACGTTGTAATATATTTCATTTTAACCAAAAAATTTGTAATGAGACTCATTGATGATTACCGAGGTTGCTCGAGAATGTGTCAGCTCAATATACATTCATATTGTAATCATTTTATTGATTAAATAAATAAAAATTTATATTACATGATATTGAAATATGTTTATTTTTCATTAATTTCTTTTTAACAATAAGTAATTATATCTTAAAATCAACAAATGTATATTATAATTATTGATGTATATTTTATTTACTACCTAAAACTACATCTCATACCTATAAATGCAATTTTGGATACCAAGTGTAAAATGAAAAAAATTTGCAAGCACCAACAATTTAATTAATAGATTAATTTTAATTAATATAACTATTTGGTAAACCATAAAAAGCTGCTTTATTATAATAGATACATTGTAAATGAAATTATGGCTACTATCTCGTACTATGTTAAAAAACTATAAAAGTAATATTTGGTTACTATCTAAAAAACTAAAATAGATACTTGTAAATGAAATTTTGGATACTAACTCGCATCATGTTAAAAAACTATAAAATTACTAAAATTAATTAATAGAGTATTTTTAAATTAATATAAATGTTTCATAAACCTCAAATACATTTTATTATAAACAATATATGTTGTTAGTGAACCATCACTACCATAACTAATGAAAAAAAACATAAAATAGTGTGTAAAATGTGATATAGTTTCCTGTTATAACTGATTACCCTTTTTAAAATATTTTTATTCTAATTAATATCTTTAAAAAAACAAGTAGTTCTAATTACAAATAAAATAAAATGTTACTGACATATTTATGTATATTTTGGTTACTATTTAAAACTAAAATAGTTACTTGTAAATGAAATGTTGGCTACCAACTGTACCATGTTAAAAAAAAAAAATTACATAAAATAATTATCCATACTAATACCCTAAACATTTTCGGTTGACACATATTCAATTCTATTCATTTTCGGTTGTTGGGGAAGTAGACCAGCTTAGGTCTCTGTTTTACTATTCAAGTCTGTAAGTGAAACATTGATTAGGTTTCTGTTTAGCTTTTTCCTCCACTTCCACATTGTTGTCATTTACTTGTTTGGTTTTGAACCCACCTAACCTTTGTACACATGATTACGATAAATGGAAACTCTCTTTACACAGTTTAGTGCCACTGCCACAGTTAAATGTTGTTTTTTTGCAAACAGAAACTCACTTTATAAAACATTAGAAATGCTAACAAAAAAATAAATTTATATGGGTCAACAACTATATCTCATTGTCATTAGTTTGAATACACATTACATGTACAACATTATTAATGTTTTTAATGTTTTTTTACAATATATTATCCATATTAATTGGATACCAATATCAATTCAAATAGATAACATCATATCAAAATTTAGAAACCAACTGTATTTATAAATAAAAATGTTAATAGTAATAAGTACAAAATTAAATAAAAACAAAAAACAACAATGTGAGCCAACAAAACATACTCATACTTCCACTAGTAAAAATTAATACATCATTCAACCATCATAATAATTACAAAACATTCCACAACAAATAACCACGCCAAATCGTAATAATTACAACGAATTTCCACAACCAATAACCATATCAAGATTCATAATCATACTAGTCTTCGATGCTAATCTTCCCGGATATTCTCGAGTCGATTCATATCCAACTAAATCTTTGTTCCTCGCATGATTAAACAAGTTGACACATAGCTTCCCTACGGTATTGAAGTATCTAAATGGTTTTGGCATTACGATATATCATCGATGAATGAAATGTGCCGCAAAACAAATGGTAAACATTCCGCAATCATTTGAAAAAAATAATAAATATATAACACAAATCAAAATGTACTTCATTATATATACAAAACCCGAACAAATATAAGTAATTGAAACTTACCCTTCAATTTGTTCCGGAATACCCTCTGCAAATTCTAGCTTAATGATATCATGTTCTCCTTTGTTGCGGTATGGAACACTATTGAAATCAATATTTGTTCTATTCTTCCAAAACCCGCAACTAGACAAAATTATGGGGAGAATAAAGATGTATGGCTCGCACACATCCATAATATTTGTGCGCATAACATTCCTATCCTGTTGAAGAGAATTATAAACCACAAATACTCTGAGATGCACGTCAAACACAAGTAGGAACCAATGACCAGGAGCTGACATATGAATGGGAAACATAACAAAATCGACGTTAACCCAGGGTGTGTTGACTTCCATAAGATACCCATGAATGTACTCAGCTATATCACCAAAGCCCAATAACAGATTCTTATCACAATTTCTATTACAATATTTCCCAAATAAATTGGTCAACTTGATATGGAACCAATAATCAGTTGTTGTAACCCTTATTTGAATTTGGTTCGAGTGCTTAGCCACTTTACGAATGTAATACAAGCATATGTTGATGTGCTGAACAAAAATTAAAAACAAAATAACAATCGTAGTTAAACAAAGGAAAATAAAATAATAATGTAACATAATAGTTTCCAATAAATATTCAAATAGTTACCAATATAATTCAATAAGGTGACCAAAACTAACAAACATGTATTCAAAGGTAAAAAAAAACTCACATCATCATCAAGCCACTGGCCTGGGGTCTTAAGCTTGTAAAACCACATTTTGAAGCTATCAAGCACGCACTCCAAATCTGAATGAAGGCTCAATTTTGTCATTGTTACGGAAACTTTTCAATCCTTCAAAACAAAGAACACAATGGAAAAACCAAGAAATTATTTTATATCCTACTAAAAACACAATGAAAATATATTATACTCCAATATACATACCTTTTCTCGGTTATTTAATCCAATCTTAAACCACCGCTTCAAAAAGAACATCTTCATCTTTTGAAGGAATACACATCTGAGATATCCGAAATGCCGATGAAGTCAGGGTAATTGATTTAACATCCACATCTCAAGAGGTAAAACCAAATTTAACCAAACTTTGAAGTAAAGGACTTCTTCAAAACAAAGACTCTTCGCAACTGCAAGTAACAGCTCGCCAATTGGTCTTCTGCAGTTGATTTTTCAACTTCAAAACATCAATTAAATCTCGAGTTGTAAACACCAAATCATCAAGTATAGAAATGTCTGACCCTTCGAATTTATTACCCTGTAATGTTTTACAATACATGACACAAAAAACAAGGT
The DNA here is from genome assembly GCA_020205615.1 of Panax quinquefolius. Taxonomy (NCBI): domain Eukaryota; kingdom Viridiplantae; phylum Streptophyta; class Magnoliopsida; order Apiales; family Araliaceae; genus Panax; species Panax quinquefolius. Next base: position 1,001,103 of record CM035155.1, on the reverse strand, counting down.
CAATATCAAGTTAAAAATACAAAACTTTTGATCAATACAAACATAAACACTATAGCAAACTAACTAATACAACAAATTAATTAAATTGCTGATAAAAATAATAACAAACCTCAATGGGGGTAAAAACAACAACTTCTTTTCCACTAGATTGACTTAAAATATCAAAGTTAAGAACATCGTCCATCTTCTCAGCCTATTAAAAAAACAGTTTATAAATATAACAGATTAAAAAAAAATAACATTTTAAAAAAAATGATTAACCTTTTCATCGTCAACATGAATTTTAACCCCTCTAAGAGTATAAACAACTATCTCTTTCCCAGAAGAATTTAAACCAACATTCTTGCTTTGAATCTGTTAATAAAAAAACAAAAAGAAGTAAGCATTTACTTAATAAGCATGAAAAATAAAATGAAAAACTAAAATAAATGTAAACCTGTGCATCCTCTTCCTCAGACTGATTTCCAACAACACCATTAACAGGAGGATCAACACTCCCTTTAATATTACCAACATCAACGTTCTCACCCAACTCATCATCATCATCATCATCATCAGCAGCAGAACCATCAGCATCATCAACATCATCATTATCAGCAACACCATCATCATCACCACCATCACCATCACCATCACCATCACCATCACCAACATCATCATCATCACCATCATCACCATCGTCATCATCATCATCATCATCATCATCATCATCATCATCATCATCTTTAACAAAAGAAACATTTTTATGTTTGCTATAACTATACTGACCATTGACCAACTTTCTAATCATCTTTTTATATCCCCGCAAATCAAGATTTGAAACACTTGCGGTTGGGTCTTTTAACTCAACACCCAAATTCTCAATATCTTTTTCATCTCCATCATCTTACCTTCTAAAGGTTTTACCCGCTTATCAATAACTTCTTCCACATCGTAAATAGAAAACCCAATATCATTAAACTTCCTTGATGAGTCAACTTTAACATAAGAACTTTTGCTCGCAATATCATTTCCATTAAAAAATGGAAATCCCCAACCCCAACCGAACCTTTTCATCAACCGTAGAACAATATTCGAACGATCAACTAAAAAATAATAATAACAACAAATATACCATGTCAAAAAGATTAAATATAAAACATAAGCAAAACAATACAAAAAAAAAAAATTAACAGAAACCAATATAAAATATAAATGGAAACCAAATATAAAGCAATTGGAAACCAACATACCTGACCAGATCCAAAAATAAGGTCATTCAATTTCTCATTTTTGGGAGGCTTTCCTAACTCCCTCCATCTAAATAATCTCAACTCTGCAGCATGGTCATCAACACAAAATCCTCTGACTTTCAAAGTAGGTATTGTTTCAAACAAAAAAACTTGAAACACAAAAGGCAATCCATTAAGTTTGTAAGATTTACAATGACCATCCCTATAAAAATTGTAAATCACCCCACCGTGCTTATCCTTCCTCATACGACCCTTAACTACGAATGGATAAAGAATTCTTTATCTCGTTGAAATGCAAATTTACCCCATGGATAACTTTCAATATCCCCATAAGACAAAAAAGTTGAACAAAGTTTCATCAATATAATTGTCAGAAACGGAAGCTATAATGAAATTAAAAATTAATAAAATAATAGACATCCTAACTGCCTCATCATCATCATCATCAAAAACAACGCTCCTATATATTTTGTCAATAGTAGAACGGGTGACAACCTCATCACCAAAAAACTTCTCCACCAACAGATTTTGAATCCCCTTAAAACTATCAATATTTTCATTTCCTTGCCAATTCAAATCAGAAATCAAACAAAATTCGGGCAATCTAAACCTAACCCTTCTCTCACCAAACAAAAACCACAACTCCCCATCATCCCTTTGATAAACTTCCCTGATCAAGGCCTGATGAATAATCTGGGAAAACATTTGTGGTTGTCCAAACTCTAAAAATTTACCAAAACATGTCAACTTAAACTTATTCAATTGTACCTCAGACAATTTGTTCTTGATAATACTTGGTACCTCCATATCACACCAATATATAATTTTTACTGAAAAATTCTGATTACGCCCTCGTAGAATAGATCCCAAATCAAAATGCATAAACTTACATTAAAAACACATTAACCAAATTAAAAAACTACATTAAAACTTTAAATCAAAGACCATTAAATGAGCAATATCAATGATAAACAAAATAATTTCAAAGAATTGATCATAATCAAAAATAATTATAATTTTAAATAAAAATCATAAACAATCATCAATCTCCAAGACTATTGGAATAAAAGACATATTTAGCAAGTATGATATCAATAGCTTTCAAATCATTACCATGTTGGCAATAAAAATAAAATAACAAGTTACCCGCATAATATAAATCTAAATAATAACAATAATGTAATGTATTAACCAAAACTAAATCTAAAAGTATCCGATACTCAAATATAATGAAAACAGTGATTTAAACAAGAAGAATTTGAACAATCCTTAAAACAACACAAACTCTAATGAAACATTATACATATTAACAAAAATTACACAAATTAGTTTCCAAACATATAGAATAAGGTAACCAACTAACAATTATCAGGTTACTTATATTGAAATAAAATACATTTGAACAAGAATGGTAGCGCAGGCTTCAATCATTTCACTATTGGTAACAAAAAACAAATAAATAGTTACAAAGATATTATAAATCTAAATAATAACAATAATTTAATGTTGACACCAAAAAATATCTAATATTATCTAATACTCAAAAAGAATGAAAACATTTATTAAAACAAGAACAATTTGAACAATCCTTAAAACAACAAAAACTATAATGAAATATCGCTTTTAACAACACAAACTCTAAAACATTTTACCAACTATTACAAAAATCGGTTTCAAACATATAATAGAAGGTAACCAAAAACAATTAATATGTATCTTCTATTGAAATAAACTACATGATAACAAATATGGAATCAAAAGTTTTCAATAATTTCAATATTGTTAACAAAAAATAAAATAGCAAGTTACCACCATATTATAAATCTAAATAATAACAACAACTTCAACATCCATAAAACTACTGAACAACAAACAAAACAACAATACAAATCAAAATACCACCATACAGAAAATAAAAACACTAAAAAAAAAAACTAAAAAAAAAAATTCTTAAAAAAAAATAAATAACAGACCTTTAAATGTTTCTGACGTGGAACCATTTTTCGGCTATGAGCCTCAGCTTTATCTTCTTTAACAACTTTTTCAGCAGAACCTTCACCATTGATTTCGCCTTCTTCTTCGAATGTCTCCCAATATTCTTAACATCAACATCTGATTTCAACAATAACCTCTTCCCCTGTTTAGAAAACTTTGGACAACTATCCTTCACTATTAAAGATAACTTCGAATCCTCTAAAGAATAATCTTCTGGAACTCTTTTCCTCTTCCTATCCTGCTTAACCCCATTCTCTCCACGCTTCTTCCTCGTAGAGACCATCACGAAAAAAGAAAGAAAAAAATCAGAAAATGTAGTACCGATAAATAGGAACAAGCCTAAAAAAACTGAGAATAACACGATCTGAAGCAAAATACGACAAGCACGAAGTAAAAATCAAAGGCGGACAACAAAAATCTACCCGAAAAATCGACAAAAACACAGAGAATAAGATGAACAAGGGTTTGTTTAGAAAGTGAACAAAACACCAAATAAGGGTTTCCAAAAGAAAAGATACTACATACGGACCGAGCAAAATTTAAAATAAACGCAATCCCCAAAATAACTAAAAATTCGGTTTTTTTAAATAAAAAAAAAAATCGCTATGCCATCAAAAAAAAATTAAACACATCCCATAATAAAAGGAAGTATAAATATGTACAAATAATGAAAATAAAATTTTAAAAATATTAATTGTGTAAATATTTAATGAATGCACTTTTATTGTAATTATGTTTTTAAATGTACTATAAAATGTAATTGTTCCAACATAAATTATATAAATGGGCCGAAGGTCTAGCAATACCCAATATAAATCCATCCAAAAACAGGCCCGTCTTAACGATCCCAAATCTTAATTTCTTATGTGGAACCTTTCCATTCCACTACCCCTCGTATGGTCTCGCACTCCCTCTTCTCCCTGCCCCTGGTCCAGTTTGAAGAGAGCAAAAATCGAAATGGCACTGCAGAGTCTGAAACATCATATATTACGCTTTAATGGTGGGTGTGGTTCAGCAAATAGTTTCCTTTTCTTTTCCAGGCCACGAAGTCCCAAGCTTTCTGGTACTTTTTCCTACTTTACTTCTCTTATTTGAGGACCCTTTCTTCTGTAACTTACTATTGGGTTTGGGTAAATGAAGAGGAAAGGGAAGAAACTGAGCAAGGAAAACGGAGACTTGATTTTTTTCCCCTCCCAGATACTGGGAATTTGGCTGTAGTATAAGTATGACATCTGTTTTGCTTGTATTGCAAATTGTCTATTTAATAGGAGTATAATATTCTTGGAATTTTTTTTTTATTAATTTTCTTGCAATACCCATGAGCCTTGTCGGATTTATTTCATGATTTGAAAAATTACAAACAACATAATTGCATCTATTAATGCTGTAGTGATGGTCCCTTTGTCTATCTGCCTAAGGTGCACAAACTTTAGCAAGTGTACTTTATACTCTGATTATAATATTTTACTCAATAATTGTATTGTTAATTGTTAGTAGTTGTAGATGTATGTGTCTATGTATATTTACTGGATGGACTCTGAGTAATTATATTTTTTTTCAGTCAGATGGACCAAGATCCAGGTGCATTGCCCCGTTAGAAGCTTTGCTACCGTTAAATCTGCAAACATTCAACCACAGAAGAAGTATGCTCTCTCCTCTTCCCCCACGCCCCCCCCAAAAAAAAAAAAAAAAACCTCTCCCCTCAAATTTTTCTGGTTGTTTATTGTGCTTCCTTGAACATTTATCCATAATGATAAACCTATTCAAAATTTGCTTTGCTAATGCATTAATACAAAAGGACCAAACCAACTTGTCTGTTTCATCAGAGGTTAATAGCATTCCTGTACTCTCTATTTTGTAATTGACATAGTTACTAATCATAAATGATTGCAAGTTTCTTAATTTGAACATGATATATTTAGGGAATTGATATTTTTACAGCTGAAAATGTTAGTTCCACAAGGTCCTCTCTCACATGAGGGTGCACCACACTTACTATTCATGCGAGAAGGATCTTGTGGAACTGACATTTTTACTTGTGGAAATGTCAATTCCCTATATTTATTTGAATGTAGTTTATAAGGTTGATGGGAAGAATTGAAATTTCAGATCATTTATGCCTTGATTGAAGAATCTGTTTTGAGTTGTTTAGTAGCTATTTTGTTTCAAGTGATGTTAAGCTCAGATACTATTACTTGTACCTTTTAAGTTGGCTAGTTTTAGATGTTTTTGTATTACCTGGGGCATGCGCACATGCCTCTTGTAAATGTGTACATTGTTTTTCTGTTTTATAAGATCAATGTACTTATGCCAGATGGGGGAGGAATGAGTTGGTTGGGACCTTTTATATTCTTTGCACCAAATGTCTGCACTTTGGGTACACAACCTTACAGTTGGGCTGTCCTAAACTTTTGCCACTGGAGCAAGATATTGGATCCATATTGTTTAGTACCACCTAAAGAGGTGTATTGCTAATCATGGTGCTTTGGTGTTCATCCCTCTATTACTTCACTTCTTATAAAGTAGTAAAACATACATGATACAACCTGGACGGTCTGGATGAAAATTTTACTTCTTTTTGCATGTGCAAGATTTACACAATATGAGAACATATTATTGTTTAAATTGTTGTTGTTATATCTATCTATGATCTATCCTTTGTCCGGAAAAATGTTTTCTCCAGATAGGGGGAAGTACTACATTTTTTTTCTTGAGTTAGCAAGACAGTCATCTTAATGATCTTGAGTTTGAAATTTGTCTATGTGGGTTATGCAACATTGGTTGTTTTTCTGTTCCGTCTGTTATATAATCTTACTGTTAGTAATCTCCATTTCCATTTTCAGGAAAAGGAGACTTGATGAAGTATGTCTTGAAAGGTTTCAGCAATATAGCCGAACCTTTATACAGTCATGGATCCTACAAGGTACATGACGTGTCTTAAGCTGCCCATTTTGCTTTATATAGAGGGTGGTCTGAGCTATTTTCAGATTTTCTCATCTGGACATTTAACTCAAATAGATTAGATTGTAATATTAGCACTTGCTTAAATCTTGCAGCATTAGTGATAGATCAGATATATAAGTTTGTGTTGACAGTTGAATTGCCAGATGTAAACAAAATGTGGCATGGTTTATTTTTAAGTAGGTATATTGCCTTCTGTTTACTTTAAAGACCTCTTAAAGATGTTACAAGATACCGTCATCTCAATGTTCATTCAAATTGTCGGCTTATATGCTAATTTGTGCTGTAAGTGGACTTCATTCATATGAATTCACATCTATGTTTTTAATGTTTATAAAATTGTCCTCCAGCTTTGTAGACTAACAGCATAGCGAAAAGTTCTTTTCCTATTTCTTTAAAATAAGAGTCATGGTCAATATTTCTTGTTATCAGATTAATTTATTTTAAGTTTTAGCTGTATAACTGAAATCAAAAGGCACATTCTGAAATTAATTTTAATCAGGGATAATAAATAAAATTGAAACAAGATAAAATCGTATATTAAAACGACTTCTGGCATCCCAGAAGAATTAAAACCACATTCGTAGGCCGACAATTTGTATGGATAGGTCGAACTATTGGAAGCAAATGGAAAAGGAACACCGAGTTGGATCCAAGAAGCTAGCGGACTGATCACTAAATAGATATAAACTAATAATTCTTTGTATGGGGACATAAAAAGTTCCTCTTCACGTGTTACACTTGGTGTACAGACAAATTTATGTGTATGTGTGTATGCCTCTGAGCATCCATAGTTCTTGAATATCTTATCCACACATGCCTCAAACCTTTAAAGGTTAGGACTCGCACTTTTAGCCTCATCTGGACTCCATGCTTGTAATGCTGGCCTGACATATATATATATACGGGAAGGATCTAAAGCGGACCAAAAGAACGGACCAAGGCAAAAACACGCGGGTTTCAGGGTCAACCCGCGTGTTTTTCCGACCCAGACCCTGAAACCCGCATGTTTTTGCCTTGGTCCGCTCCTTGGTCCGTTCTTTTGGTCCGCTTTAGATCCTCCCCGTATATATATATATATATATATATATATATATATATATATATATATTTGAGTTCTCCTCATTGGCTTTTAAAAAAAAACTCTTCTAATTTGATGGTAAGAAAATTTCACCTACAGCCTTAATACCCACAACTTAACAATAACTTGGGTGCAACTTCCTGGTTAGATTTAGTCCGGGCTGTGCTATGTAGGTTATTACTTATTTCATTTGATAAGTTTATGCTATCTCAGTCTAATGTTATTTTCTCATTGTTTAAACCACAACTGTGACCCTCAATATTAATATTCCAGCATATAGCTTTATTATAATATTTATGTTCATTGATCAAGTACTTGTACGCATCTGGATCACCGTAGAGTCTTTTTGTGGAAACTTGTATATTTTATTCACTTTATAGGAATTGGAAGTTGACTTTGTTTTCTCTCCCTTCTCTTTAGGCAGAGTCTTTGTTGATGGGAAAGTGGTAAATAAAGCTGGAACTCCTGTCTCTGATAAATCTGTTGTGGAGATCAAGGCTGAAATTCCAAAATATGTATGTAGGTGATTATTCTCCAGAAAAACCAATTTATACTTGGTACATCATATTCACTGTTACAATTTTGATGAGACCAGTGCAATTTGTTTGACTTTCTTGGTGATCTCTACTCCAGGGCAGGACATAAGTTGGAGGCTGCCATTGAGCAACTTGGTATTGATGTAGCTGGAAAAGTAGCTCTTGATTCAGGATTATCAACTGGAGGATTCACTGATTGCTTACTTCAGTATGGTGCTTCTTTTGTTTACGGAGTTGATGTAGGATACGGACAGGTAATAGAATTTCTAACATATTGTGTTCATAATATTGTGTTCATATTTATTTACTGATTTGGATGCAAAGAGACGGACTCTTCTAGTAGCTCCATGTTTTGCAACAAGCATGATCTGAGCTATACTCCATTGCTTTGTAGAGAATTGAACATAAACTCTTAGATAGTTCCTCATTTATGCCTGAATAAACAAATTCTAATTTATAGAATCCAATAGATTGTTCTAAATGTGTTGAACACTTTATTTTCAGTTTACAATCTTGGTCATGGTCAAGCACAGATATAAATGCATTGGTCATAAAATCTCTCTGTACATATCATTGAATGTTAATAGTGAACACCTATACAGAAGCAACAAGAACTTGCTCTACTTTTTCCATTGTTGACCATAAGGCTTGGTTGAATGTTGCGAATGTTTTGTATTGTAAAAAATGCTTCTTTTTCTAGGTAGCGGATAAAATTCGTCGAGATGAGCGTGTATCTGTTATAGAACGGACGAACTTGAGATATCTTCCTCAACTCCCTCAAAAAGTTGATTTGGTGACTTTGGATCTTTCATTCATATCCATACTCTTGGTGAGCTTTCAATTTGGGATACATATCTGTTTTTTTTGCATTTAATAAGCATTCATATCGTCAATTTCTCCAACTCTTTATCATCGTGCTGATTTAACCAATGCATCAGCAAAATAGACCATCTTGTTTCAGTAGACAACTGAATAGCAGCGCCTTACTATATTCTTCGTGTTATTTTGAAGTTATTCTTTTGTCTGGTTTTTAGATCTATTGAAGCATTTATTTCTTTTTCAACTGTGTGCAGGTCATGCCTGCTGTGGTCAATGTTATGAAACAAGAAGCTACAATAGTTACCCTGATTAAACCTCAATTTGAGGCTCGCAGATCCCAAGTACGGAATCTATTGTATTTCGCTTTTAGTTATTTCTGATGCTTTACTACTCTCTGCACGTTTGTGCTTCCGAAAAGTACTTATCAAATGTGGCAAATTCTCTAGGTTGAACAGTATTGCACAATGTGGAGGACTATTTGAACGTCATGTGCTGTAATCTCAGATTCATGCATATCATTGTCAATAAGTTATCCTCGTTCATATTTGAAACAGTGACTCTTCCATTATACTAGATTTATTTTGAATTACTTATGCTTTAAGAATGCATTTGACTGTTTATAATTAAATTCAAGTGGATCTGTTCTTAAAATTATGTATTGTAGGCAATTCCTTAAAATGGACTTATTAATAGAAGGTCATGGGAGAAGGGGTAAATAGGTAAGTAAGTGTGTCTGCCCGCAAAATGGAGCCCAATATCTCACTGTTGTCAGGCCCTATTTACTACAACCGGCATCTGTGTGTTAGTTATAAGGGTTGAGTCTTGATCTGGGAGGTTGCATGATTTGAAACCGTCAAAACCATATAGTTAATTTGCTTTGAAGAATAAATTATTTCAGAAGTCAACTTTTATTTTCTGTTACAGGTGGGAGGTGGAGGAATTGTGAGAGATCCCTTAGTTCATCAAGAGGTATGTGCTCTGTTTTTGTATTGATAGTTAATATATTGTATGAAGAAGCATATTTCTTCAAAAGCAGACATAAATGCAGTTCTTGGTCTAAGAAATTTAAGCTGTGATTTTTATTAACGAGGGACCTGGTTTGTCTTTTTCTAATTTATATATATATCATCATTCGTTGGATACAGCATGTCGATGTTGTGTTGGCCTGAAAGAAATAAGGATATTCTTGTTGGTTGCATGCAGGTGCTTGAGAAGATCATCAAAGGTGTAGAAAATTTTGGATTCGGCTGCAAAGGTTGGATCGAGTCTCCCCTGAAGGGAGCTGAAGGCAATATAGAATTTCTGGCGTGCTTTAGCCGAGCAGCTGTGGAAAGTGATAATCTCTCACTTGCAGTAACCATACAACAGTAAATTGATAATATTGTTGAACTGCAAAATGAAAAGAACCAGTGTGAACAAATCTATAAACATGCGGGGCACTTCCATCACAACCTGCCATCTGTCTAAATAGATTAAACATGTTTTATGCATGGGGAAAAACAGTATATACCTATTATCCATTATAAATCGGGAGGTTCTATTTTCTTCATCTTTAGGCAAGAGGAGTTTCATCATTACAGAACCTAAAGGTACTTGGAAGAAGATATGAATATTAATTTTAAAGAATAATCATTAGGGCTAAAACATTTCTTTTTTAACTTGAAACAAATTAGTGAAGAGTTTTAAGATGCTAAATACCAAATTAGTTGTTACATAAGTTTTCTTATATATAAAAAGTTCTTTTTTATTATTTATAAACTTCAAAATTATTTTTAAAAAATCTTGCCCAAGGTGAGGTGAGCGTGAAGAGTAAGTATGTTATTTAGTAAAATCCATTAAATATAAATAAAAAAAATACTCAAATCTCATGGAAGCTCAACTACTAAAAACAAATTTAAAACTCTTTACTCTCCTCTACTTTCCTTTTCTTAATTTGTGAAAAATATACTTTATCATCATCATCATTTCTTAGTGTCAGAAAAGGGGTACCATTTTCTAAAATAATTATAGAGTAATTAAGTATGACTGCTAATTTCACAAGTGTAGTTTCTTTTACTCATTTTTCTGGTTGTGTAGGCCATGATAATCTAATTATTACAGTATAATATCCTTCCCCTGTAGGGTTAATCATTAAGTAAAATGCATGCCACTAATCTTCAGAGGAAAAATGATACAGTACTTCAGTTTCCAACTCTTCACAACAATCTATGATTACCAGGAAAATTTTTTAAAAAAAATTTTGTTTGCATATTTCTTGTGGAAATCCTAATGATTGCCATTATCTACTCTGGGGGAAAAAAGAAACGAGAGAGTCCATTTTCCCGACCTTCCAAAACAAAATGAACTCTGACAAAATTAGATACACCCAGTCGTTGAAATCCAGGCGCCTACACAAGGTCTTTAGTTTCAGCAGGAGCTTATCCAACCCAATGGACTTGGTATCAACTTTTTGGCTTTGAAGGCATTGGAGATGATGGTGGTTTCATATCTGGGTACTACATTCACCAATGTATAGTTAGTAAATCTTGATATTTTTTAATATGCATAAACTTAGGAGCAACAAAAGACTCCTTGGTACTAGCATAAAGGAAATATAAACTAGGAAGGGATTCAATGATTATGCACACGCATTTAAACTTGGAAGGGATTCAATGATATTATGCACACACATTTGCATATACTCCCAAGTGGTTAGCACAAACCAATGCAAGCACATATGTAATGGATAATTGCACTTTGCAGCACTGTTGTGTGTGTGTGTCTGAGAGAGAGAGAGAGAGAGAGAGAGAGAGAGACAGGCAGACAGACAGAATATTTCCTACCATAGGATAGGGAGACAATGGTCTCGTACTATTTTTTGTTTGTGCAGTGGATTCAACAGCGTTGCCAATATATCCATTTTCCGACTTCCTGCTTCTACTCACAGAGGAAGACTCATCTGCATTTTCACGTTGCCAGTTAACTCCTCCATTCATCTCAAGCTGTTGTGACTTTTTGCCCCTTTTCTTGGGGAAAATGTGCACAGATGGTGGGAGAAGGGTTTCTTGTATTGCCTGCAAGGAAACAAAGTTTAATAGGTAGAAATGTAGATACTAATTTGACGTGATTGTTTACAAAGTTTAATAGCTAGAAATGTAGATAATAATTTGATATGATTGTTTACAAAGTTATCACAACAGTGACTAAAGTTCCAGGGATTATAATATTTAAACAATACAAGACTATGAACAGGTGCTGAGGGTCATCTAAAGTTAAATAAACTCCATCTTAAGCCAAGTTTCATAATTTTAATCTCCTCTCGTGGTGAAAAAAATGCCTTCCCTGAAAAACTCAGAATTTTTTTATGACCTGTGTGACTCTTAACAGTCTCCAAACTGACATTTGATTTTCCAATATGTAGACTTCAGGACATGGATATATATATATATATATATATATATATATATATATATATATGCGTGCAGTGGCGAAGCTATGCTATAAATGTGGGGTCAATTGACCCCACTCAATTTTTGACCCCTACCCAATTTTTGACCCCACTCAATTTTTTTTTTTAATTAGAGATACCCAAGCGGCCAAGACTCAGTCTTAAATCTCATACATCAATATTTGTTCAGCACTTCAGCCACAAAATAGAGAGAAAAGGGGCAAAGCCAAATCGCAAAAGGCAAAAGTCAAACCGTGAACCATCAAAGCCTTTAGCGAGTGGTCGGAGTGGATACTGGTGACTGACGAGCCGCGAGTGTGGAGACTGGAGTGCGACTCTATTCTACTGTGACTCTCTTGCAGCCTTGTGCCCTTGCAGGTAACAGAAATTACTCTCTTCAATTTCTCCAACCTCAGTTTTGTTTTCAGAAATTAATTGTGATTTCCCCTTTTGTTAGTATTATTAAATTGGATATTTGGATGCATTTATTTAACCCGAAAGTATAAAGTATTAAAAAAAATTGGCTCGGGGGCGCTGCCCCCGAATCCCCGCCAAATTTTTTATAACTTACTAATAATTTTGACCCCACTGCTATAGCTTCCTGGCTTCGCCACTGTATGCGTGTGTGTGTGTGTGTGTGTGAGAAAGAGAGACTGTGAGTGTGTTTGCGCAGGTGCGTCTTTTGTAGTAATGAATTACCTAAGAAAATTTAAAAACAAAAACAGGAAAAGACATCACCTACTGGCCATATCCACCACCCAGAAATTCATATGAAAGTTTACTACGGATTCAGATGTTCTTGCCCCATAATATATCCGAGGTAAGTAAGTCAGTTAATAGTCATACTTATGAATAATTGAAGTAGAGATTGATTATTTGGCTTATTAAGCATGAGCTAGTCTGAACTACAGTTTCTTAATATGTTAGCTCAAGATGTAGCAAGAAGCAAGGCATTAATAACTATACTGAAGAAGAGAAGAATACCAGCCACCCATTCTTTCCTCTAACTCCACCCCGGATTGCATATGCCTCTCTGAACCCATTCTTGAACAATAACTCGGCCACTTTCATGGAGTTATCATCAACACTACCTTCCACACAAAAGAAGTGAATCAGCAACAAAGTAACGGTAATATCTTGTATCTGACAAGTAGTGGACAAAGTAAGAACTTCATAGCTGAAATGTTGTATCAAAACTTTGGGACGAATAAAAATAGAAAATCCAGCAGTCCATGTCCGAGAAATTAGAGTTCTTGATGTTTTATTTAATATTTGAACGAACTATATAAGGAAGCCATATTAAGGAGACTAGTTAGAGAATAAGGAACATTGACACCTAGAATCTTAGCAACATATGGCACATAGTTGAATGCAGAGAATTCCTTACCTCACTCATAAGACGCTACAAACCAAAATGTCAACTTAGCACACTGCAATTATCATAACTGGGTTTTTTAATAAAATGTCACCACTCTTCAAAGTTCTGTTTTAATGATGTGTAACTTGTATCACTTTCATCTTAACTGATTCACACCTTACAAGAATAGCTGAAGATAATAGAAGCCTCAACTAGAGAATGGGAGGAAGGTGATTACATTTAAAAGTAACATGCTCGATTTGTTGATTGAAACTAAATTATAATAAAGAAAAAAAGGTGCAACTATGTGATTAATGAATCGGCTCAAGTAAATAAAAATAAAGTTTTAGACAGAATCACATAACTTGACCTTTAGATCTATGAAATATACGAGTTAACATGGTGCAGTATGTTCACCAAATAAGGACATTGTCATATCTTCTCATTCAAATAAGATAGCCAAAATATATGTCATTGATGAATTTGAAGCCTTCTAGGTAAGAAAACTGACAAGGTCATATATGCTCTCATTCTACCCTATGCTCCACCTTAAAATTCTCCAACTTGAACCCCAAATTACATTATTTGAAACGTACTTATTCAAATGCATCTTTTTAATTTATTTTTTTGGGCTATACGCTATATTATCTTATATATAAGTTACCAGTATCGACACATAAATAGCAAAAGGAAATTCTAGAAAGAACGCACAAATGAGAAGTAGACTTTTTGTGCACATTCTTATACTCAAAAAAGGGTCACAAGAAGTTTTTCTAACCAGAAGAGGTCCATCTCTGCAACATTCTTATAAGCATGTCAACTTATTTTCTCAGTTCTTATACAGATATGAATATTCATAATTTTGCTTCTGTATCTTCCAAGGAAAAATATGATGAGTGAGTTTTATACCTGCGAATTGGGTATTCTTGGCTTGACGATATTATGAGTTTTCAAGTATTTTTTACTTTATTTTTATACATTTTAGTGTTTTTGTGTAGGAATTGGAATTAAGCTAGAAATGGTGCTCAGAACGATAAATGGTGGAGTATCAGTCATGATTATGCAGCAAAACGCACTGTTAGGTCTCGGCGTGCAACAGGCATCAACGTGTGACTCAGCGTCGGCACGGCGAAGCAAGTTTGGCATGGCATGGGCACGCAAGATTGGCGCGCAAAGGCGCGAAGCACGCACGGACCAACACCAGCGCTGCGGCGCTTGGTGGACAGAAAGTCAGCGCTGCTGCACTGTCAAGCAGAGATGCGGCTGGTGCTTAGCATGGGCTGTTTGATTGTGCAATCCTACTTGACTTAGGATGCTATGCTAAGTTGAGTTCCGTCTTAAAGCTGCATGGACTTATTTATATGTTGAAAGGCTGATCATAAAGAGGGATATACATTTGACACATCTGACTTATCAGAGAGATACACCAAGGCTGTTTCTGTCAGATTTTTTAGGAGCAAGGAAGAGGATCAAGGAGAACGCTGAGTTGGAGAGTGAAGTTGCGGTGACACAGTTTTATTTCTTTCTCTCTTTCTTTTATCTTTGTAATCAAAGATGTTACTTGATTATTTGACGGTTTTCAGACTTTGTTATGAACTAATTTATTGCAATGGAATCCGACGCATAGTTTAAATTAATTTGCTCTCTTTCTGGTTGTTAATCATGTATGAATCGTTTATCATATTTTGTGCTTATTGATATAATTGTTTGATCAACAATTATCTAATATGACCTAGATGAAATTGGAAAATGAATTCTAGGGTTAGATCTGCATATGATAGCATGTGTTCTTGATTATTCTTTAAATTGAATAACATGATTTGTGTATATGATATGAATATACCTATATGTCACATGTAATGTTTATGAGAATTGGTGTTTAATGAATCTATTCTTAATTATGACACATAGAAATATAGTGATTTAAGTAGAATAGATATTTTTATCAAACCATCGGAAGAGAGTTATTAAATAATTGTGAATTCTCGGTTAACGATTCGGTATGATTAATTAATTGAAAAGAGAGTGAAGAGATTTAGGCGAAGCATTGGGGGGAATTGTAATCTTAGTATTTTAATCTTGTGTGAATCTTTCTTAGTAATTTAGTTTAGTTTTAAATTAATATTTTCATAATCTTAATTTTCAATTGTTTAAATAAAATCAAATATTAAGTTAGTAGTTGGTTAATATTATTAGCATATTCCTCGTGGGATCAGCACTCTACTTTCACTATATTACTTGTTAATCACGAATACTTGTGTGTAATCAATACCTAAAATGGACAAAAATAAAATACGACCGCAAGAGTTATTTCCTAAATGCAAGAGTACATAGGTTCTCTCAATAATTATTCGAGGTAGTTGAGGAACTGGATAGGAGAAAAGAGGGATCCTAGTTGTACGAAACACACTTTATGCTGTCAGACCTGATATTCGGTAGTTGATGAAAAATCGATCAACTGGATATCGGATCACAAATATTCTAAAAGAACACTAAAAAGTTGGTAACCTAAATTGCAGAAAAGAAAAAAATACACACAAATTCAAGGAGGGGCAGACCTCGCAGCACTACAAGGGGAAAAATAGAGAATGTAAAAAAATAAAATATAAAAATGCAAAGCATCAGCTAACAGATCAAACCACCAAACAAAACAAAATATCCAGGAATATGAAGAACATTTCTAAAACAGCAAACAGGAAATTATTCAGCCATTCACAATTTCCGTTCAAGTGAGGACTGCCATTTTAATGGTCATACCTCATTCATCTCTTATTTGGCTGATACTAATAACATAATAGACCCAGGCATCTAATTAGATTCAGCAGTCTACCTTTTTTGCCCAGGTGCACAATCATATAAAAGTTCATCTAAAAATCAACTTCTCACTTCCACAAAAGACAAACAGAATATAAATAAATAAATTAATCGCCAATTTTAAATTTTCCATTCTGTAAAATTTATCCTTTATTGGACAAATCGTCCATCACACAATCTCAACTAAACTGTCATCTTCTATCTTCTTTTTATTTTATTTTTTATTGCAAGTCACAACCATTTCTATCTATTGAATAAACATATCAAAATCCTACTTTAATTGTTAAAAGAGGTCATCATATCAGTATATCTCACAAGTACATAACTCTGTAAGTATATTAAATAAAGAAATTCAAAGTATTTGTAAAAAAAATAAAAAAAAATAAAAATTGAACTTACTTGTCAAGAATACAAATTGTGGTATTTGCTGGCTCCCTAAAGTTCTCCAGCACCTTGTTCACAAAGCCATCTTCATCCCCTTCACAAAACTCAACCTGCAACACATTCTTATTCAAGAATTTCAAATTGGGTGAACTTAAACGCCTCAAACTCTTCTCATCCCTAATATCTAGCAGCTGTACACTAGGGTCATCACGAAGCTTGCAAAAAGAATCAATGGCGGATATAGATTTGACCTTTTGCAGATATTCTTGGGTCAGTGGGATAACAACGAGCCAAATGAATGTAACTCCAGCAACAAAAAATGGGTACCTATTGAAAAAGTCATCAATTGAAACCAAGATTTCCTCTAAGTTTATCTTGTTAGGCACTTGGTCACTGGGTAGAGTAGTTTCAGAAGCAAAGCAAGAAAGAGGAAAAGAGAAGCCCAAACAAAGGAATGAGATATGGGTATTTAGAAACATCTGGAAAAGAGAAGGGGGGATTTTAAGAACTGGAAGGTTCTTGGTTAATGGATTTAATGTTGTTGAAATTCTGGATAATTGGAGAAATGTGTAGTGAGTTGTGGTTTTCTTGGCAAAAGGAAAACGGGTTTGATAAGAATTGCAAAGAAGGGAAGTGGAATTGGAGTTTAGAAGAAAGAAAATAGGTTTGGAGTTAGATTTGTGGGTTTTAGAGTAGTTTCGGAAAGGTGGGGAAGATGATGAGAAACATATGGAAAGAGAATCCATGAATGGAAGAGAGTTGGGTGTTGGATTCGTAAAAAGACGATAAGATGTCTTCAGTCGGTCCTGCAGTTGTGTCATAAACTTGGTTTTAAGTTGTAAGAACAGAGAGTTTGCGAGTGCTGCTATCTTTTGAGTTTTTTTTTCCTTTAAAATATTGATTATGTAAGTAAACTGAATTTAATAAGTAATTTATAGCAAACATTTTGAATTGATGTACTTTCTCGGTGTTAACAAGTTCAAAATTAATAAACCTCTTATTATATGTCTAAAAAATTGGTTAAATTTGTAACTCCAATCTATTAAACCTTGCATCTTCTATTCTTGTACATAAAGGCATCAAAATTAATTAATTTAAAATTAATTAATCAATTTGACAATTAATTTCAAATCAATTAATTAATATGGCTTTCAAACACACTCAATCAATATTTCAATACTTCAATACACATAAATGATGACATCATCAAATCAAATCAATTGGAAAAATCGTTGAGTCCACTCTTAATTAATTAAATGAGTTAACTCACTTAATTTGATAACTCATTTATTCTTCTATTCTTATATATAAATACACATAAATGATGATACACATAAATAATTTTTATTTTTATTTTCTAACAAGAGAAGATAAGTCTAAAATATTTTTTATTTTTCGTTCTATCAAACTTATTATAATATTTTTATTAAAATATTGTTTAAGATAATATATTTTGACCAATTTTATGTAAGATAATTTAATTATTATAATTTTATTAAGATATTCAATTTTTAGATATAGCCAATTAAAATTTTGAAAATACCACTATTAAATTAATTAATTAAAATATATAGTGTGGATTTTCTTTCTCAAATATTATTATTGTGTGGACGCCCCAAAATAGGTATACATCACCCATTTTGAGTCGTCATATCGTGTCTGAAACAACTACAACTTTATTAATACAACATAAAAAAGCGTGAGTTTAAATACAAATATTGTCATCTGACAATATTCACACCCAAATAAGTCCTCATTATAATTATTGGTACATTATTTTATAAAAATGGTGAGGACTACTAAAACGACTTTCTGTAACCTTCATTCCATACCCCCACTAAGACTTCGCTACATTCTCGCCTCCCGAGAAGAAAAAAATGGAACAAAAGGAAAAGGGTGAAAGCTCAACTAAAAGAAGAATATTACGACTAAGATAATATAGAAAAATTATCGTTAGTCTTCAACGGAAAAAAATCGATATAAAATACAATAGACAACAAGTTTCAGATCAATATTCGCAGCGAAAATAATAATTCATAGATGAGTTACGTAGAGAATGAAATCTACTATAATCTATGAATTTAAAAGTCCATCATCAATATTTTATCCCTGTAACAACAATCAATATTTATCTTGAATCAAATATTCATCTTCGCACTACAGACCAAAGATATTCATCAGTTGGTCATGTTCATCTCAACACCTGTACATCTTTACACTACAGGCAAAAGATATTCATAAAAAAATCAACCATCTTTGTACTACAGGCCAAAGATATTCAGTAATACCATCATTTAGGACTGAGGATGATGAAAAATATTTTAAAGAAAACAAATCCAGTAAAACAAAAGAACAAATATTAAGGATTCGTACTTTAAACAATCCGAGTTAAAAAATACTTCATAAATAAATATAGTGGAGTAAAATTCAAGAATGATCAAAATATGGATACAATCAAAGCTAGTATCCATAATAGATATTTTGGACAAAAAACAAAATTTAATTTTTCTATGAATAGTCTTTGTATTCGTGAATAGTCAACAGATATCGTGAATAAGAACTCCCGACACTAAAAGACAAGAATTTCACAAGAAAAATCTTACCAATATTCCTAAGCATAATGATATTAGAAGAAATAATATCATTTAAAAAAATAATATCCCTTACCTTGAAAATACTAGACTTTTAAATTTGGAATACTGATATAGTCTTTGAAGGGAACTTTTGATCAGTATAAAGAACACTCAAAAGTATCAAAATACTTACAAGAATACGCCGATAATATAGAGAGAAAAAGGAGAGAAAACTTCAGCTTTACGGTGTGAATTTCAATTCTAACCTAAACACCCTATTTATAGAAATTCTTTAAAACACCAAAAGCGAAAATTTAATAAATATTAATATTATTTTTCCACAACTTCCTACGCACACTAATTGAGCCAAACATCAGCCACCCACTCAATTAAAGTAACAAAAACGTTTTTCTTAAATAAAATATTTTAAACTTCAAAAATTAATTATTTCGGAACTTCGGAATTTCAATAATTCATAATAAATATCTCTTTTGTCAAAAAAAATCGAACCTTATGTCTTTTCCATAGAAAATTCCATTATCTACAACTTTGCAAAAGAAATTTTTTTCAAATTCCAAACAAAAATTGACCGAAATCCACAAACGGACGATTTTACAGGTTATAATCAAATTTCAGTTAATAAATGGGGTCCACCGACATATTTAACATGTTTTAAACATTAATTGTAACAAAAATACTCCTCCTCCTCAAAAAATCATATATCCCACATTCATTATAAAAATATCACAATTATTATATTATTAAAATATAATAATACATTTAAATGAATTATTTATCAAAAAAGATAAAATAACAAATTTTCAACAATTGTCACATTAAAATTTTCTCCATCTATATCCACATAAAATGAATATTTTCCTTATCATATAAATCAATAATTAATTATTCACAAATAATATTACGAATCATAATCTCGACAACCGTAGGTTCCTGAAAGAGGAGCTTTCCAATAAGGATTTCTCTCTTCTCGACACGCAATTAGGTGACCAAACCTCTCCTTAGACAGAACTTTCTAGACATTGCCAATAATTTTATCTAATAATATTATTCAAATAATATGAATTATTGATTTGATAATGAAAATACTGTGTAGTGACAATTATTGAAACATCAATAATATAAAATACCAACGTAGCAATTATTGAATCAATAAAATAAAATATTGAACAAGAATTATTGTAACAATTATTGAGTAGTGCCTTTTACGTAAGAATCAATAATTGAATGCAATACCTGATATCATCGTGTGTTTTAACCAATCGAGTATTCCAACAATGATTAATCTGGTAACAATTACGCCAGTTATTTATAAACAACTTATACTTTTCGCTTTCTTCATCCAATCGCTTTTAGTTATGGGCCCACATGAGGTTCTTGGCCATAAATGCGAATATTCCCCAAAGATGAGAATATTCCACGAATTAAATGAATATTCTCCGATAAAAAATGAATATTTTATAACCACTTGCATATTTGAAATATTTACGCATTTTACCCATAACTAACCATATTAATCAAATCAACCCTTACTATTTCAAAATAATAAATAGAGGAAATTTGATTTTATTTATAATAAGTTGGGGTCTTACAACTATAATCAATTTAATTTAGCACAAAAATTTATTAGGAATTAGTATTCCAATTAAACTCAAATATTGATTAGCGTTATTAGGCGCTTACGGGTAAAAATAATTATTGAATTATGCATTGTTTTTTTTGACATGAATATCTGACAAATTATTAAAATCATTATTCAAACTAGCACGTGCATTGCACGGCTTATCAACTAGTATACATACATACATACATACATACAAGATAATATTAAGTTTTTAAATTGTTTTGTTTCAAATAATGTATCACTAAAATAAGATAAATGATATTTTATATTATACTTGGCAAATAGATGAGAAATAAAAAAAAATAAAAAAAATTGAACCATCAACATTAAACATCATTAGAGTAAAACCAACACGGTACTCACTTTAAAGGCATGAAACGAATTGTTTTTTGCTTTATCCCATGTTAGCTCGAGTAGGCATCTATTAAACACACTACTGCCAGTCTAGTCTGTTTTGTAGAACATTTAAAATTGCAATGGAGACTTACAAGCAAGGAAGCAGTATCATTTGATCATCGGTACTTTAGAAAAATCTACACTTGAGTACTCGTTATTGATGCTAATTACAATACTAGTTAACCGTCCTCGTGGCGGTGAAATTTCTTCTTAAAGCTAGTAAGAAAATCTCCCATGCATGATCGGTAAGTTTGCATCCCTGGAACCTTCCCAGCTAGTTCCAACCCAACATTCATCCACTTCACTGCTGCACTAACACGCCCCATCCTTACTGGGAGGGCTGCCCGGTTCCATGCTGTCATTGCAAGCCACTTTCCCTCTTCAATGGGGTATTCATCTTCCTTCAATCCCACCATAATCCGATATGCTTGTGTATACATTCCATAAACCACATCATCATCTGTATCACCCTTGTGAATGGCACCAAGAGAAATTAGTTTCCTGATAATCAGAGCCACAGTTTCGTAATCTGGTGAGTGGGAATCAAGGAGGATAGAGAGGCATGTATTTAGAGCATAGGTGGCTACTTCCGGGTTGGACCGTGGGCCTTCTGATGCAGTCAGGCCGATCTGAAGGAGATGCTTTGGATTACATGACTTTGAGCTGGCAAAGTTCTTTATCAGGTGGAGTTGTTGGGGTCCTGTATCACCGAGTCTTGCATGAAGATCATACGCATCCAAGGTGTACATAAAGAAGAAAATGGGTTCAAAGTTGGTAATTTGATCAATGTTTGATCGGGAACCAGAAGAGCATGTGAATAATAACATCTGCATATAACCAAGATTAAATATTACATGACTTTAAAAACATTTTCCACCAAAAAAATAAAAATAGATTAATAGTTAACATGATCTAATACGTATTGTAGTAGAATCTGGAAAAACTTGTGGCCGCAAAAGAAAACAATTTTGGCAATAGTTACCTTTCCAGTTCTGTCTAATAGTTCAATGGCTTGTTTGACTTCTGTGTCAAGCAATGTGACCTTTCTTTCCTTCTCATCAGCTAGCATAGCAGCCACAGTCAGTATAATTGATTTACAAACCATCACATTGTCTCCTTCTATCCCTCCAACTATTACACCATAAAATTGTGATGCCAGTTTAAAGAACTCTGAAGATAGTTCGTAATTCTTCTCCTTCCCAGTTCTCAACCCAATATTCCATGACTGCACTGCAAACCAATTTCGTTCCCTTATCCCAACCTCACCTTTTCCGAGAAAGCCATCAGGTCCAAGCTCGGATAAACGAGTATGAGCCCGTTTCATGTACTTGAGGACTTCAGAATCATGACCAGGGTCTTGAGTGAGGATCGTGACAAGGGTGCGAAGAACTATGACTTCAGATGTTGGCATAGGTTTTCCCGAGGAGTAGAAGTTTAAGAGTACAGATAAAGAGGCAACAGCTACAGGAAGAGCACGACAAGCAACAGCTTCATGAGCTGAGAGGGAGAGGAAGTCAGGACTAAAGTCGAGGCAGGCTGACATTGCTTGCACTTGAGTAATAGCCCTGCTGTGATCATTGTTTTGTAGATAGATCTTAAACTGCATATGTTAAAATACATGTCAAGTTTATGGAATAACAACATTAATTTGGCCTTACCAGAATTTTTTATAGTTAGTTGTACTTGCACTCAAACCTCACACTTGTTTGACTAAATTAGTTTTGGGAGGACCATGTGTACCAAGGTAGATGTTTGGAGGAGAGAGACAGACATACAGAGACAGATAGAGACAATACCTTCAGGAAAGTGCAGGCTATGTTGGGTTCGAGCTATGGAAAATAAGAACAACATAAAATGAGAGAAATAAAATTAAATCGATTTTAATTGCATGGTACTAAATACTATGTAAACGTCTTCTATACCTTTTCAGCCTCATCAATGTATTCTTCTGCTCGTTTCAGCTGGGAAAGGCCTAGATGACAAAGGCACAGAACTCTAAAACCCTTGGCTCGAAGAATTATGTTCTCTGTGTTACGAGGGACATAAAGCAAGGACTTCTCAAACATCTCGGCACTGGTCTCATAATCTTTTGATCTAAAGTGATCTGCTGCACTGCAGAACATGATAAAATTTATTTTAAATGGATTATCTGAACAGAGATGCATCCTTCATGTCATCTTTCCATATGTAGGTTAAAGTTTACCAACTCAAAGCTGATACCTACAGGCTACAGCAAGTTTATATGGTTTCATATGAAACAACGATGCAGCAACAATTAACAGTAGAAACAAAATAACAACACATAAAATATTTCTTACATGCGTATTAATCTTCTCTTTACTTATTCGTTTGGCGCGTACAACTGATGTTTCATATAATCATGTTCCTTTATCTTAATAGTTAATACCACGTTTTTTATGGCTCTCACCAAAGTGTATATAAGATGAGTAAGCTACATTTCAGTTTCAAGGTGGTAATACCAATTACCACATATAGTACATGTTGTTGTTGAACTCCCACCCTCTTGGTACACAAGGGGTGGGGATAACAATTGGTACACAAGGTAGTGTGTATGAGTTTAAATTATGTCATAAATTAGCAACAAAAAAAATGTTGTTGTTCCATGGAACTTTTATAACATATTTTCATTCCAAATTTGAAATTTCACAAGAATACCCTATAAGATTTATGTTGAATTTGATTGCTGAAAATTCATCATTAGTTATGCAGAGTGCAATTTTTCATAGGTCTTATCATTAATATTGTGCCAAAAATGGATCATTCATGTGTTTTCCCGTCAGTATACACCAACTATTATGGAGAGTACGTTTTAACCTAGTTTATTTAGCAAAATCACAGGATCGTGATTTAGTTTTTTGTTTATTTCTAGATGCAAATCTTTAAAAAACAATGGGACGATTGATTTATACTACAAAATACGAATATAAATAAGCCTTAGTATATTACACTATGTTGGATATTTCACATGAATCCCACATTGGATAAATTCAAGAGTGTAGATGAGTTAATAAGTATGATAGAGCCTCAACCTAATAGGTTAACCTTTTAAGTAAAGAGGTGGTCCAACATGCTTTGGGCCAAATATGATAAAACTCCACTTCTGTAATGTTTACAAATCCCATTTTTGCTCACTGCAGGCTTAAGATCAACCAAGAAGTGAAGAGATGAAAACTATGATTTTAAGGTTCTGATACTTGTTCCTGGTTACTATCAGGCATTTAAACACCTGCATACAACTTTTTTTTGTTGTTGGTATATACTACTTGCAACATGTTTTCTTCCTGCAAGGCAGTCAACTTAAATTAGACAATTTGGTTGCCTCAGTGACCAGCTGACAGTATTCGATAAGTTTAGGATCTTATAAATGGCTATCAACGGAATCAAGTAGGCAACATAGCTCTTACATCCTTAAAGGCAATAAAGAAGTTCTCACAACATTAGTCACAGTTAATCGTGGCAATACACTGAAAACTCACCAATTCCAGAGTACAGCATGCATTACAGTCCTCTCCTTGGCAGCATCCACTCCAGCAAAAAGTGCAACCACTCTCTCATCGGACACAAGCTCAGCCACCACCTTTGCTCTCACCCTGGATCCCTCACTTCCAACACCTTCACCAATGACCTTGTGAACCACTCTGGTTGCCGAGCCTGCACTCACATGACATCTCCCCAGAAGTCCCAAAAAAATCCCCTTTGCCGTCTCCGCCCCCGCTGCTCCAACTGCCTGAAAGTACAACTCCACCGCGGGCACCCAAACCCCCTCCGGTATCCCCTTATCTACCACCATACTCTTCAATTCCTTCTCTGCCTCTCCATACCTCCCTAACCCTAACCATGCCTTCATGGCCAATACACTCAAACTTGGATGATTATCACTATCCCCATTACCATCTCGCAAAACCCTAACACACTTTAAAACACTGTCAAATTCATCTCTCTGCAAATGAGATGCTGCTATGAATCTCAAGGTCTTTGATTTCAGTTCCTTTAATGCTAGGGTTTCATTTGACCTCTTCACAATCCTTAATCCTTTTTCACACAAATCTAACGCTTCATTCATGAGTTTCAATGCTTCATTCACGGTGGAACTCTCATTTTTAGACAGGATTGTCTTTCCAAAAATTAAGTACTGATTCGCTAATGCTCTGTAATTCTCAGCCGATCCAAATAATACAGTTTTGGACCGATTAAGTAATGTAATTGCTATATTCCGATCTGAAAGGTCCCAAGCTGTTCGAGACCGCGCAATGTTAAGATCTAAGAGCAGCTTACGCTCTTCCGCATCCGAAATTGAGCCGGTATCGATTTTTGAGGTGAGATCAGTGGCTTTTTCAAAACAAGTACTGGCGGGATCAAATTTGTGAAGGTCATGCCAGATCAGACCTGTTTTGTAATAGAACGAAGCGGACTTGAACGCCGGGGAAGGAATTCCGTTGACGTCAGCGGCGAGAAATAGGAGATCCGCGGATGCTTGGCGGAGCTTGGCGTGTTCTTCGTTCATCTTGTGGCTGAAGGGTCGAACTCCGGCGGCGTTGGAGAGGTCGACGCAGGCGTTCCAGAGGCGGTAACTGAGCTTCCATATCTGGAGCTTGACTGAGTTGGGGAATGGAGAGAGGGAGTTAAGATTAGTCAGGATAAGTCGAAGGTCGGAAGAGAGAGACTCCGGCGGGGGAGTTCCAGGTGGCTGGGATTCGAGTTCTTTGATTGATGATTCGAGTTGTGAAAGTAGTTGAGATTGGGGATCCTGGAGGTTTGAAAGGAGGTCGGGCGACGAGATCTCGGCGATTCTCATTTTTGGTGGGAAATTTGAGATGAATAATAAAATGCAAATTTTGGAGGGAGTGAGGGAGCGAGCTATGTTGGAGAATGGGTCCCGTAATCGTACACTCATATAAGTAAACAGTAACTAAAAAAATATTATTTCCCATTCCTCCATTATGATTTTTGATTTTTTTTCAATACTAAAATTATTCTTTTATGAACAAGCTGCACGAGAACGAGATGAATTGATTTTGGAATTGTTAGACCCTGTTAATTATTTTAAATGATTTATAAGTTAAAATATAAGTTGACTTATAAATTATTTTAAATTGTGATTATATAAGTAAAATGTTTGACATCAATTTGATTTATAAGTCAAAATAAATTATAAAGGTGTTCGGCTCATAAGTTAACATAAATGTAAAGATTACTTAATTTAAAAGAGGGAAAAAATAAAAGAGGGGTAAAATAGACATTACATTTGGTCAAACTAACTTATTTTAAAATAAGTTACAAATACTTATTATTTTTTCGACTTAAAACTCAACTTATAAATAGAAAAATAAGTCATTTTCAAACATGTGAATAGTAACAAATAGTTTATAAGTTGATTTGACCAAGTTTCTGAGTCGTTCTCGAATAGAATACATTAATTAGAACATGGGCTGAACCAACTCAAATATTGTGATGATATTCGCAAATATGTATTAGTTTGATTGTATTACTCAAATATTGTGAAGCATTCTAAACAGATCCAAGCCGTGTACGTGTGTGAGAGAGATCCGAATCGTTTGCAGCCCTAGTCTTAATAGTGAAAAATTAAAAATATTATTTTCATAAATAATAAACTTTAAAATATCTTCTCTCATGAGTGCAAGTGCATTTATTATTGAAGTGAATTACAATCAAACACAATTTTAATTGTGAAAATAATAAAGTTGAAATTGAAAATTTTGACTGAACACACAATTATACTTGTGAAAATAATAAAATTAAAAATAAAAATTTAAACATAGGCCCAACACACCAATAATAATTTTTACAATCATGTTATTGATTATTTATTTAAAGTGTTTTACATGTTAGTGTTACACTAGGGATTAGTGCATAATTTCAACTAAAATGCATCTCCATTGAATAATCATTTTTTGAAAGTAGGTCAATTTTGAACGAAGGAAATTTTTGAAAAACTTCTTGTGGAACTCGATTTCAATTGATTTCTCAAAAAATATTTCACTCGAGAGATTCCAAATAAATCAACCGAATTTTAAACACCCGTTAAAATCACCAGAAGAACTTAACAGAAAAATCCGTCACCACAGATCTCATCTTGCCATCAGAAGGAAAAGTAGGCAACAATCATAAAAATCATCAGAAGGGTTACCAATCTCATTTTTTGTAACCTAGGTACATCTTGCTTGAGAATATGTTTTCTGACTCCTTGCTCCACATAGAGAAGCAAAAGAGGAGGGAGGGAGGGAGGTGGATTAAGAGAAATCTCTACACAAAAGAAATCTTTTTCCATGATCTCTCTTACTAAGGTTCGGTTCGGTACAGCCTTGCCCGAAAGGATCTCTACAAACCGGGCAATGGCATCAGGCATAAGCAGCCTCGTGTATATAAAGCTTGCCCATATAAAGCTCAATAAATACAGATCCAAAGGGAGAATAGATGGACTAATATAAATACAGAAGCAGTGCATATATTAAAAGTTCACAATGTCAGCTTGTACCAACAAATTAATAAACAACAGGCTATGTTTTTTTCATTTTTTTTTTATTTTTGTCATTTTTTTAGTGCTAAACTGGGATCAGACAGAGCAACATTCAGTAGAACGCAAGGGTTAACACTAACAGTTAAACAGGATCTTAATCAGAGTTTTACCATGTCTACAACCTAGTGAAGATATGGAGCCTGGTACTGGTAGCCATTTCCAAAGTAATTGCCATGAGCAGGAGATAGGTTGTAAGTAGTAGTACCCAGAAGTGAGGGAATGTGGTTGTCAGCAGGTCCAGCATAAGCATATGGATGATCATACATGTACTGTGGGTACCTATCAGTCATTCTAGTGTAGAAGTTCTTCTCAGCAGCAACATTAGTTACTCGTGGCACATAACCCCCACCATTGGCTCGGGGTCTTTTGGGTTGAGGTTTTGCAACTTCTGTCGCCCTTTTCATGTCTGCTTTGGCCTTCTCCAGTTGGAGAACCTGCTTCTGGAGAGGATCCAGTGGGTACTGCACTTCAAGCTTGTGGTCCTCAATGCACTTGATCACAGCCTTAAGCGCAGTCAGTTCCCTCTCATTAACCTCATTCTGAAGCAGAGAATTTTGTCAAACTATAGAATTTTGTATCAAAATAATTAAAAATGAATTCTATTTCTGTCAAACTCTTTGAAGACGGGGTATCAGCCCGAGCATACTAATGCCTGTTTCACAGAGCAGTGTGGTGGGCTAAAAGAATTTTTAATTCAAAATTTGCGTTGGAGTGTTTGGTAACATACTAACATAACAAAAGTGCCCTTAGCATCACATATTTTGGGTACGAAAGCAGTTTTAGGAGAAGCTGTTTTTTATTCTTTTTGAAAGTGCTATCAAATTTAAACTTGAAAACCTACAACAATATCTTACTGAAGTGCTTTTAAAGAAACCAAACACAATTTGGCTTTTACATGAAAGTGCCATCTCCAATAGCTCTAGTAGTAAAAGTGCTTCATCTCGCTGCACCTTTATGCCAAACGGGTACTAATCCCCATTTCAAGCTTATTGAAACACCTTTTTTGCTTTTCTTTAGCACTACTTATAGCTAAAAGGTTTACATACAAGGAAACTGATAAATGTACAACAAAAAATAATATTTCCACATGAAAACGTCGTTATACATATATAGCGACACTTTTCATGTGAAAATATCAAAAAGTGTTGTGGAAATATCAATTTCCTACATATAATAGTAAAACGCCTGAGTAAAGGACTTAAACATGACGTCGAAAACAGAGCCCGTGTGGGGCTAAATGATGTTTGGTCTGATGCCAAAACTTCAGAGCAATTACTTGTGTAAAAACAGTCGTGAAAGTATGCCAATAGAAACTTCTGAAAAGACTAGAGAGATATCATTAGATTCATGTTCACAACACAATTGACAATATTAAATTCCTGCGTGCGTACAAATTTGTGAAACAGGATTCATGTCCACAACTCAAACTGGTTGGAACTTGGTACAAGCATTCAGTTAGCTCTCTCTGTTCCAAGTTTCCAACTTAAAGAATCCTTTCCATATTGAGGCATCCCAAAAGAGACTGTCCAATTTGTAAATTTTAACCGTGAGATTACCTTCTATGGATACACACTCCTTACACAATGCATGTGGTGAATTTACTCATTTTAGTGGACTGCCCAATGTAGAAACTTTTTTCAAAATTTTACTTCAATTAAGGACTCTTTAAGTCTTAACTTAGGACAACGGGAGTAAAATAAAACACGTCATAGGTTCCAAAAACACCACATAGATGCACCACAATTAACGTGAAGTAGGCCCTAGCATTAGGAATCGAATCAAGTATTGTAGCTTGGCTACTTAGAACTACAAGATAACAAAAAGAACATGGAAAAATATACAGATAATTAACTGCATGCTGAAAAGGCCAAAAGGCTTGAAAAGAAACCTGGACAGTAGGAGATGAATTTGCAGATTTGACAGGTGAAGTGGTTTTCCTTGCCTCTGTCAAGTAGGATTTCAATAAGGAAACTGGAGAATACTTCTCTGTCAGCTCAAATGCAAAAGCTAGATTAATCGCATCAATTTGTCTTCCATTATTGACCAACACATCAATTACACCTGAGAATCCAGGAAGACAAGTAAGCTGTGCTAGCCTTGACAAGAACAGACTACAAACATAAAAAGCTTCAATCCATTTAACACTAGGTTAAGTGGTATCTATATAAGTTTTAGATTCCACAATACAATTTTTCAGCAGATTTGTGAAAATTTCAAGCACACTACTGTCCTATAATCCATATAGTACAATGCAATATATAGTAACAAAAATATGCTGGAAAATTTCACAAATCATCAACAAAGAAATAGAGGGATCATCGTTTTTTAGATCATCATATTCTACCAAAATTTAGCAATCTATCAGTAACAGATTAAGAGGCCTGTCTAGAGAAATCAGCCAACTATCTGCATTATACAGTAACAGATAGTCCAGGGGAAAATAAACAGAAAATGTCAAAGGGAGGAACTTTTTTTTCCTTTTCCTTTTGGTTTTGTGGTGCAGTAAGGGAGAGCATAAACCCATCCACAGAAAAGTAACATACACCGTAGCTGTCCATGCAAATTGTCACTTAAAGCAAGTTAATCCAGATTAAAGTTAAAAAAAAACTTTTTAAGTAAAAAACTTGAGCAAATTTAGGGTAAACGGTGTTGTTGAGTTGGAAAGTAACAACTTATGCAAATGCAAGTACTCTACCAACATGATTTGAAGAGAAACCCCATCTTCCGAAAAAATGAAGCTCGGATTCTATTGTAATTACATGACTTCACCCCTCTTCCATATAAGACTAGAAAGACACTAATGTAAATAGAAAAGCACACAAAAGCAATTAAATGTATATACAAAGACCAACCTGGCATTTTCTCAGACAATCCAAGGGAGCGACACAAGTCAGCAGTTTGGCGACGACGTGAAACCATTGGTATCAGCTTGGACAAAACTTCCTGATCAAAATCAGATTTGATACTGAAAGTAGCAAGAAGTTGTAAAAACGCATGAGCCTCCAACGAGTTTCCAGTGCTGGCATCCACATCAAGATCATCTAACTTTGGCTTCCACTCTTCAGCAATGGCCTTGGCTCTTTCTTTTACAACTTCAGAGATTACATTAGAAACAGAGTCTACATCAAGGGTTGTTAATAGAAGGCTAAGGCATTCCATCAACATAATACAAGTTCGGCGTAATCCTAGAAGAATCGAATCCTTTTTCCCATCCAAATTTCCCACTTCTACACTATAGAAACCCTTGAGTGAGTCCAACACCAAACTAGCTGGGTCCGCAGCAGCCCTTAATGCAATTGGAATCTCCTCCTTCAAGGCAGACAGGTTCTTACGGTTCTCTGATATGAATTTATGGAGGCCTTCTGAATCATTCTCTTGACACAGGTGTACAAGCTGGGGATATGATTTCAGATCCACATTTCCATTCTGTGAAATTTTTTCATGTCTTCTATGTTACTCTCGGAAGCCATGACATCGGGTGGTTTCTCTTCCACAAATGGAGCCCCACCTTGATCCTCGGTAACAACAATAGCTTCAACACATGCCTTTTTATGCTTTGTTAGAGCATTAGCAATATCATAGACTGCAGCATCTCTCTTCTCTTGAAGCCTTTCCAATGAAGCTTGTTCCTTGGCTATAACATCGGCTTCACGCTTCACCAATATCTCTCGAGCTTTAACCGTTTTGTTTTCATACTCCTTTTCTTGGTCCTCCAATTCATTAAAACGCCTCTTTAAGGACTTCTCAAGCCCGTGAAAGTGTTCTTCTAGTTGTTTCCATTTCAGGTTAAGGGTTACTGCTCGGTGACTTTCAAGCTCCGCAAATGCTTTCTGAAGCTGTTGTATCTTAAAAGTGGTCGACTCTATGAGTATGGCAACCGACTGTGTGTCTTCCATTGCATATGATCCCTAACAGAGCTACAAAAGGGGTTAAGATAGATTAGTAAAGGAAACAACCTTTTCTTTACATTCCGACGAGTAATAGAAGTCCTTTTCATGGTAGCTATACATCTAACAAGTCAAAAACTAAGCCAAAAAGATGGTGTTTCTTTAGCACGCTCCAAATATAGTCCAAAACTTAATCCTACATACAAAGCTGCCGGTTGTACTTGTTTCGCGCACAAAAAAATGTCATTTTGGCAGTAGGATTGTGTTTTAGGTCTAAATTTTAGAATTGATAATCATTAGCGAACGTGATAGCATATAAGAAAGATAAAATTCAAGAACTTACCATATGATAAATGTTAACACTAGAAAGTAATACTTGGATCAAATAACAAACTGAAAACATACCCAAAAAATAAAATAAAAAAATAAAGCTTAACAGTGAAATATAAACACAAAGACAGCTTAATTAGAGAAATTGAAAGTATTAAGTGAAATAAGTTGAGCCAAAGTTCACAAACGAGATAGAAAACAAAGAATAAGTACCGGATCGGTGTTACAGATGGACGGTAGTGAGTGGTCGGCGGCGAATTTCGGCGGGAGTCAAACCATTTCGGGTGGAGATTAGATGGATACGGAAGTAGGGGTTCGTGGAAATTGAAAGAGTAAAGTAGCAGTTGAAATGTGAAGTTGTATTTATCCCACGCAGAATCCGACACAATTTCCCTTACTTTTTGTTTTTTACAGGGCACTTCCGTTTCTACTAACTACAATCCAAGCATAGATGAATAAATCAAAATTGAAAAGGGCATCTTACATAAATGACAAATATATTTGATGAAAAAAATATTTCTTTCTTCTTTTTTTTAACTATTATTTTTGAATACATCCATTTCAAAATATTAATTAATATCCAACTCAAACTGTCAGCGCTTGCAAGTATTATAATTTCGTAATTATAATTTATGTAAGATTATAATTTCAAGATGACTAATAATTATAGAATTATAGTAAATTGTTATTAAAATATATTTATTGATCATTAAAAATATTAAATAAGTGAAAAATAGATAAAGGTAATACATATAACTTTTTTTATTAAATTCAAAAATGGTCAGGAGAGATGAAGGGTAATCAACTTTATGCTCTTCCTTAATAATATAAATGTGGATTTTGTAGGCAATATAATTGGGTTGAGTGGTTTATTTAAGGGTCCTTAACACTAATATACAACAATTAGAAAGTATTTACAAAAATAAAATACACATAAAATAATTACAAAAATAACAAAACACAATATATTAGGATTCCTAAAATCACGTATCATTAACTCCTACACGTCAGTTATTTTCCTTTCATATTTGTAACCAACCGCACCTAAATTCAAGCAACTGAGGAAACATACAACAGCAACGACAGAACAACGACAGATCGGAGGAAGACGAGATGCAACTTTAAGATCGGATAATAGAGGAGAAGATCAACAACAACTTCAAGATCAGTAACCAACCTCTGTAACAACTTTGATTGTTGATTGTTGATTGATTCATTATAGATTTGTATACTGAGATATTTGAGTTTAAAGTTTATATGCATATAGTTACCCCGTAGTTACTATATACTCGTATATTGGTTACCTTTCTTAAGTTTTTCACTCTTTAATTGGTAGCAAAGTCAGTATACTGACTGTTTTGATTTCAAAATGCATGTAAAAATATGTTTTATATTCTGATTACTAAGTACATATAAATTGGTTACTGTTTATTATTGAGTTGGTTACTGTATAATGTTTATTTGGTTGCTGTATACTTTAAATGTTTATTTGGTTACCTCGTGGTTACTATATACTCGTATATTAGTTACCTTTCTTAAGTTTTTCGCTCTTTAATTGGTAACAAAGTCAGTCTACTGACTGTTTTGATTTCAAAATGCATGTAAAAATATATTTTATATTCTGGTTACTAAGTATATATAAATTGGTTATTGTTTATTATTGATTTGGTTACTGTATAATGTTTATTTGGTTGATTTGGTTACTGTATAATGTTTATTTGGTTACTGTATAATATTTATTTGGTTACTGTATAATGTTTATTTGATTGGTGTATATTGTTAGTCTTTAGTTGGTGACAAATTGATGCGGTTGAAAAGAAGGCGTGACAGTTTATGTAAAGATTTGATCACGTTTTATGGAAAGATTTGATAGATTATGGAAAGATTTGATCCAGTGACCATTTGACAATTTTTTTCAAGTTTGGAGTGTCGAATTTTGGCGTTTTCGGAGCTTAATTTCATTGGAAACGATTCATTAGAAACGGGTCAACGATCAAAAATTACCAGCTTTGCTGGTGAACTGCATGGTTTTTTGGTCGAATTCCATCATTTAGGCCTTCAAATTTGCATGTAAAATTTTGATTTATTTTCTGGTTACTAAGATTATGTAGTTTGGTTACTGTCTAATATTGATTTGGTTACTTTACAATGTTTATTCAGTTGTCAGACAATGGAGACTAACATGAACCAATACAACAAATTTAATTGTTTACAGGAATATATAATTATTTACTGTTAGTAAACATTAACCACATGGTTGATAACAGTTTTGATGGTGTACAGTAACCAAAATTGATGTTGATTAATATTTTGATTTTTGATTCCAACATGAGTTGTCATATTAAAGTAAACATATTCATTGAACAATTGGTAACTGTTCTGAAACATTTTTATGTGAATTTGGTTACCCATCTAAAATAAAATGGTTACCTCTATATTCATATTTAGTTACCAACTGGCATGGACCATTTCCAAATAACTTTTATAACTACATAATTTAAAAGTATCCATCAGCTAGATAAATGGAAACCCTCACATGTACATTAAGCACTTGATTATTGTTCTGATATAAGTTTTTAATTATTTGGTTACTAACAAAAACTAAAATGGTTACACTTATATGCAGGTTTGGTTACAAACTGCACCTCTTAAACTATTTTTATTTTAATATGAGATCTATAAGTGACCATCATATATATAAATGAGAACTCTTAATTGGAGTTTCTTATTCTATCATGATGACATGGTATAAATAAAACATATACATTTAACACTTGATAACAGTCTTGATACAAACTTATAATTATCTGGTTACTAATAAGCTTTAGTAACTATCTATGATAATTATCTGGTTACTAACAAGCTTGTAGATAAATAGGACACTCACACATGTATATTTAACAATTGATGTTTGTCCTGATACAAGCTTGAAACTATCTGGTTACTAATAACAGTAACCATATCGTAACATAATAAAATAGTAATCACATAATTATATGATAGTAACCAGAACAAGTTTTAATGGTAACCAAAATAGAAATATCATGTAATGAAACCCAGTTTAGGCAATCCATGTATACTAAACAATTACATATTAACCAGAATAAAAAATAAAAGTATCCAAAATCCCACATTGATGGCACAATAATAGTAGCTGCACTATAAGGTAACAAAGAACAAAAACATAATAAAGAAGTAACCAAATAATTATATGAAAGTAACCAGAACATGTTTTAATGGTAACCAAAACAGAAACAACCACAAACTAAGCAAATAATACATCAA
The DNA here is from genome assembly GCA_020205615.1 of Panax quinquefolius. Classification (NCBI taxonomy): domain Eukaryota; kingdom Viridiplantae; phylum Streptophyta; class Magnoliopsida; order Apiales; family Araliaceae; genus Panax; species Panax quinquefolius. The sequence goes on along the minus strand of CM035155.1, from coordinate 965,825 downwards.
TATATACTAAGCAAATACATGGTTTATTATGACTTGGGTTATTATTTATAAAAATAATACATCCACAAACTAATGACGCCTTTAAATTCTTCAACTGTCTTGGGTTCAATTTAATTTATTGGTAATAATGCCGGGGACTTCCATGTCACACCAATATATAACTTTTCTAATGAATTTTCTATTGCATTCCTCATAGTAAAGATTCCATAACTGCAAATAAACAAAATCAGATTTACACAGTCACTAGTAATCAGATATAAACAATATTTATATCATAAACAGTTTACCAAGCAAATACATTGTAACCAAAATAACATATAAAAGTAACCAAAATCTCAATTGAGGGAAAAAGAATGGTATCCAAATCATAAGCTAACAGTAATAAAAAATATACTAATGAAGTAACCAAACAGTTATATGTTAGTAACCAAAATATATATTAATGGTAACCAATAAATAAACAACATATAGACCAAATAAAGTTTAATCAACCCATATATACTAAGTAAATATATGGTAACCAGAACAACAAAAAACAGTAACCAAAATCCCAACTCAAGGAAACAAAAATGGAATCCAAATCAGAAACTAACTGTGAGACCCCAGATTTTATCAATAAAGATTTAAATTTTGTCGAAATAATTTTTAATATTATGGTGTGAATTTGAGATAATATTATAGTTGTGGGTAGTATTTATAAATTTTGCAAAGTATGCAAGTGGTTATATTATATTCGATTGGTCGGGGAATATTCGGTTTAGCGGGGAATATTCGTCATAACTACTCAATCATTGGTGGACCCCACAAATGTAATTATTGTCGGATTGAGAAAATGACAAAAATATTTTATTGAAATAACGGCGGAAGTTTTACCGGTTGATCTTGTTAAACTACTCGGTAGTAAAAAATACGATGTCACGTGTGGTTGCGTAGTAGCATTACACGGTATTGATTATTGATGCTTATGTGAGAAGTCACTCCGGTTTGATTCCATTATTGTCGATTAATAATATGAATTATTATAAGCGATAATGACGTTTTGTTTTATTCAGTATTATTAACGTAATAAAATGCGAAACATCTTTTATATAAAATGAATACTTTATTAAAGTTATTCATAAATAGAATATATTATATTTTATTATGCATAGTGTTGCGTAGTATTTTGCATAGTGTTTTGCATAGTAAAATGTTTTTATATAAATAGAATATATTATATTTTATTTAAAAGAATTTTATTAAATATGGACCGTCAGATTAAAGTAAATCAATCTGGACCGTTTATGGATTAATTCTTATGCATTCTATTTTCCTATAAATGAAGCTCATTCCTTCATTATTTTCCGATTTAATTCATTGAAACTACTGAGAGAGAGATTATAGAAAGAAGCTATAGAGAAAATTATAGAAAGAAGAAGAGTATTCTCTTACTTCACTACTTCTATATTCATTCTTTTACGGTGAAGGGTGTTATTCTTTCTTCTTGAAGAGAACTTCATTATTCCATTCATTATCATTACATTTGGAATAACTTTGTAAAAGTGGCATACCATATACATAACACTTTGTATGTCACGCCAGCATACCCTATACTTGGTGAAATCCTTATGTTATTCCATTGCTTATTATTACATTGGAATAACTTTGTACGCTGTGATTTACCTATACTTGGTGACATTCTTCTATTATTACATTGGAACATCCCATGCATGTGTTTTACACCGACTGGTTCCGCTTTTATTATTCTGTTGGAACATCACATGCGTGTGTTTTACACCGGGACTGGTTCCGCCTCTTTATCATTACATTGGAATATCTATCGTGTGTTTTACATCGATCTAGTTCCATCTTTATTATTACATTGGAACATCCTGCATGCGGTGTGAATTTCACCACCGGTTCCGTTATTATTATTCTACATTGGAATAACTTTTACATCTTGAAGTCCGTAGCGTGCGTGGTGATTTCTTTTGTTATTCCATTCTTTATTATACCCAGTTGGTTAAATCTTTGACTTATACTCCATGAAATTAGTAGAATATCCTTGATATTTGCGTTTCATCCAATATCTTTTCATGGAAATATTCTTCCGATCATTCTTGAATTTTACTCTCTGAAAAAAGATGTCGTCTATAAACAATTTGACGTTAATAATTCATGGATTAAATAATTCTTGAACTTGTTTTATTGAATTACTATGTATGTCATCATCATCATCCTCATGTTATATTATGTTATCTTTGAACTTACGTGCATAGATGAACTTAGTATGATTATGACCGAGGATCATTCGGTATAATCATGACTTGATATAAATGATGTGACAAAAGTCCTCGATGGCACATGTAATGCACGATGATGGATAGTTTTTGGTATGATTATGACCGGGGGGTGATTCGGTATAGTCATGACCATTGATAATTTGATGAAAATCCTTGGCCGTGGTACGGGGATGATTAGATGTGGTGGTTTATTATTAAAATTGAGTCTCGTGATAAAAATTGATGAAAACCTTTTAAAACCTAAAAGATAGTAGACTTTATTCTCTACTTGACTCTTTTAATGGATTGCTTATTCATTGCAGCTTAAACCGGTTGTCATTGTATTTTATCGGTTTAACACTCATTGTTGAAGGCTAATGATAATTTATTCTGCATTATCTTAGTCATAATATTTCTTCTTGGGCTAGTTGAGCTCACCCTTTCTTTTCACCGTTCTCTTGTGAAATGAGAACATAAATTGGACGAGTCGGGGAACGAAGTAATGGTCGAGAGGATAGCATTAGTAGTCCTCACTATTACGTGAAATAGTGTGATAATAGTTGTAATGAGGACTCCTTTTGAGTTTGTATAATATCTAGTAGACAATATTTGTATTCAAACTCACGGTTTATGTCGTATTGTACCTGACGATTAGGTTAATAAGTTGTATTTGAATTTATGTACCATGTAAGTGGCGACCCAAGATGGGTGACGTATACCTAATTTTGGGGGCGTCACAGTTGGTATCAGAGCTTAGGGATATGATCCCTGGCTAAGATGCGAGATAAGAACTAGGAGGGGAGAGACGGGAAATTCCTTCGCTAGTATGACCTACCTAAGTTTATTTGGTATTTGATTGGTCGGTCAGAGTATAGTGATAATATGTTGCATGTTAATTAACCCTTGTTTTGTGACAGTGTTTGTATTTAGATGTTGTGAATAGGGCTCGATTATTGGAGGCGCGATAATGAGTCAACTCAACCAAAAGGTAACGACCAACAACACGATAATAATCATCTGCGGCAGATAACGACCATCGAACAATGATGACCATCGTGGGAGAAATTATCATGCCAAGAATGGTAACCACTTGGTGGTAATCATGGCCAAGATAATAGAAGTGGAAATTTCAAGAAGAGAAGGTCATTTAGCTCGATTTTGTCGTGCACACCAAAGTCAAGTCCAATTTGGGACGGTGGCACCAAAGGCGGATACTGGATAAAACAAAGTCGGTGGTTTTCATGAAGAGCGTTTTCATGACTTCTTAAAAAGCAAGTGACTCGAGCGAAGTTAGCACGGGTTAGTTAATTATAAATCCTTGCGAAGTCTATACCTTATATCTGGGGTTCTACCCATTATTTTATCTCGCTTGCTTGCTGCGTTCAACATTTAAATTTGACTCAGTAGAAGTTAGACTTTGACTTATTGGTTGAAACTTCGTTAGTAGGAGCCTTCGTTACCTCTACTATTTTTAAATCTTGTTTGGTTCAAATAAACATTTTCACGTTACCTGTCGATCTTATCTTTTTGAAAATATTTGCCTTTGATGGGATTTTAGGAATCAATTGGTTAACTACTCATCATTCTTTTCGTAAGGTTGTTAGCTTTTATATTCATAACCAACTTGTTGTGCGAATTCAAGTAACCAAACTACTAAAGTCAATTATTGTCATATCATGCCATAAGTAAAGAGCCCCGAACCTTTCGTTGTTGACTTCCTTGTATGGAATGCAATCGGCCGGACTTTACGTGGCGACATCGCGAATGAAGATGGCAAGTTTATAGGTATCATTGTGAGGTCTTATCTAGGTTAAGGGATAGAAGTCACAGTTGGTATCAATGTGACGTCTTATCCAAGTCTTGGATAAGAGTAATGTGATTTTGAATGATATTTCTATCATTAATAAATTTCTTGACGTATTCTTGAAGATTTCTAGCCTACCCTAGAGCGTGAAATCGAATTTTGTATTGACCCCATCTAAAAACCCATTTTTAAACCCTCAAATATTTCTTCAACTAAATGAATAAGTTTCGTGGTTTATGATGAAAGTCATAATAAAAGCATTGGACTAATGAAAATCATGGGTATTCGTGGTATTAGTAAGTTTTATGATGAGTTATGTTGGTTAGTATGTAAAAACATGAAAGTTTCTTAAAAATCACAAAGAGTTGAAAATCAGATTTTGGTGAAAAACGTAACATGAAATTCAATAGACCATATCTCCTATTATATTTTGAATTTTTGAATGTGGTCAAGACCTAGAGTTAGATCTATGAGTTACCTAACTAATCCAAGCGGAATTACTGGAAAAGGTGTTGTAGATTTTTGTGTGGACTGATTTTAGCAAAGGAGGCCAAAGCTGTAAATTTTGAAAATGCTACTGTCCAGAAACTTTAAGGGACTGTTTCGGCCACTTAAATTATGAGAAAAATTCTGGCCTTTTGGGACATGAAAGTATATGGTATAAAGTACCTCCTGTCCAAAAATGAGCTCATTCTGACTTAAAATGAGCAAGTTATGACTATTTCAATATTTAGGTTTTCCGATGAAAAACGCTATAACCGGAGTTCTATAACTCCGATGACCATGAAATTTAAACTAGAAGCTCACGTTAACATGTGTAAGGTCCTGCCAAGATTTGGGAATTTTTGGAGTTAAACTTGAGGTAGCTAATTTCTTAAGAAATTAATTAGAAATTGATTTTTGAAAAATAGTAAATGAATTTTAAAAATTCCGAGAAAAATATATTTTCATCATGGGACTATATTATGCTAAATCCCAGAAAAGAAATATTTTTGGGACTGATTTGGTATTTTTCATGAAAATAGTTTAATTCTGAACATATATGAGTTAAATATGTTATGTGAAGTATGAAAAAAAGTTGAAAATAGGATTTTATGGCTAGAGAGATCTTATATAGAGTATATGCATATTTTTTTTGAGAGATTTGATAATTGGTGATGATATTTTTTGAGTATGGCATTTTGAATGATTAAATGCATTATATGGTAAAGCGTAAACAATTGAGATAAATTGTTTATAAATTTAAGAAGTGATTAAAATATTATTATAATATTAATGTTATTAGATTATGAGATTATTAAGTGATTGATAACATGGGGATATTCTTGAATCTGGGATAAATTATATTATAAATGTTTAATATTTATCCTTTATCTCATTTGATTGATTCTTTATATCATTATCCTCGTGTTTATATTATGTTGAAAAGTCATCTCATGGCTTTGTAGATGGACTTGGTATGATTATGACCGAGGATTGTTACGTATAATCATAATCGTAAATGAATACACAATTATCTTTGGCCATAGTGCATGGATAATTTGTGGTCGTGATACTAATGAATACACAATTATCTTTGGTAGTAGTCATGGATAATTTGTGGTCGTGATATTAATGAATACACAATTATCTTTGGTAGTAGTGCATGGATAATTTGTGGTCGTGATATCTTAATGAATACACAATTATCTTTGGTAGTAGTGCATGGATAATTTGTGGTCGTGATACTTAATGAATACACAATTATCTTTGGTAGTAGTGCATGGATAATTTGTGGTCGTGATCTTAATGAATACACGATTATCTTTGGTAGTAGTGCATGGATAATTAAATGTGGTCGTGATACTTAATGAATATCCTTGGCACGTAGTGCGGGGATGATTCGATGATATGGATTAATTATTGAAATGAGTCTCAAAGAATGAAATATTAATTCATGGATGTGGTAAAAGTCATCTTCGGTAGTAGTAGTGCATTGATAGACTTGGTATGATTATGACCACGGATTATTCGGTATAATCATGGTAGTAATTGAAAACACGAATATCCTTAGTCGGTGAGTGCATAGATAATTCATGGTTGTGATACTATTAAAATTTGAGTCTCGATAGTATTATTGGTTTTACTGATTGTATATCTTTGGCTGTAGTGCAAAGATGAATTGTTAATGAATATCTTTAGTAGGATTGCAAAAATGAATTTAATGTTTTCAACGATAAAGGTATTCAAGGCATCCTCACCTCTTTATCATATCAGTCGTACCCTAAATTTGAGGAAAAAATTCCATAAGGAGGGAGATTGTGAGACCCAGATTTTATCGATAAAGATTTAAATTTTGTTGAAATAATTTTTAATATTATGGTGTGAATTTAAGATAATATTATAGTTGTGGGTAGTATTTATAAATTTTGCAAAGTATGCAGTGGTTATATTATATTCGATTGGTGGGGAATATTCGGTTTAGCGAGGGAATATTAAATGCAAACTACTCAATCATTGGTGGACCACAATGAAATTATTGTCGGATTGAGAAAACGACAAAAATATTTTATTGAAATAACGGCGGAAGTTTTACTGTGGTTTCTTGTTGAACTACTTTCGGTAGTAAAAAATACGATGTCGTGTGGTTGCGTAGTAGCTACGGTATTGATTATTGATGCTTATGTGAGAAGTCACTCAGTTTGATTCCATTATTGTCGATTAATAATATGAATTATTATAAGCGATAATGACGTTTTGTTTTATTCAGTATTATTAACGTAATAAAAGCGAAACATCTTTTATATAAAATGAATACTTTATTAAAGTTATTACATAAATAGAATATATTATATTATCGATATAGTATTGCGTAGTGTTTTTTTTGCGTAGTGTTTTTGCGTAGTATTGCGTAGTGTTTGCATAGTAAAATGTTTTTATATAAATAGAATATATTATATTTTATTTAAAAGATTTTTCTTTAAATATGGATAGTCGATTAAAGTAAATCAATCTGGACCGTTTATGGATTAATTCTTATGCATTCCATTTTTCTATAAATAAAGCTCATTCCTTCATTATTTTCGACGAATTCATTGAAACTACAGAGAGAAATTATAGAAATAAGCTATAGAGAAAAATTATAGAAAGAAGAAGAGTATTCTGCTACTTCACTACTTCTATATTAGGTTCTTTTACGGTAAGGGTGTTATTCTTTCTTCTTGAAGAGAACTTACATTATTCCATTCATTATCATTACATTGGAATAACTTTGTAAAAGTGGCATACCCTATACATAACTTTGTATCATGGCGTACCCTATACTTGGTGAAATCCTTATGTTATTCCATTCTTTATTATTACATTGGAATAACTTTGTATACTGTGTTTACCCTATACTTGGTGACATTCTTCTATTATTCTGCATTGGAACATCACATCATGTGTTTTACCGACCGGGTTCGCTTTTATTATTCTGTTGGAACATCCTCATGCATGTGTTTTTACAGGACTGGTTCCGCTCTTTATCATTCTCATTGGAATATCCTATCATGTGTTTTACACTTGGATCTAGTTCCATCTTTATTATTACATTGGAACATCCCGCTCGGTGTGAATTTCACGACTGGTTCCGTTATTATTATTCTCATTGGAATAACTTTGTCTATCAAGTATCTGCATGCATGGTGATTTCTTTTGTTATTCCATTCTTTATTATACCCAGTTGGTTAAATCTTTGACTTACATACTCCATGAAATTAGTAGAATATCCTTGATATTTGCGTTTCATCCAATATCTTTCATGGAAATATTCTTACGATCATTCTTGAATTTTACTCTCTGAAACAAGATGTCATGTCGACAATTTGGACGTTAATAATTCATGGATTAAATAATTCTTGAACTTGTTTTATTGAATTACTATGTCATTGTCATCATCCTCATGTTATATTATGTTATCTTTGGCTTACGTGCGTAGATGAACTTAGTATGATTATGACCGAGGATCATTCGGTATAATCATGACTTGATATAAATGATGTGACAAAAGTCCTCGATGGCTTTAATGCACGATGATGGATAGTTTTGGTATGATTATGACCGAGGGGTGATTCGGTATAGTCATGACCATTGATAATTTGATGAAAATCCTTGGCCAGTGTATGCGGGGATGATTAGATGTGGTGGTTTATTATTAAAATTGAGTCTCGTGATAAAAATTGATGAAAACCTTTTAAAACCTAAAAGATAGTAGACTTTATTCTCTACTTGACTCTTTTAATGGATTGCTTATTCCACCGCAGATTAAACCGGTTGTCTATTGTATTTTATCGGTTTAACACCTTTGTTGAAGGCTAATGATAATTTATTACGCATTATCTTAGTCATAATATTTCTTCTTTGGGCTAGTTGAGCTCACCCTTTCTTTCACCGTTCTCTTCTTGAGAAATGAGAACATATAGGGGACGAGTCGGGGACGCAAGTAATGGTCCGAGGATAGCATTAGTAGTCCTCACTATTACGTGAAATAGTGTGATAATAGTTGTAATGAGGACTCCTTTTGAGTTTGTATAATATCTAGTAGACAATATTTGTATTCAAACTCACGCTTTATGTCGTATTATACCTGACGATTTAGGTTAGTAAGTTGTATTTGAATTTATGTACCATGTAAGTGGCGACCCAAGATGGGTGACGATACCTAATTTTGGGGGCGTCACGGTTGGTATCGAGCTTAGGATATGATCCACGGCTAAGATGCGAGATAAGAACTAGGAGGGAGAGCGGAATTCCTTCGCTTAGTATGACCTACCTAAGTTTATTTGGTATTTGATTGGTCATTCGAGTATAGTGATAATATGTTGCATGTTAATTAACCCTTGTTTTGTGATGTTGTTTGTATTTAGATGTTGTGAATAGGGCTCGATTATTGGAAGCGCGATAATGAGTCAACTCAACCAAAAGGTAACGACCAACAACACGATAATAATCATCTGGCGTGATATGACCATCGAACAATGATGACCATCGTGGGAGAAATTATCATGCCAAGAATGGTAACCACTTCGGTGGTAATCATGGCCAAGATAATAGAAGTGGAAATTTCAAGAAGAAGGTCATTTAGCTCGATTTTGTCGTGCACCAAAGTCAAGTCCAATTTGGGACGGTGGCACCAAAGGCGGATACGGATAAAACAAAGTCGGTGGTTTCATGAAGGCGTTTTTCATGACTTCTTAAAAAGCAAGTGACTCGAACGAAGTTAAGCACGGGTTAGTTAATTATAAATCCTTGCGAAGTCTATACCTTATAAGATCTGGGGTTCTACCCATTATTTTATCTCGCTTGCTTATGCGTTCAACATTTAAATTTGACTCGTAGAAGTTAGACTTTGACTTATTGGTTGAAACTTCGTTAGTAGGAGCCTTCGTTACCTCTACTATTTTTAAATCTTGTTTGGTTCAAATAAACATTTTCACGCGTTACTGTCGATCTTATCTTTTTGAAAATATTTGCCTTTGATGGGATTTTAGGAATCAATTGGTTAACTACTCATCATTCTTTTTAAGTAAGGTTGTTAGCTTTTATATTCATAACCAACTTGTTGTGCTAATTCAAGTAACCAAACTACTAAAGTCAATTATTGTCATATCATGCCATAAGTAAAAGAGCCCCGAACCTTTCGTTGTTGACTTCCTTGTATGGAATGCACCGCCGGACTTTCAGAGGCGACATCGCGAATGAAGATGGCAAGTTTATAGGTATCATTGTGAGGTGCTATCTAGGTTAAGGGATAGAAGTCACAGTTGGTATCAATGTGACGTACTTATCCAAGTCTTGGATAAAAGTAATGATTTTGAATGATATTTCTATCATTAATAAATTTCTTGACGTATTCTTGAAGATTTCCTAGCCTACCCTAGGCGTGAAATCGAATTTTGTATTGACCCAAAGATAAAAACCCATTTTTAAACCTCAAATATTTCTTCAACTAAATGAATCAGTTTCGTGGTTTATGATGAAAGTCATAATAAAAGCATTGGACTAATGAAAATCATGGGTATTCGTGGTATTAGTAAGTTTTATGATGAGTTATGTTGGTTAGTATGTAAAAACATGAAAGTTTCTTAAAAATCACAAAGAGTTGAAAATCGATTTTGGTGAAAAAGCGTAACATGAAATTCAATAGACCATATCTCCTATTATATTTTGAATTTTGAATGTGGTCAAGACCTAGAGTTAGATCTATGAGTTACCTAACTAATCCAAGCGGAATTACTGGAAAAGGTGTTGTAGATTTTTGTGTGGACTGATTTTAGCAAAGGAGGCCAAAGCTGTAAATTTTGAAAATGCTACTGTCCAGAAACTTTAAGGGACTGTTTCGGCCACTTAAATTATGAGAAAAATTCTGGCCTTTTGGGACATGAAAGTATATGGTATAAAGTACCTCCTGTCCAAAAATGAGCTCATTCTGACTTAAAATGAGCAAGTTATGACTATTTCAATATTTAGGTTTTTCCGACGAAAAACGCTATAACCGGAGTTCTATAACTCCGATGACCATGAAATTTAAACTAGAAGCTCACGTTAACATGTGTAAGGTCCTGCCAAGATTTGGGAATTTTGGAGTTAAACTTGAGGTAGCTAATTTCTTAAGAAATTAATTAGAAATTGATTTTTGAAAAATAGTAAATGAATTTTAAAAATTCCGAGAAAATATATTTTCATCATGGGACTATATTATGCTAAATCCCAGAAAAGAAATATTTTTGGGACTGATTTGGTATTTTTCATGAAAATAGTTTAATTCTGAACATATGAGTTAAATATGTTATGTGAAAGTAACAAAGTTGAAAATAGGATTTTATGGCTAGAGAATCTTATATAGAGTATATGCATATTTTTTGAGAGATTTGATAATTGGTGATGATATTTTTGAGTATGGCATTTTTGAATGATTAAATGCATTATATGGTAAAGCGTAAACAATTGAGATAAATTGTTTATAAATTTAAGAAGTGATTAAAATATTATTATAATATTAATGTTATTAGATTATGAGATTATTAAGTGATTGATAACATGGGGATATTCTTGAATCTGGATAAATTATATTATAAATGTTTAATATTTATCCTTTATCTCATTTGATTGATTCTTTATATCATTATCCTCATGTTTATATTATGTTGAAAGTCATCTGTGGCCTGTAGATGGACTTGGTATGATTATGACCGGATTGTTACGTATAATCATAATCGTAAATGAATACACAATTATCTTTGGCCATAGTGCATGGATAATTTGTGGTCGTGATACTTAATGAATACACAATTATCTTTGGTAGTAGTGCATGGATAATTTGTGGTCGTGATATCTTAATGAATACACAATTATCTTTGGTAGTAGTGCATGGATAATTTGTGGTCGTGATACTAATGAATACACAATTATCTTTGGTAGTAGTGCATGGATAATTTGTGGTCGTGATATCTTAATGAATACACAATTATCTTTGGTAGTAGTGCATGGATAATTTGTGGTCGTGATATTCTTAATGAATACACAATTATCTTTGGTAGTAGTGCATGGATAATTTGTGGTCGTGATACTTAATGAATACACGATTATCTTTGGTAGTAGTGCATGGATAATTCGTGGTCGTGATACTTAATGAATATCCTTGGCCCGTAGTGCGGGGATGATTCGATGATATGGATTAATTATTGAAATGAGTCTCAAAGAATGAAATATTAATTCATGGATGTGGTAAAAGTCATCTTTGGTAGTAGTGCATTGATAGACTTGGTATGATTATGACCACGGATTATTCGGTATAATCATGACCAGTAATTGAAAACACGAATATCCTTAGTCGGTAGTGCGATAGATAATTCATGGTTGTGATACTATTAAGTCGAGTCTCGATATTATTGGTTTCTGATTGTATATCTTTGGCTTTGTAGTCAAAAGATGAATTGTTAATGAATATCTTTGGCGGGATTGCAAAAATGAATTTAATGTTTTCAACGATAAAGGTATTCAAGGCATCCTCACCTCTTTATCATATCAGTATCGTACCACTAATTTCGAGGGCTTAAATTCCATAAGGAGGGAGATTGTGAGACCCCGTGATTTTATCAATAAAGATTTAAATTTTGTTGAAATAATTTTTAATATTATGGTGTGAATTTAAGATAATATTATAGTTGTGGGTAGTATTTATAAATTTTGCAAAGTATGCAGTGGTTATATTATATTCGATTGGTCTGGGAATATTATTCGGTTTAGCGGGGAATATTAAATAACTACTCAATCATTGGTGGACCCCACAATGAAATTATTGTTTGATTGAGAAAACGACAAAAATATTTTATTGAAATAACGGCGGAAGTTTTACTGTGTAGTCTTGTTGAACTACTTTAAGTAGTAAAATACGATGTCGTGTGGTTGCGATAAGTAGCATTACCAGTATTGATTATTGATGCTTATGTGAGAAGTCACTCAGTTTGATTCCATTATTGTCGATTAATAATATGAATTATTATAATGATAATGACGTTTTGTTTTATTCAGATTATTAACGTAATAAAACGAAACATCTTTATATAAAAATGTAATACTTTATTAAAGTTATTCTATAAATAGAATATATTATATTATCGTAGTATTGCATAGTGTTTTGCATAAGTGTTTTGCATAGTATTGCATAGTGTTTGCATAGTAAAATGTTTTTATATAAATAGAATATATTATATTTTATTTAAAAGATTTTCTTTAAATATGGACCGTCAGATTAAAAGTAAATCAATCTGGACCGTTTATGGATTAGTTACTTATGCATTCCATTTTTCTATAAATAGAAGCTCATTCCTTCATTATTTTCTCGGCGAATTCATTGAAACTCTGAGAGAGAAATTATAGAAATAAGCTATAGAGAGAAAATTATAGAAAGAAAGAAGTATTCTTCTTACTACTTCACTACTTCTATATTCAGATTCTTTTTACTGTAAGGGTGTTATTCTTTCTTCTTGAAGAGAACTTACATATCTGTGATACCCTATACTTGGTGAAATCTTTATGTTATTCCATTGCTTATTATTACATTGGAATAACTTTTGTATACGCTGGTTTACCCTATACTTGGTGACATTCTTCTTATTATACATTGGAACATCCATGCATGTGTTTTGCACACAGACGTTGGTTCCGCTTTTTATTATTCTGTTGGAACATCCATGCATGTGTTTTACAGGACTGGTTCCGCTCTTTATCATTCTGTTGGAATATCCTATCCGTGTGTTTTTACACCGGATCCGGTTCTATCTTTATTATTACATTGGAACATCCTGCTTGTTGTGAATTTCACCGACACAGTTCCGTTATTAATATTACATTGGAATAACTTTTATCATGTGTGAAGTACCGCGTGCATGGTGATTTCTTTTGTTATTCCATTCTTTATTATACCCAATTGGTTAAATCTTTGACTTATATACTCCATGAAATTAGTAGAATATCCTTGATATTTGCATTTCATCCAATATCTTTCATGGAAATATTCTTCCGATCATTCTTGAATTTTACTCTACTGAAACAAAGATCATGTCGACAATTTGGGCGTTAATAATTCATGGATTAAATAATTCTTGAACTTGTTTTATTGAATTACTATGTCATTGTCATCATCCTCATGTTATATTATGTTATCTTTGGCTTACGTGCATAGATGAACTTAGTATGATTATGACCGAGGATCATTCGGTATAATCATGACTTGATATAAATAATGTGACAAAAGTCCTCGGTGGCACATGTAATGCACGGTGATGGATAGTTTTTGTATGATTATAACCGGGGTGATTCGGTATAGTCATGACCATTGATAATTTGATGAAAATCCTTGGCCAAGTGAATACGGGGATGATTAGATGTGGTGGTTTATTATTAAGTTTGAGTCTCGTGATAAAAATTGATGAAAACCTTTTAAAACCTAAAAGATAGTAGACTTTATTTTCTACTTGACTCTTTTAATGGATTGCTTATTCATTATAGATTAAACCGGGTTGTCTATTGTATTTTATCGGTTTAACACTTTGTTGAAGGCTAATGATAATTTATTCTCGCATTATCTTAGTCATAATATTTCTTCTTTGGGCTAGTTGAGCTCACCTTTTCTTTCACCGTTCTCTTGTGAAATGAGAACATATATTTGGACGAGTCGGGGAACGAAGTAATGGTCCGAGGATAGCATTAGTAGTCCTCACTATTCTCGTGAAATAGTGTGATAATAGTTGTAATGAGGACTCCTTTTGAGTTTGTATAATATCTAGTAGACAATATTTGTATTCAAACTCACGATTTATGTCGTATTGTACACCTACGCTTTAGGTTAAGAAGTTGTATTTGAATTTATGTACCATGTAAGTGGCGACCCAAGATGGGTGACGTATACCTAATTTTGGGGGCGTCACACATGATAACCATAACAACATAAAAAAGTAACCAAAATACCAAATCAAGGTAACAAAAATGGTATCCGAATCTCAAGCTAACAGTAACCAAAACATAATGCAGAAGTAACCAAACAGTTATATGATAGTATCTATTTTTTATTGCTTGACGTAGCTACAACGTAAGCATTACATCAAGCCCCCGGAAATTAGTCTTATGTCAATATATGATGCAGAAGTAAAATGACAAAATGAAGATGAAACAATCATGATCATTCAAAAGAAGACTAGATATGTTAAGAGCCTAAACAATTTGAAAATAATTATCCACTTTAGCAAATATTATGCTGTTAAATAATGTCTATCGCAAATAACTCAGTCATAGAGATAAAAAAAAAATATGACGTCGTGCCATGATCACCATATAGACGCTCAATGCACCTTAAATTAAGGGCTAAAAAAAGCAGTGGGAAAGAAAATATATCGGCCAGAAGAATGATGGGAAAGTCAAGAATGAAAATACACAAAATGTGTGATGCCCCAAAATAGGTATACATCACCCATTCCGAGTTGTCAATACATGGTATGTAAAACAACTACAACTTTATTATTACAACAAGAAAAGCTGTGAGTTTGAATACAAATATTATCTTCTGCACCATATCTATACTCAAATAAATCCTCATCACATTTATTGATACATTATTTTACAAAAATGGTGAGGACTACTAAACAACTCTCTCTAGAACCTTCATTCCATACCCCTACTGCGTGCTTTCGCTTATATTCTCGCATCCCGAGAAGAAAAATGAAACAAAAGGAAAAGGGTGAGCTCAACTAGCCCAAGAGAAAGAATATTATGACTAAGATAATATACAACAAATTATCGTTAGTCTTCAACAGGAAAAATCTAATAGAATACAATAGACAACAAGTTTTAAATCAATATTCGCAATGAAATAATACTTCATTAGAAGAGTTAAGTAGAGAATGCAAACTACTATCTTCTATGTATGAATTTAAAAGTTAATCGCTCATCTTTTATCCCCAGAACATCAATCAATATATATCTAGAATCAAATATTCATCTTTGCACTACAGCCAAAGATATTCATCACTTAATCATGTTCATCTAAACACATGTTCATCTTCAGACTACTGGCCAAAGATATTCATCGAAATCATTCATCTTTGCACTACAGCCAAAGATATTCAATAATATCATCATTTAAGACCGAGTATGATGAAAAATATTTTTAAAGAAACGAATCCAAAGAAACAAAATGACAAGGATTAAGGATTAAGGATTCAGTACTTTGTTTTATCCATGTCCAACAATACCTAAAAATAATCATAATGGTGTAAAATTCAAGAATGATCAAAACATGGATACAATCAAAGCTAGTATCCGTAATAGATATTTTGACGAAAAGGAAAATTTTTATTTTTCGATGAATAAGGCCAGATTCGTGAATAAGATCAGATATCGTAAATAAAGGTCGATACGTGAATAAGAACCCCGACACTAAAAGTTCCAAATTTGATTAAAAAGTTCAGATCAATACTTGACATAATGATATTAGAATAAATAATATCATTAAAAAAATAATATCCCTTACCTCGAAAGATCAAGACTTCTAATTTGAAACACCTGATATAAAGGCTATGACTTGAACTTGCAGACCGTATAACAATACTCAAAATACTCACAAGAATACGCCGATAATATAGAGAGAAAAAACTTCGCCTTACGTGTAATTTTCAATTCTAACCTAAGCACCCTATTTATAGGAAAATGCTTAGAATACCAAAGCGAAAAATTTAATATAATATTAATATATAAATTAAATTTTCCTACGCCAACCTTCCAAGAACTGAATTCACTCATTCAACACACGTATGTAACACACCATAATGAAAAAAATGTTTTGTTATTTAAAATATTTTAAACTTCCAAAATCAATTATTTGAGCTTGAACTTCAATAATTCACAATAAATAGCCCTTTTGTCGTAAAAATTCAAACTCGTGACTTTTTATAGAAAATTCAATTCTCTACAACTTTACGTAAGAAAGTTTTTCCAAATTCTAAACAAAATTGGATCAAATTCATAAACGAAAGCGATTTTACAAAAGCTATAATCAAATTTCAATCAAGAAATGGGGTCCACCGACATAAAAAACATGCTTTAAATATTTTTGGTAACAAAAATACTCCTCCTCCACATATACTCATATATCCCACATTCATCGTAAAAAATATCATCATTATTATATTATTAAAATATAATAATATATTTAAATGAATTATTTTATCAAAAAATAAATTTTCAATTTTCAACAATTGTCACATTAAAAATTTTCTCCATCTATATCCACATAAAATCAATATTTTTCTCATCATATGAATCAATAATTAATTATTCACAAATAATATTACGTAATCACAATATCGACAACCAGCGCCTCCTGTGAAAGAGGGCTTTCCAATAAGAATTTCTCATTATTGGCGCGCAATTAGGTGACCAAACCTCTCCTTAGATGTAACTTTCTAAACATTGCCAATAATGTTATCTAATAATATTATTCGGATAATATGAATTATTGATTCGATAATGAAAAATACCGTAATGACAATTATTAAACAACAATGAATATAAAATATCAACGCAACAATTATTAAATCAATAAAATATCGAATAAGAATTATCGTAACCATTATTGAGTAGTGCCTTCTTACGTAAGAATCAATAATTGGTGCAATATCGTGTGTTCTTCGTGTTTTAACCACCGAGTATTTTTAACAAGATTAATCTGAGAATAACTACGCCAGTTATTTTTAAACAACTTATATTTGCTCGCTTTCATCCAATCGCTTTTCCAGCATGGGGCCCACAAAAAGATCAAGGCCAGTCATTTAATATTCCCCGACAAAGAAGAATATTCCAATTTAACCAAACGAATATTCCCGTCAATAACAATGAATATTTTATAACCACTGCTTATTTTGAAATATTTACAGATTTTTACCCATAACTATCCACATTAATCAAATCAACCCTTACTATTTCAAAATAATAAATAGAGAAAATTAAATTTTATTAATAATAAGTTGGGGTCTTACAATATGAAATAGTAGTAGCACTACAAACCGGTGAAGTGGTCTTCAACGTGGATGGGACTATCTAAATTGATAGTGTTCTCATTAATGCTGTGAAATAACAGAAGATGAAGAAATACCAATAGATTTTAGAAATACTAATAGATGAAGAAGAAGAAGAAGAAGAAGAAGAAGAAGAAGATTTTAGAGAGGGAAATACCAGCACAAAAGTTACGGGAGTTGGGAGAAAAAGAAGGTTCACGCGTTTCAAAAAAAAAAAAACCCACCAGATTTGTTATATCATCCCCTAAATTAAGGAATCCTAATTGCATTAATATTGTAAATAAATATGAAAAAGTGTATTATTTTTGTAATTATTTTATATATGTATCATTATTGTAATTATTTCTAAAAATGTACTACAATATGTAATTAGTCCTTTATTTATTTAAGGATGTCAAATTATCATAAAAAATAGGTGAGGTGAGCTGCTGAGGTATTATTGGGTTAACAGCTCAGCCCAAATTCATTGTACAGTCAGATGTACTGGTCCATGCAACATCTTCTTATATCTTGGGCTTCGTCGTACAAGTTGAGTAAGAACATTTGGATCGGGTCAGGCTAAGCCTTCCTTATATTTGTTTTATTTTGGGAAAGTTAAGCTGTTAAATTCACAATTTTGAACGGTCAGACAGTCGGTCACTTCTCAGTCAACCTGTTTTGGCAGGCTAGTCGCCGCTGAGGCTGATAGAGCTTGGAAAAAACCAAGATGCACCATTTTTTTTATTTTTTATTTTCTATTTAAAAAAAAAAATCATCTGACACTTTTCCCCCCTTCCATAATTATACTCCTTTGCTTCTCCATTTTTAGACACTAAAGATCCCATTTTTACACTCCAATAATCTCTCAATTCACCTTCTTTCATCTATCTACTTTGTATGTAGTTATACTAATGTTTCTCCAAGGTCTTTTACCGGCGTTGATTTTCCATACCAAGACTTTGATTTATTTCTTTAAGAGGTATTTCTTTGCACTTTACAAGAAGAATCACAAACTTTTCTTTTTCTTTTGTAGAAATAACAATGAATCCCTTTTATGGTTTATTTGATCATTTTGAGTTAGGTTTATTATTTCTCAGGTGGGTATTTTTTGAATTATTTCATTAATTTGAAATTTTTCTTACATGGGTATTGTGAAATTTGCTTTATGGTGTTGTCTTGAGAGATTGCAAGGGGTTACTTTGTTATTGTATGTAGTTAGCCTGTGTGGTTTTTTACTAGTTTGTTGCTGCTTGTTTGTTTTAGATGACATGTTGCATAAATATAATCGAGTAATTGAGTGATCTGATCTCTCTATCCCCTCCATTAATTGTTTTATCTTGGACTTCGCAGAATAATTCAGTTTTCTGTTTTGAATTTTACTTTGTTTTGCTGTCCCTGAAATACAGGAACTAACTTTTTCAATTCAGTGCATATTTTAAGGTTTTATTTTGAGTCTTCCCTGATCTAGCCTTCTATTATTCAAAATACTGTTTTACCAGGTATATAAAAATGAGATGTAGTGTGGTATATTTGGATGATGATTGATGAACTGTTTTGTTTTCTTTGTGCAAGTCTATATAAAAATTTATATGAAATTTGCATAACTATAGTTGAAATCCGAGTACTTTTAATGCTCTTTGACTACTTCTCCAGGATGTTTTTTAGATTTTATACTGAGTGCTAATTTTCAATTGGTTTCAGGTTTAGATGTCATGAGGGTGTTGGTTCTTATTCATAGATCTTTGGGGTAAATAACTGATTGCTTTGTGACGATGGCATTGACTAGTAGAGTTCTTGGTGACTTCATTGGCATATTTACCTGGTTGTTTTTGACAAACAGTTTCAGTTATGGTACTCAGAGTGATATTAACTGCTTAAGATCTATAAAGGAGTCATTGGAAGACCCACTGAACAACTTGAAAAGCTCATGGAATTTCAATAATAATACTGAAGGATTCATCTGTGAATTTAAAGGTGTCATATGCTGGCATGCTGATGAGAACAGGGTTTTAAATATCAGGCTTTCAGATATGGGGCTCAAAGGCAAGTTTCCACGTGGTGTTGCAGATTGTAAGTCACTGACAGGCTTAGATCTTTCCAGCAACGACCTCTATGGAACTATTCCTTCAGACATCTCTTACATCCTCCAGTTTGTGACATCTCTTGATCTCTCCTCCAACAATTTATCAGGAGAGATTCCATTGAACCTTGCAAATTGTTCCTATCTGAATGTCCTTAAGCTAGACAAGAACCAGCTGACAGGTCAGATTCCTCCAGCATTTGGGCTACTTGGTCGAATTAAGATGTTTAATGTAGCAAACAATCGCTTGGCTGGGCCAGTTCCACAGTTTAACAATGCGAACTTCCTGCCAGATAGCTATTCAGGTAATTCAGGATTATGCGGGAAGCCTTTGTCCCCTTGTCGGGCTTTGCAAATAAAAAAAATTCTGGAGTCATTGCAGCCGCAGCTGTTGGTGGGGTGATTGTTGCAGCATTTCTTGTAGGTTTTATTATGTTATTCTTTTTGCGTAGGGTGTCCAGAAAGAAAAAGGAAGATGACCCCGAAGAAAATAAATGGGCAAAGAGTATCAAAGGAGCCAAAGGCATCCAGGTAAAACGTAAAATCTTTTCTGTAATTACAGTCCAGTGTTTATTCTTATTTTTTGCATCGACTATTGTGTAAACATTCATCAATACTAGTGTAAATTTTGTACATAATCACTTCAGCTATATTATATTGAACAATGGTATTCTAATTTTCAGCTTTCTATGTTCGAGAAGTCTATTTCAAAAATGAGATTAAGTGATCTCATGAAGGCTACTAACAACTTCAGTAAAGACAATATTATTGGGACAGGAAGGACAGGACTGTGTACAAAGCAGTGCTTGAAGATGGCACTTCGCTTATGGTGAAGAGGTTGCAGGATACTCAGCATTCAGATAAAGCATTCCAGTCTGAGATGGCTGTTCTGGGTAATGTGAAGCACATTAGCTTGGTCCCTCTTCTAGGTTTTTGCATGGCTAAGAATGAGAGACTATTAATTTATAAGAACATGCCTAATGGTACCCTTCATGATAAGTTGCATATTGATGGTGATGGTTCCAAATATATGGAGTGGCCTCTAAGGCTCAAAATTGGTATTAGAGCAGCCAAAGGGTTTGCGTGGCTCCACCATAGTTGCAATCCCCACATCATCCACCGAAACATAAGTTCCAAATGCATCTTGTTAGACGTTGAATTTGAGCCCAGAATATCTGATTTTGGGCTTTCAAGGCTCATGAATCCAGTTGACACTCATTTGAGTACTTTAGTGAATGGGGAGTTTGGGGATTTGGGCTATGTTGCTCCTGAGTACACACGAACTCTTGTGGCCACACCGAAGGGGGATGTCTACGGTTTTGGAGTAGTGCTTCTTGAGTTGGTCACTGGTGGGAGAGCTACTCATGTGGGTAAAGGCCCTGAAAGCTTCAAGGGAAGTTTAGTTGAATGGATTACAGAATTATCTAGAGACTCGAAGCTTCTTGATGCCATTGACAAACCTTTGGTTGGGAAGGGTTATGATGAAGAGGTTTACCAATTTCTCAAAGTTGCATGTAATTGTGTAATTCCAGGTCCCAAAGAGAGGCCAACTATGTTTGAAGTGTACCAGCTTCTTAGAGCTATTGGGGAGCGCTACAATTTTATAACAGACGATGAGAACGTGTTGCTATCAGATACTGGTGATGCTGATTTCATAGACGAACTTATTGTTGCTCGAGATGTCAAGCAATGAAAAGGTACGAGTAAGAGAGAGAGAGAGACCATAATAATCTATTTGTAATTATGTAGTGGTGTTGTTATATATATATATATATATATATATATATATATATATATATAATCGTAATCGTAATCATATGGTTTTTCCATAAATAACTTTGGTATTTTGTATTTGAACCAATCAACTATGTCAGAAATCTGTTATTTCCATCTGACCGTTCATCCTTTTAATTCCAAATTTTGTAACTGGAATTATCAATCAAAGCAATAGCAGCCGGGAGCAAGTCAAGCTGCTGGAGAGATGAGGGAAGCAGGAGACTAGAGAGTTATTCTCTTTCTTTCAGTAAGGTAATAATATACTACTATTATTAATTAATAAGATATAACTATACATACATACATTGACCAACTATACTATATGATTTAATTATTATTAAATTAGAAATTAGAAATTAGAAATTATAATAATAGTAATAATAAAACTAAAAAAAGGAAAACTTAACTTGAACAAAGAAAAGGGGTGGAATAATAGTAATAAAACTAATTAATAGGAGAATAAAGGAAGTAAAAGCAGGATAACAAGGTAAGATGATAATAAGTATTAGAGATTTCAAAATTTCGATATGTTGAATACTGCAATGTGATATTATTATTATATTCCATACAGTCAATAATTTGAAATTCTTTTTAACATTAAGTTGTGTTGGGTAAGGGTTGTTGATGACAACCTAGCTACCAGTACAACTGTTCAAATATATGATCAAAAGATAGGTTATCAAATAATGTGGTTTTTAGTGTAAAATACTAGTATCTAACATTAACATTTTCCTGGGCTTCTTCATGCACCATTCATTTATTTATTCACTTTAGTTCATAAAGACCGCAAATATATATATATATATATATATATATATATATATATATATATATATATATATATAGAATTCTTCTATAGCAAATTTTATTGTCATGAGAATCAGCAAGCAACAATCTTTTTTGAACCGTTGATAAATTGAATTGAAGGTTTGAGATTAGATTATATATTTGATAAGTCGGCACAGGTTGTTGTGTCTAGTTATTTACCTGTACCGGCTTCTATTTTAATGAGAGGCCCACGTAAAATTATATTGTCAGTATAGTTATAAAATATGAATTATTATTAAAATAATAAAGCCGGAAAAGCTTGTACCGGCTTCACCCTTTTTTTTTTTCTTGCGTAGACAAATTTTACCAAACTACCTTTTATTTTTCTTTTTCTTTTTTTTCTCCATTATATGTTATGACTTCAAAGAAATTAAAATAAAATAAAATAATAAAAAGGACTCTACTTAAGATCTACTTCGTCACTACCGGGAAATAAATAATTTTTTTTTTCTCAGATCCAATTATTCAACATTTAAAATGATTCAACTTGCGACCTCAAGCACCAATCCCTCGTCATATGATCACCTGAGCACCACGGGCCTAGCTGCTAATTTCAACCAAGGATATATGTGACGCTCCCAAAACAGGTATACATCACTCATTTTGAGTCGTCAATAACATGGTACAGAAACAACTACAACTTTATTAATATAACATATAAACTGTGAGTTTAAATACAAATATTGTCATCTAGACAATATTCACACCCAAATAAGTCCTCATTACAATTATTGGTACATTATTTTACAAAAATAGTGAGGACTACTGAACAACTTTCTAGAACCATCATTCCACACTCCGACTAGAACTCGCTACATTTTCGCCTTCTGAGAAGAAAAATGGAACAAAAAGGAAAAGGGTGAGCTCAACTAGCCCAGTAAAAAATATTATGACTATGATAATATAGAACAAATTATCGTTAGTCTTCAACAGAAAAAAATATGATAAAATACAATAGACAACAAGTTTCAGATCAATATTCGCAGCGGAAAATAATAATTCATAGATGAGTTACGTAGAGAATGAAATCTACTATAATCTATGAATTTAAAAGTCCATCATCAATATTTTATCCTTGTAACATCAATCAATAAACATCTTGAATCAAATATTCATCTTTGCACTACAGGCCAAAGATATTCATCAGTCGGTCATGTTCATCTTTGCACTACAAGCCAAAGATATTCATAAAAAATTTATTCATCTTTGCACTATAGGCCAAAGATATTCAGTAATATCATCATATAGGACTGAGGATGATGAAAAATATTTTAAAGAAAACGAATTCAGTGAAACAAAAAAATAAATATTAAGGATTCGTATTTCAAACAATCCAAGTTCAAAAATACTTCATAAATAACCGTAGTGAAGTAAAATTCAAGAATAATCAAAACATGGATACAATCAAAGCTAGTATCCATAATAGATATTTTGGACAAAAAATGAGAATTTAATTTTTCGTCGTGAATAAAGTCTTGAGTATTCGTGAATAAGGTCAGATACATGAATAGTCTTGATATCGTAAATAAGTAACTCCCCGACACTAAAAGACAATAATTTTGCAAGAAAAATCTTATCAATATTCCTAAGATAATGATATTAGAAGAAATAATATCATTTTTAAAAAAATAATATCCCTTACCTCGAAAAGAATATTACTTCTGGCTGGAATATCAGATATAACGTCAAGGAACTTCAGACCGATAACAACACTCAAAGTATCAAAATACTCACAAGAATACGCCGATAATACTGAGAGAGAAAACTTCAGGTTTAAAGTGTGATTTTTAATTCTAACCCAAGACCCTATTTATAGGAAAATGTTTAGAACACCAAAAGCGAAAATTTAATAAAATATTAATATATATACAAATTTCTTACGCCTACTTTCTTAGATCTGAATTCAAAGAATTTACATCACATGCAAGACCCACAATTAATGACAAAAACGTTTTTCATATTAAAAATAATTAAAACTTTCAAAAATCAATTATTTCGGAACTTCGAAACTTCAATAATTCATAATAAATAGCCCTTTTGTTAGAAAAATTCGAACCTTATGTCTTTTCCATAGAAAATTTCATTCTCTACAACTTTGCAAAAGAAAGTTTTTCCAAATTCCAAACAGAAACTGATCGAAATTCACAAACGGACGATTTTACAGGCTATAATAAAATTTCAATCAAAAAATGGGGCCACAGACATGTTTAACATGTTTTAAATAATTTTTACAACAAAAATACTCTTCCTCCTCATATATTCATATATCCCACATTTATTGTAAAAATATTACCATTATTATATTATTAAAATATAATAATATATTTAAATGAATTGTTTTATCAGAAAAGATACAATATCAATTTTTCAACAATTTTCACTTTAAAATTTTCTCCATTTATATCTACATAAAATGAATATTTTCCTTATCATATAAATCAATAATTAATTATTCACAAATAATATTACAGAATCACAATATCGACAACCGTGCCGCTCCTCAGAGAGAGGGGCTTTCCAATAAGGATTTCTCCTCTTCTCATGCCGCAATTAGGTGACCAAACCTCTCCTGTATGTAACTTTCTGAGACATTGCCAATAATTTTATCTAATAATATTATTCAAATAATATGAATTATTGATCCGATAATGAAAATATCAGTGTAGTGACAATTATCAAAACATCAATAATATAAAATATCAACGTAGCAATTATCGAATCAATAAAATAAAATATTGAATAAGAATTATTGTAACAATTATCGAGTAAGGCCTTCACGTAAGAATCAATAATTGGTGCAATATCGTGTCTTCTCGTGTTTTTAACCACCGGGTATTTCAACAAAGATAATTAACGATGAATAACTACGCCAAGTATTTATAAACAACTTATACTTGTCGCTTTTTTTCATCCAATCGCTTTTCAATGGGGGCTCACACAAGGTCATACCAAATGCGAATATTCTTCTCCGACAAAGTAAGAATATTCCACGACCAAACGAATATTCTCCGACAACAATGAATATTTTATAACCACTTGCTTATTTAAAATATTTAACATTTTACCCATAACTAACCACATTAATCAAATCAACCCTTACTATTTCAAAATAATAAATAGAGGAAATTTAATTTCATTTATAATAAACTCGATCTTCTAATATATCTTTATAGTAAAATTTCACCATCCCCAAAATCTATATATTATTATTATATTACGATTTATTTTTATATAAATCTATATTATTAATTGGGTTTGTTAAAATAGAAATAAGTTAATATCTATATTTATTATTATCCCTTTAATATTTTTTTCTTATTTTTGCAATAATATCAATAAAAGGATTATTAATATATAAAAATAAATATCATTCTTTAATAAAATATAAAGTGATCATTATAAATCTTGCATTATTAGTATTAATAATTTTATTATTAAGCAATGATTATTAATAATGATTTTATTATTAAGCAATGATTTTATTATTAATAAAATTAGTTCAATTAGTCTAATAAGTAATGATGATAATTTTTCAAGACATTTGAGGAAATTAATTTACTTATCGAATTTATAAAAGTAGTGAAGTATAATAATAATAATAATAATAATAATAATAATAATAATAATGTGATTATCAATATTAGAAGTACAGATTATACCAATACTAGTCTTCGCATAACATTAAGAGGAATAGTACATATTACATGTTCATAAAATAAAAAAAAACATAGCATGATTAATACAACCGACGCCTATTTTTTTGGCTCAGGAATCCTTAGCACTCGATAGTGATTTCGCTTATCGTGGTTCCGCTTCAAAGCCATAAATCGCACATTTTCGATGAGGCTTAGAAGGAATGATTTTCTCGCGTGCACTCTTGAATCTAGATTGTTTTTCGCACCCTTTGTTTGAGAAATAATAAAGCGGCAAAACTCTTCTTCCGCTTCCACCTCTGCATCTTCATCGTCGTTATCGTATCCCATATCGATTTGGATCTCCAACCGCGTCAATCAATGTCGCCATCTGTCGGTTCAATAATATTTTCATCCGGATCATACCGGTCAACCAACTCTTTTCTCGTGCATTCGGTTTAAGAACAGCTTTGTAACCTCTGATCGAGTAAGCCGCTTTGCTCGCGCTAACTCCCAGTAATCACTCATCAAATGATTATAAGCGCATTGCTTGATTTTGTTCAAGTCGCAGATGTGGAGTTAAAGAGTAAGTCTTCACCATCGCTTTTGTTCGCGTCTCTTGTCCACCGATGAAGGATCGTGTCGCTTTTAAGATTTGTGAAATACTCTTTCTTATGAAATATCTCAAGATGTACTCGCGATAATTCACCAGAGTGAAAAACATTTGACGCTTACATGTTACCGATCCCAAATGACGCGATTGTTGACAACTTCTTTATATCTTCCACCACTTTCAACAGATCTTCATTATACAATCGATATAAACCTTAGTATCGTTGACACACAACTCACTAAGTTTATGAACATCAGATTTCATGGAATCGACGAATTGATGTTGGAAACGCCTAAACATCTCTTTTGTGTACACTTAGCAAAGATGAACTTCTAAAGATGAACCGAGTACCATAATCCTTTTACGATGTTTTGTTATGTAGTCGGCATTCCTCTCCTCGATAAACTGCCTTTCTACAAATTTTCGACTCTGCGAAGACAAAACATAGCATACCCGCTGATGCATTAACATACTCATAAAAAAGGCATTCATGCTCTCGCTTCTTCCAGCCGGTAGTCATTCCCGCGGCAAAATATCTCTTTGTATATCTTGGAATCCATTTCGTCAGACATCATACAAACTTCCAAGCCATTCATCGGTATACAATTCATAGGAACTTATCGTAATATGTCAACGCTTTTCAAATTCCTCGATGGACAATGAGTTATACACACGCTTATTAAAATCATTTTTTGAACGATGGGTGCTCGTAATAAACATGATGCAATTTTTCAGAAATTTATTGCTAATATGCCAAGAACACAATAAATGATAACTGTAAGGAAGTACCGTAGCAATAACATTACTCATGGCTCTGTCTTGATTAGTGATGATGGTCAGAGGTGCCTTCAGAGTCCACGGCTTCAAGCCATGTCCAGAATACCCAAACGAAAGTGTCCTCTCGTCTCGCCTCTTAACAATGCAAATCCAAACAGATAGATCGATAATGGTGGTCACCCGTGAATGGAACAAATGGCATGCCATACTTATTTGTCCGGTATGTACTATCAAATGTCACAACATCTCCGAACCGCTGATACATAAACTCGACGAAGGCCAACCCACAAAATACAAGCTATCGCGGTTGTTTTCATCCAAGCTTCACTTTAAAAAAAAATTTGTTTGGCACTTCCGGATGCAAGTTTGTTCAAATGATTGACAACAACTTGCATCATTTTCATCTCGCAGAATCACGCCTTAAATCTCGCACTACATTCTCAACATCGGCGAGAGAAAGGAAACATTTTGCAACCCACCTCTCATTGTGCTCAAAACATTCACCATCTTACTAGGACCAATACCGGACTTATTTAAAGTGTCAATTAAATTTCTTGCAACAGGAGTAATTTATAGCACAGATAAATTGTGTGACTACGGCCGCGTTTTTAATAAAAATTTATTTTAATTTTGCGCTTCTAAGTCAAGTTATAAATTGTCTACTTACCGTAGCAAAATGACAAAACTTTTTTTGCCACATCGCCTCGGGAAAGACATCGAATATTAGCCTTTTGACTACTTTTTCTGCAACAATGCCTCGGGAAAGAACACCTGCAAGCTCGGTAAACTAAAAAGCTGAGAACACACGTCTCAGTGTTTGAGTTTGTACCGACTTGCATGAGCTTATTTAACCATCTATTGAGAACACATGTTGTTCAAACTAAAGTTCAGTATATAGCTAGATAAAATAAAAATAACAGAGAGTAGAGGGAAGAGAGGAGCAAAAAACTTCAACAAGTTGAAGCGGCTGGATTCCATTTATTATATTCTGAAGACATCGAATTATTTGTAAGATATTGTTATTTACAGCATGTTATTGTTATTTGTTATGTTTGTAATAGTTTTTATTTATTGTTATTTGTTCAGTTTTTATTAGTTTTTGTTGTTATTATTTTCGTATAATAGTAAAATAATATTATTATATTATATAAATGAAAAAATTTGTTACATTATTCTTCATTTATTGTTTTTGTTGTCATTAATACACTTATACACAATTATTGTTTTTGTCATGCATGTTATTACTTGCTATTTCACAAAGATGTTATTCAATCATTTTGTCATGCATCATATATACTAATATGGAATTGATGTTGTATTTTTAGGTAAAAGATGGACAGTTGGGAATATGGGCCAATTGATCCAAGTGTTCTTCATGATCAGCAAGATCATGTATTAGATGACATATATCATGGGAAAGATAGGGGAAAACTAGACTCCAGTCAATATACTGATCAAAAATATAATCAGTGAAATTTGACAAAAGAACAAAAAATTCTTTTAGATAAATGTGGATTTGGAGTATTTAGTTTTCGAGGTGTTGTACACCAAACTGACCTTGGTCTAATATCTGTCCTAGTCGATAGATGGCGACCGGAGACTAATACTTTTCATTTAAACTGTGGAGAAATAACAATCATGTTAGAGGATGTTCACTTTATTTTTGGATTACCGGTGGTGGAAAGCCCTTAACGGGTCCCTCATTGTCACCAATTTGAATTATTTTAGGATTGTTTGGAGATAAATTAGCCGAGAATATTTTAGTTCAAAAAGCGCAGCAGTAATTTCATTAGTGTGGTTGCACGAACATTTTAATAATTGTCCCGAGAATACAAGTAAAGATGTCAGTAGGCTACACACAAAAGTCCTACATGTTGTGGTTGTGTGGGGGCAATATTATTCCTAATAGGAATAGGAATATTGTGCACCCAAGATATATGTCTTTTATTGCCAACGTAGAAGATTGTGTAACTTACTCTTGGGGCACGCATAATGTTAGCATATTTGTATGCAGATCTTTATATACCGCTACTAGAAAGGAGTTAAATACTTCAACGGTTGTGTAACATTGTTACAAATTTGGGCCTATGAAATGTAAATATTGGAAGGCCAAACCCTTGGCCACAATCATCCGTATGGTTACCTGTATTTTAACATGGTCATATTTTGATCCCATATTACCACTTCTCGGTAGGCGTGAAAATTCCCACCACCATTTGTCATTTTATCGAGGGGAGTTAGACATTAAGTCTATGTGGGATGTGGTTCGCTACCTTACATGATGTGGGATGATGATATCGCGGATTTAATTTTGAAGCAAAAGTTGTTGGGATCTGATGGGGTCCCCTTGATCCACTTTGATATTGTGGAATTTCAGATGCCGGACCGTGTGATGAGACAGTTCGGGTTCATGCAAGGCATACCATCACCCGCCAAAAACCATGGTGACCTTAGGAAGGAGAAATAGTTTAAATTTATTGATGTTGAGGATTGCATGGCCTTGCGAGGGAAATACATATCGATTTGGGAGGCATACATGGATCATCTCGAAAGACAATATGAAATTTCTAATTATGTGTCAGTAGATGATTACATGGCCTGGTATAGAAAAATTACACGTTGGAAAATTCATCAACCTCGAGAGGCAAGGGACCTCGACAGTTGTTATGAGCCTTGGGCCATTTACAACCAACAACACCTTATTAAAATAGTAAAAAATTATATTTTTCTTTAATTAATCATGTATTAGAGTAAATACTTAATATTACATTTATTTATTTTTAATTAATCATGTATTAGAGTAAATACTTAATATTACATTTATTCATATTTAGTGTTATTAATATTTGTTTGTGTTCATCTTACATGACAGGTTGAGAGTGCAAAGTTTTTGCTTGATAAATTTTCAACACTTACTCAACTACCTCCCGAGTTGGTTCTGCAAAAACACAATTGGGATTACCAATACAGTCTATACGACTTCGAAGCAAGAGGGAAACAAATACCTCGACAGATGGGTCCCAATATTTTTGCACTACCAACCGAATTCTCTCAATTCAATGAAGGGCTTGGGAAACAAACTGATTATGTTGTATAAGAGAGCTACATACCCACCACACAAGCACGACAGAAGAGCTCCATTCCCACCTCCCAAGCCCACGAGGAGTGTTACATTCTGACCTCTCTTGCCAACGAGGAGTGTTACGTCCCGACCTCCCAAACCTATAAGGAGGGTTACATTCCAACCACCTCTGATTTTGCGGGACTTTCTAACGTCATAGGAGATTGTTCACTTAAGGTATATATAATGATGATTTTAATTTCAGCAAGCTTTGCATTATTTATATTCACATTTTAAAATAAAAATGGCATGCACAATAATAATAATGTACATTTGGGTCTCAATCAGGTACAAGATGCGAGAGATCACATCTCTTATGGACCAAAAGGGTCTATTACCAAAAAACTGAAAGATTGGAAGAAGGAGGTATTTATCAATAAACATATGTTTGGAAATGTGGTGGCCTCGAAAATGAATTTATATCCTTTGTCACATCCACGGCAATTATATGTTTTAGACCACAATGCATTGCATTCCTTAGGACCTGGGAATTGGATTTTCGAGCATGTCCTCGATGCTTATATGTTGTTGCTACGAGACAGGGAGGAATACTACAGGTCGCGGGGAATACAAAGGTGGGCCAAATTTGGTTTCATAAATTCATTCTTCATGCATCTTCAAGTAGTAGCTATGTGCCCATAATCAAGAGATTCATGCATGGAGTTTTTTGCCATCCGTATGTGAACCAAGATGTCAGCCCACCTTTACACGTAATGCCAATACATATTCACGCTTGTGTAGTAAACATCAACGCCATTTTATCTTGTTCTCTATTTGGAGTCAAGATTGATGGTTAGGATAATTGACCAGCATTACAATGATACCAAACATATGAAGTTACGAAATGTACGCAGAATTCGTTAAAGTCATGCGGTAGATGTGTAATTTTAAAATATTTAACTTTTATAATGTTCTTTAATGTTAAAAATTCATTAACCAACTACTTTGTACGTGCAGGTACATTTGATACCATTTTGTTTGCGAAATGGTAATTCGATGCGTCGCGGCCCAATGCAGAATCCTACCGCAAGGCACCGCAAAGATTCGGAATCAAACAACACAACGACTTTTGACCGTGGCATTTTTGTATGCAAGTATGTTGACTTATTCGTTAATGCCAATAATGATATTTGCCGCGAGAAGTGGTTCTTGGAAGATGTCACGGTCTTTCGTTATCAAGATCGCATTTTAGAGTCTACAAGAAATCCGCAAGATTACTTCCGGCCTCTGAGATATAAAATTTGTCAAGCATTATCTAATGTACATATTAATTAATAAGAATATCTATTTGGTTGAACTGTATGGATATTATTATTCAGTCTAGTTATTAATAATCACATTATTTATATTAATATTAAAATAATGTTTCATATTATTTACTCATACTCAAATAATAATTAAAATAAATATAAAAATAAATATATGTGTAATAATAAAATAAATTACTATAATCTAAATCCATTTAAATTTCACTCAACCAATTTAATAATAAAATTATTAATACTAATAATCCAAGATTTATAATGATCACTTTATATTTTATTAAAGAATAATATTTATTTTTATATATTAATAATCCTTTTATTGATATTATTACAAAAATAAGAAAAAATATTATAGGGATAATAATAAATATAGATATTAACTTATTTCTATTTTAACAAACCCAATTAATAATATAGATTTATATAAAAATAAATCATAATATAATAATAATATATAGATTTTGGGGGATGGTAAAATTTTACTATAAAGATATATCCTTGGTTGAAATTAACAGCTAGGCCCGTGGTGCTCTGGTGGTCATATGACGAGAGATTGGTGTTTGAGGTCGTGAGTTTGAATCTATTTAGCAGTAGTTGGATACAGAATTTTTTTTTTTTATTTATTTCCCAATCGTGACAGGCTGTACCAGCCGGGTCCTTTTTTATTTTTTTATTTTATTTTAATTTGCCGAGTCATAACATATAATGGAGAAAAGAAGAAAAATAAAATAAGGTAAAAAAGACATGTTTCGTACTTGTACCAAGAAAAAAAAGAAAAAAAAAAGTGAAAGCCGGTACAAGCTCTTCCGACTTTATTATTTTAATAATAAATATTCATATTTTATAACTATACTGACAATATAATTTTACGTGGGCCTCTCTTATTAAAATAGAAATTCGTCTGAGTAAATAATTAAAAGACAACAACCTGTGCCGGCTTATCAATATATAATCTAATCTCAACTTTCAATTCAATTTATCAACGGTCTAAAAAGGGATTGTTGCACAGTTCTCATCCATATATATATAAGAGCATATACTAGTAAGGCTAATATATAATCATTAAATTTATTTATTTCTGTCAAAAAATATATATTATATAAATTAGATTTAAAAAAAAATTATAATCGAGAGGACCTGATAAACAATATTTCACACTTTTTCTAAAACATTATAAATATTTGACAAGTAAATGTATACTATCTAGTTAAGGTTGAAGTATCATTAAGCCTGTAAATCAGCCATACCAAGAGAGGAAACATAGATTCAAGCACTTTCCGGTACAAAGGAAAAATAAAAAACAGAGGATCAAGTTAAAGTTGCAAACTCATGAGCTACACAATTTCAATTTCCATCACCACGCGTGTAAAAATATAAATAAACCCAAACAAGAAAAAGATCTCAACATAATTTTTGTCACTTTCCACCACTGCCTTGGTAAAAAAACCAATCTCAATCAAAAAAATCAAATCTGCCCAAACGACCAAAGCTTATGCACAATCAACCCCCTCCCCCTTATATGATCTATACTAGCGCCCAAGATTTCCCCATGGCTATTATCATGATCAATAAATCCCGAACCTACAAATCCATTTGATGTAACAAGGAGGCTATGATTGTCAGTCCATTATGGACCCAAAACTCACTGAAATACTGCTCCGTTCCCCCTCCCTTGTACAAAAAAGTACCATCAATGCAACAGATTCAGGTCAAGCTTAGACATACATACATACATACATACATCGTTGAGTTCCTAATTGTATAAACTTGTCGATCATCAGCAACAAGACTTTTCTCATGGGTCAAAGACTTGAATGTAGAAATAAATTATAACTATAATGAATGATATCAAAATTGATCCCGTGATTTTACTTGTGATGGTGCTACACCATAATGACTTGATTTCACTTCTTGTACATAAAAATGATATTGAACATATCCAATAGGAAAATCTTTTATTTATTTATTTTTTGATAGAACACAAAGTGACAATCTTACATTGAGGCTTCCAGTTTTGGATGTTAAGACATGTTAGAATCATCACTATTCTCTAATATAGACATACAAGGACGAGTCAAAAAGCACACTTTTCTCATCCTATTCTTCCCACCACCCAAAGTTCTCAACTAAACAAAACTAGTTATAAACCTTAAGATTTCTAAATGACAACGGACTACAATAAAAAAGTAACTGCTGATATCCCATGCGCCATAAAAACTGAAAGAAAGGATAAAAGGTTTAAATGTCATTACCAAATATACGAGGACCCTTGTTCTGATACAAAGAAGTTCATTTTCAGCAATTTTTACCTTTCATCTAAATTTACTTCCACAGGTGAATCCGCCTTCTTGATAATCTTTAGTTAGTCCAGAGATAGTTCTGCATATATGGAGAAAGGCAAAGCATTATGTACGACTACAAAAAATAATGAGATTACTTAACCTGGTGTTATGTGATGCCATCAAATGTTAAGAGAAAATCCCTCCTCTGGAAATGAGAGCCAAATTTCTTCCGTGGACATTTTCTTTAAAGAAAATATCAAGGTTTGTATTGATCACACTTGGACATAATTTTTTCAGCAATTTTTTTTTAAACATTAATCTTCTTTTTTTTTTCTTTTCAAATTGATCTTCAAAGAGTGAAATTTATTATTATTAAAAGTTTACTGAGATAAATACTGTCCAAGTATGTCAAATGCAAATGTTAATATTCTAGGAAAAAAATCGATAAAAGAAATAATACTCATTTCCAGACGGAGGTAGTACTATAACCAGATAATAAATGTGGAGTAATTTGGTGGGATTCAGAACTAGAAATTGTTGCCTAAAGAATTAAAACTGGTAAAAAATGAAGTGGCTGCTTAGCCTAAATAATTTGAACATGTCATGCCACTAATTAAAGAATCACGTCTTTGGCAGTCCAAACTCCAAACACTTGTAGAGGCTGCCATCATAGTCTATTAGATATCAAAACAGTTATATACTTAAGTAAATATGGTGTTTAGCCATATTTCCTAGTCTTAGCAAATATGGTGTTCTTTGAAAGGAGGAAGTCCCCAAAAAAGGTTCTCAAAAAGCATCTAGCAGCGCCATGCTGGTTTAGAATTTGATTTTAAGGGCCAAGGCTCCCACCCCCTTCCACCAATTGACTTCTTTTTCTGTGGATCTTTGATGCAGACTTGGTCTGTCCTAACTCTCTCCTTGGAGGATTTGCTTCTTATAGGAATTCAGTGATTCCAAGATAATAAGCACCAAAGGAATATTCATTGGCAGTGTATGTGCTATACTACCCTCTGTGACCATTTGTTGGAGGGAAGTTTTGGCAATCAGTCCATGTTTCACCTGTTATGGGATACAGTGTCCATTCTTGCATCTCTTTGGGCCACAGATGGTGTTTTCCAAAAAAATTGATCTTACAAAATTAATAAATCAAAGTGGACACAGGACAGGAGGGTGGAAAAAAATGTTTTTACTCCCGGGATGACTAAGAAAAACAGAATAAAAGATAAAAATGATGGCAGGGCATAAAGTTCTATACCTTGAATAATTTGATATTACTAAGTAAAGGCTCCTCCAAATTCCCAACAGCAACATTTGAGGACAATAAATGATAAAGACAACATGACACTTCTCAGCCTGCTACCCTTATTGCACCCATCTCATCAATCTTTGAGCTCTTGTGCTACAAAATTTTACCAGGTGAGAAGCAGCTTACTTGAGAAAAAGATAACGACAATATAACAAGCTAGGCATTTGAAGAAATTCGTTGTTTCCATGTTACCTTACTTTTCTTGTGTCTGTGAATGTCATTAATATCTTCATCTCCATCATGCTTCCTTTTCTGTGATCAAAGGAATTTTTTTAAAAAAAATAGTTTTGTAAACCAATTTAAATGTTCAACTGCAATTCAATTTTTTTTTTTTTTTTTTGGGGAGACAAATGGGTGGGAGATATTGTCTTCAGACCCAGAAATTCAAACAAATACAAGTCCAATATTCTCCATCAATTTACTGTTTATTCAACATTCAAAAGAAATTATTTCAGGTTGACCTGGTTATCTTAAATAAAGTCAATTTGGCAATCTAAGAGTTACTTATGACAACTAATAACAACAGGTTATAAAGCGCTCATGATACACACCAATTGAAGTAATTTTAAACTTATCCTATACTTAACATTTATGTACATATGTTGTAAAGCATAAGCACAAGAGAGTGATAGTATTTTTATTTTTACAGATAAAAGAGAAAGAGCGAGTGTATCAACCTTCTCGTGGTGCTTCTTTGAGTGTTCAGCTCCAGAATCATGATGCCCACTTTTATCCTTTTTTTTCTCCTTGTCCTTGTCTCTGTACTTGTCTTTACTTCGATCTTTATGACGATGTTTGTGCTTCTTGTGCTCTTTATCCTTCTCCCTATCTTTATCCTTGTGCTTTTTATGTTTTTTCTCCTTGTCTTTGGACTCACTTTTGGATTTTCCAGCTACAGTAGGAGTTCCCTTTTCAGACTAAAAAAAAAACAAGATACAAATGGCCAAAACAGAAGATGAGGCATCACTGAAATCACTGAAATAACTGAAATCTACAAAAGCCTTGGAAATAGATTTCTTACAGTTGGCAGATCAACTGGTGCAGTTTCCCTTAACTGAAAAGCTTCACTGAGGACGTCTAGGTCAAAAGGCTGTATGCGTGCATTTCTCTCTCTAGAAAAGGATGTACTTTGAATGAGCTGATCCAATTGCATCCCTTCCCCTTTCCTGATTTCTGTGTCTCCCACCACATTGTGAAGGTAGTGTGTGTCTGAAATTGACAAAGGAAGTGACCTCTTGCAGAAGAACTCATGGTGAGGCAGCAACTTGTAGTGATTTATAAGATCCACAGCCCCTGTAAGTTCTCTTGGCCCTAATTTTCCACATAAGGCCAATTTGATCACAATTACAAAAAAAAAAAACTGAAAGAAACTGGCAAACAGAGAATCTTACAACAGAGAAGCATGCCTCAATCAGCAAGGCATATGCTTCAAACCTTTACCAGAATACCCTAAATCTGTCTTTGTAATAACTAATTAGAAGGTGCCCTTTAAAGAAACATGCCCTGACAAAGGAAATTTAAAATAAAAAGAAAATGAGGAAAAAGGTTACAAGTTGTTAACAGCTGAAGCTTCCAGAAAGCTAGTCTATATAATAAATTGCTCTTATTACTATTTTTTTTCCCAGCCACTGTCCAAAAATCTACTCTCAGCGTGATTAACAGGATATTATCCGCACTATGGCTTGACTATTCAGATCTTCCTCAACACTTCAAACCATATTTTTTTCTTTCATCACTTTTCCTAGTAGCATCTTAAAAATAACCCTTTCTCCTTTATTATTACATCTCAAATATCATGTCGCTGTGCTACATTCCAATAGTGAGTCTCAACTTCAAAAGCCTAAAATTTCAACTAGTCAGCTACAAAATGTCCTTTTTCGCTATTTAGTTTAATCTCAAAGTCACCCTTTTCTTTTGGTAATGTCGTCCACTAGTCCTTGTAGTAATTTCATAAGAACTTTCTCACACTTGTAACAAATTGATTGATTATTTTTCTTAGGATTTAACAATCTTGAATGACTCGGTCCATATTTAAACACTAAAAATTCAAAACAACAAGAACATGGCATCTTTTTCTTTTTCTTTTTCTTTTTTGTGCTAAATGAGAACATGACATCTTTTTATAAACAACAAATGAAGCGTTGCAATTTCATCTAAAAGGATCTTCATTTATGAAAACACACACTCAAGTCTTAACTCTTGAGTAGCTAAAAGCAAAACCATAGTAAAATATGAGCATAAACAACCGTGAAAGGAGGATAATCAACTTAACAAAATAATATTTGTCCCTAGATGAATGAACTAATTCTATTGCACTACAAAAGTACAACCAAACAGAACTTCAGTAAAATCAGCCTGACTTGTTGGTCATCGATATTACCAAAGAGAAAGCATAAACCCGAAAAGATGCGCCAATTTTGGTCAAATCACATGTCTGCAAGCATCCATATGCAATACACAAAAGAGCTACTACTTTAAAGGTCTTACCTTTTCCAAACTTCTTGCTTTCGGGATCCATCAATCAGTGTATCAAACAAGGATAAACCATTATCGCCTGAGACTACTGCTCACAAGAAACAGAATATTCAATAACTATCCAAATTAATGATGCACCAACACTTCAATTTCATAAATCGCATAAGATTACAGAATCGTACATGCATATATGGGAAACCTTTGTCACTGTAAAGAATTAAAGAAAGCTACTCTAAGAACATGCAACCACAGAGCAGAATCAATTACAAGAAAATAAGGCCCCCTACATCTCAGCAATAATATGAGAAGAGGGGTCTATTTGATCTCCTTTGCTTAAAGTTTTTTATAACAGCCTTTCTTTAAAGATTTCTAGGAAATTAGGGGGGGGGGGGGGAACAAGGCATGAAAGTGACCAATGGTTCAATCCCACAAGTAACTCAAACAAAGTGGTTAGTGGGTCATCAACATCAGGACACTCTACAACAGAAACTTTATACAAAAAATCAAATCGACCATATGATTGGAAAACTTAGTTTGCAAGGGTTTCTTTGAACTAATTATAGCTTCCCTTACTTTCTATATGATGAATGTGCAGTAGCAAACACTTAGATGGTTAGGGCATATTTGTCTTTCTATTTTATATTCTCTTCTTAGCCTTTGTTTCCAGATGCTGTTTACTAAAATTGAGTATATGTTCGGTTTGTATTTTAAGCACATATATAAATTATAGAAAAAAGATAATCTTCTCCCCAAGTTCTCAATATTTTAAACTACAATGTAATTTTTTAGCTCATTTTGGGTCAAATACTTCTTATCCAAATACAAACTCATTGAAAGCATCATTCAAGTGTTCTCTGAAATGGACTGTTTTCAGAAATATTTATGAAAATAGAAAAATATAGCTTTATATATCCAAACTTATTTATTCTCCAGAAAATAAAAACATGAACTAGTTTGAAATCGCCTGTCCCAACAGGCTTTTAGAATCTTAATCTAAAATTGTTCAACAAGTTCCTGCAATGAAATTCAAGAATGGAAACGGTATGCATATCTAGCATATACTGCAATTTATATGCAGCATTGACATAGTCATTACATAACTGTTTTTTTAAGGTATTGAGAAGCATTACCAAAATATGAATGATATTCACACTTATGACAGACTGTGTACACTATGGCACCGTAGTTGGCCTAGAGTTCCGTAAAAGACCATAACAAAACTTGTAGTCTAGTACGTCTAAATCATATCATAATTCAAATAATCTCTGTTTTCAACCACAGCCCTTCTCAAAGACCAACCAAAATAGTGAGAGAGTGTGCCCTGGGGGGTAAGGACTGCCTTGAATCTAATCAATATTCATACTTAATCTAGGACCTAGATTGCGAATCTAGCTTATGTCTCATAACAATATTTTCTTCAAGAGGGTTTTGTTTAAACCTAATTAGGTATACGAAGGATTGTCCTGGGTTGTTTCGGGGGTGCTCCATACCAATCTTCAACTCTTTCTTGGATAGTAATATTGTGTCCCTGTGAAAAGCCTGTCTAATAAAAATTCCTAGGGAAGTCCCAAATGGTTTCCTGAATCAGATTATGCACGTAAGTGGACAAAAATGATAGGGAAAAGGGATGAACTTACGCAAGAAACCTAATTTGATTTGCCTCACAGGCTCACACAATCCCAAACCATTATGCAAATTGCTTAAATTCCCAGATCTAATCTCCACATGATTAAGAAAGATTACATAGCTCAATATAGACTCGGAATACACTTGAATAATATGTTTGCTTACTTGGAACCAAATTGACTTTGACCATAAACTCAACAGAAAAATTGACTTTGCTGCAGTGAATTATTAACTTTTTAGCTATTAGAATCCTAACATACGCACAAGGAATGCCCAGTCCTATCTAGGTTTACAAGTGAAACTTTTATTTTGCCAAAGTAGAAATTCTAAATAGGCTCCCTTCCTGTCATATGATTGGACAACGAAGAATTCAGGATTGTATGCTGGGACGAAGCCATGTATTGGTGAGTGGGGTCAATTGATCCCACTGAACTTCTTCTCTTTTAATTTTAATGACAAAAAAAGGCGTAACATTTAAATTGACCCCACTAAATTTTGCAAGTTTTCTAACATAAGGGGTCGAATTTAAGTTATGCGACTTTTTCAATCAAATCAGAATCTCATATTACTCCTACCTCCTATATATTTGCATCTTCCTTTAATCTTCTTAAATAAGATAAGAATTTAATTTATATTATTTTTTAATATTTAAGGAATCAAGTATTTATGAACACAATTTGTTATTAAGAAAGCCTATTAATGGTCAATAGGGGGTGTGGGGGTGTTCATAACATTTGTTAGAAATGTATTAACCGTAGTAGCACGGTAGCACTCGGAACATAGTATATAAATGATGTCATGTTAGGAATTTCATGTGATTTTATAGTTTTGGAGAAGACTAAAGAGTGAAATGTATCTCTAACGGAAGGCCTACATTTTCTATATATACAACTCGAACGTGTAAAAGTGATTACAAAATTTGTCCCGGGGACACTGTCCACAAACCGCCACTAAATTATTTGTAACCTTATAAGAAATTTAACCCCACTAAAAATATTATGTGGCTTCGTCACTGATTGTCTACCATAATTGCATAATCGTGCGAATAAATCACGCATCTGCAAGTGTCAAACAAGGTAACTAACTCAAACATCTTAATAGTTGCAAAAACAATTTTAACATACGTGGAGGAAAAAAAACTAGACTTTTTGCTACTAGTAGCATGAAGTTCCTCAATGCACTAGTAAGCATTTGCATCTTACTAGCGAAACTTCAGATGATGTGCTGTCCATAGTAGAATAATTTTTTCAATAACTTAACCAAAAAATACTTGAAACAAAATATTCAAAGCAAATTTAACTGCTTAATGCCTTAACAACCCACTGATTCTTTTTGTGACACACAATTAACTAGCGTGCATTTAGAAATCATTAAATATTATATTCTTAATATTTAATGTTGAAAGAAAAGATCAATGAAAAAATTTGTATTCATGGAAATCCTTTATTTGCATCCAAAGAAAAAACTCAAAAATATGGGACTCACATTTCCCATCAATTTTTTAGATTTTATTATCTTGTACTTATAATGTTAGAAATATGTGTAGTTTACTATATACAGTTGAATATTATCTTATCTTTTGGTAGGGTTTTCTTTGCCTTGGTTTCATTTCCTTTCTTTTACTTTGCACTTTCTGAGAGTTGCAAACAAAACTTGAACATATGAAATGTAATTGGCATCTACTAATGAAAAGGTAAAACAAATTATGCAAAACAGCCTCAAAGTAATAGCTGCAAATCCCAGTTTCCCGTTAAAAAATGAAGGTCAAAAATGAAATGACATTGAACAGTATCAATCATATCATTATTAACGATAATCCTTTTCCTCAAGTTTTTCTCAGCAACCAACAAATAGGACTTGATCTCACCATGCACATATAATTGAACCATTTCAACTTCACCCTATAACTACAACCCGCTACAGAGTAGTATAGAATCGAATTCGATTCCAAAAATTACATTTTTTTTCTGTGACGAGTTACCTGATCGGACTGAAATACGGAGAAAAACTTCGCGCAACTGAAATACGGGGCGAATTTTGGTCGTAAGTTGTGAAGCTACGTGGAGAGTACCGATTTAGGGTTTAGCAATTTGCAGAATCTTCGTCGTCGTCGTCGTCTCTCTAACTGAAATAAACCCTAATACCGGTTTGAGGTGTTGAAACTTAAGCCAACTCACGAAGGAAACTGACCTTTCTTCATGTGTTATATAATTCAGTTTATAATAGTAATATATATCCATCGGGACATAAGTTGCCCTTCGAAATAGAGGCTAACAAGGGTACTAATGTCATTTGCCACTACCCTTCCCAAACGTATACTAGAAGAGGGAAAAATATGTAATTCAAAAAAATAATTCTATTTTTCCCATTTTTTAACACCTACAAAGTAATTGTGAATGTGGTCCTATTTACTAAAATTTATGAAATTATTAAATTTTCTTATAAAAATATCAATTATTTTTAAAAATGAGGTTATGTGAATACAACAAGCGGCTTTTGATCATTTGGTCTAATTTTTAAACCTCATCATCCATCCCCTCTCTCTCATAAAGTTGAAATTGAAATGTAATACCCTTTTATAATATATTTGAAAAAATATAAATGCAAATAAATGATATAAATAATTTTATTTCAAGTTTTAAATCAAATCGTATTTGTAAAATTGAAGCTGTAAATAGTGGTTATATATGATTCATTAATGTTGCAGATGGAACGAATAATAATTAGATTACAACACACGACCTAGCTTTGTGCTAAATTTAACAAATATATATAAAATTCATTTTTTGTTTATCAAAAAAGTGTTCTTAATTAATTAATTAGCTGGTTTTTGATCGATGATGCCTAGCTAGAATGGTCTAACAGATTAGTTTAATGAATGATTTATAATTGATTTAAATCATAGTATGAAGTTTCATTTAATTACCTAGCTAGTTTTATCCTTCTATTTTGAAATTAACAAAATAAATAAGATCATGGGACAAACTTTATAACCGATTGCAACTGATGCAGGAAAGCTTGAGATTTGTCCCATGCATGCATTCTGGCTGGCTGGTGCTTATGGCTTACTGTGATGTACTGATCGAGTTTGCTAGCTGTTTGTGGCTGGTGTTTGGTTTGCTACGTATATAATGCTTCAGCTCTTGGTGTCTTCCAAATATTGATCAGTTCCAATATTCATGCATCTATCTATAGTGAATTGAAACTCTCAAGAAGAAAATTAAAGAAGAAGAAGCTATAATATTGGGTTAGCTAGGTCGCACAGCTAGTTAGTTAGTTACTTACTTATATACTGATGATATATTGGCATCCATGCTGTATAGGATTATAATTTTCAAGTTTTTATATAAATTCATTAATCGCAGGTCGGTAGGTGGGTCGTGAAACAATTTCATGCACCTTTTTTGTTTCTTTTTATCACATAAAAATGGTCATATGTTGGTTAGTATTTTATATGACACTAACATTACTCTAATAATTAAATAAAAAATTTATTCTTTTTTAACGCATCAGAACTGAGATGCCGTATGTATGACATTAATTTAGCTTTAATTTAATTAAATTAATTTTTTAATAATTTAATCATTTAATTAAAAAAACTAATATCAAATAATAATTTATATTTAAGCTTACACTCCCTCCCATACTAATACTATGTAGTTTATAATTTTTCAAAATAGTGTTATTTACTTTAATGTCCCTAAATCATAAATTATTATTATTTTAAAGATAAATATATATATATATATAATATTTATAAATTTAACAAATGACATTATTTTTGTGAGGGATGGATTATTAAAAAGTCAGCAAATGCGTTAAAGTAGTCGTCTCTAAAAACTCCTCTCACTACTAGTAGGGTGCAAAAGAGAAGCTACAAACTAATCTATAGTTCT
Source organism: Panax quinquefolius (assembly GCA_020205615.1). Taxonomy (NCBI): domain Eukaryota; kingdom Viridiplantae; phylum Streptophyta; class Magnoliopsida; order Apiales; family Araliaceae; genus Panax; species Panax quinquefolius. The sequence goes on along the minus strand of CM035155.1, from coordinate 922,512 downwards.
TACCTTACCTCCTCCCTGTTTCTCTCTCTTACATACTCCGTCTTCTCCGCGACATAATATTGGATTTTGTGATACATTCGATGGAATCCATGTTACCCCAAAGAAGAAGAAGAAGAAGAAGAAGAAGCAACCCTTGATCTCAATCTAGGATGTCCCAAGCGGATGTCTCTTACAGGTTTAATTCTTGATTCAGGTTCACTTTTCTTTTCTCTTTTTCTGATTTTTATTTCTACTTTTCTGTGCCGATCTTCATACCCCACTTTTTGATACTGGGTTTTTAGTATCCGACCTCAAAATTTGGGTATTTGGTATCTGACTCTTCACTAAGATTTCTGGTGACTTTATATCTAGGTTGTTGAGTTCAATAATTTGAATGTTTTGCGTCTGATTATTGGGTTAGATTTGTGGGTCATTCTATATGTTGATTGTTGTCAGTCTATAATATCAGTAAGATTCCTAAAAAAAATTATTTTGCTATTCTTTGTTTAGTTCATATTTGTGAAGATGGTTCTTGAGATGGTATGAATTTCTCATTTCAAGTAAGCCATTACACAAAGATGGGACATTTAATCCACATGTATGTTTGTTTACTGAATTGGTTTCCAGTGGCCTTGAATATGCTTTTGTTACGGCGTAGATTTCGTTTTTCAGATAATCTGAAGATGATGGTGGAATAATTGGCCATTTAAGTCGATGGCTCTATTTGTTTGCACTTGAGTAAAGCTCCATTTTATTGTTTTATCATATTCTGCATCTTCAATGCATTTTCCTTGAAGAATTTACAATTGCAAGATGATGGTGGAATAATTGTGCTTTTTCTTTACCAAGTGCAAACCAATTTGTGACTTATTTCACTACTTTTGAAGCTTGTGAGCAAATGGGTGGTAATTTGAAGCTTTTATATGAAATTTATTCTTTAGGAAAGCAGTAAGTTTTATATATAAAAAAAAAAACCAGTAAATTTTTTTGTTCTAGACCATCTATCCGTAGGATTTGGACTAGGAAGACTTGAGGCTTAAGATGGTCGCAGAAGTGCAGATATTTCAACTTTTCATTACCATGTTTTACGAAAATTTATCTTACATCTGGTGTATGAGGGAATTGACTTCATAATACCTACATAACAAGCTTCAAAATTTTCTGAGGTTTGAGGATTCTGTTATTAATAGTCCAAATTATATTTTGTAGATTCAAAGACATGGAGGCACGGTAAAAGCACTAGATTTCTAAATCCCTTTTTTATGAAGCTGAAAAGTTGATGCTGATGTTTTATTGTACAGAGAGAATATACATATACACTTGTTTTGTCTTACTATATGTTGTTTGATTGAATAGTTGAATACTTGATAAATATTTTGATATTAAAAGCTATCATTTCTATTTCTTAAATGTTTTTTCCATGGAAAGCATATCCTGTTTGCATGTCTCCTGTAAATTTACATGTTTTCCCTTTGTCTTAGCAGCTGTGGGTCTTGTGGATACCCTTTAAATTTAACATCTTCAAAACGCAACACTTCTGGAATAGGCTCCGAGTATCGCAGATCCATTAAGAAAGGTTTTATCTCATTTGAATCAATTGATCTCAGTCGATTCACTCAGGTTGACGAGGTTAACTGCCTCTCTCTTTCTTGGGGTCGTTATCGTTCAAAAACCAAACTTCTTTGTCGTAAATGTGGAATTCCTATAGGATATGGATACGGAGATGCACATGCTCCCTGTGGTTTTGAGTCACCTACATCATCTAGCTCATCTTACAAAAAGATCATGATAAAGATCCGGATGATACAACCTTCAGAAGAGTGTTGAAGGGATCCAAATGGAGATTAGTTCTAAGGATGGTCCAACCTCCATTATGCACCTTCCTGAGGATTGTCTGTATTTCATTTTCCAATGGCTTGACTCTGGATTTGATCGCAAATCCTTTGGCCTGACTTGCCATCGATGGCTCCATATTGAAAATTCAAGTCGTCGATCTTTACAATTCCAGTGTTCATTTCGCCAAGTAAACCACTCTTCATTATCTCGGACTAGCACAAACATTGGCCCCTTCCATTTGTATAGGTTACTTAACCGTTTTCAGCAGCTACAATTGTTGTCTCTTTCAGGATGCATAAATCTTCCCGACTCAGGTTTAGCTCAACTACAATCCTATGGCTCAAAATTGCAGACACTTCATTTGGATTGTTGTTTCGGAATCACTGATGATGGACTTTCTCTAGTTGCCTCTGGCTGTCATTCTTTGACAACTATTAGTCTTTACAGATGCAATATTAGTAACACTGGGTTAGAGACATTGGCTAAATCATGTTTGGCATTAAAAGATGTAAATTTATCATATTGTCCACTTATTACTGACATTGGCATTAGAGCTCTTTCGCAAAATTGTTGTCAGCTTCGAGCAGTCAGGATCTCTAACTGCAGAAATATCAGCGGGGTTGGATTTCATGGGTGTCCTCAAACTTTGGTGTATATAGAAGCTGATTCCTGTAAGCTTGAAACTGAAGGGATTATAGATATTGTAAGTGGAGGTGGATTGGAGTATTTAAATATTTCTAATCTAAATTGGGCCATACCAGGAAATGGTTTAACGGCAATTGGCGCTGGATTTGCTACAAGACTAAAAATCCTGGATTTACGTTTGTGCAGAAGCATTGGCGATGAGTCCATTATGGCAATTGCAAAAGGGTGTCCATTGCTCCAAGAGTGGAACTTGGCATTATGTCATGAAATTAGGATACAAGGATGGGAGTCAATTGGCTTAAATTGTCATAATTTGGAGAGGCTTCATGTAAACCGATGTCGGTACCTTTGTGATCGAGGATTGCAGGCCTTAAGGGATGGCTGCAGACGGCTATCTTTCTTGTACATTACTCGATGCCGTCAAATCACTTACACTGCAATAGAATTGTTTAAATATTTAAGGAGTGACGTTGAGATCAAAGAAGAAGAGATAATGTGTATTGCTCCTGACTCGGCCTTCCGCTGATGTTGAGTAAGACAGCCATTTAACTAATTTGAAGACATCCGTATAAATTTAACTTTGAAGCTTAATACTTTTACTAGACTAAAGATTGTATCTCGGTGAAGGGGTTGCAACTCCTTTCGTTTATAAGTTGTGTCTGATTCAATTGCTTATAATTAATGTACTTGATGTTCCTTACATACATTAGTCCTGGTATTTACATTGATCCTTTTCTCAACTCTTAAAGAATTCAGCTTTTCAATTGAGAGGTCGGTAATCAGCATCTTTTTTCTTTCTTTTTTTCAATTAGGGAGTTCATTTGTTTAGGGCATAGTAGTTATGATCAGCTCTGCTTCTTGCTCTCTGTTTTCAATTACAGATCGTATATAAACAAGCTATTCCACTCGGTACATACTGTTTCTGTGTTTTTGTTAGTACAACTTTTGCTTGTGTTTTGGAATGTTTGTTCCAAAAAAGGTAAAAGAAAGGAATTAAGCATCATCTCACTTCAAATGAGGCCCGAGGGTAGCAAAATATCTGTTGTTCAAGGACTCTTTTAAGGGAATCAAATTTATTATGAAGTTCAGAACCTCCAATTTGAGATGCTCAGAAATATGTCAATTAATTTTTGTCTACTTGCTGCAGTGTATTGTATTATGATTTACCTACAGAAAATATTGCATCTTGGTGATTTGAATCACAAATCTAGAATGGTTATTTTGGCATTTATGGTCTGACTACTTCTGTCATATACTTCATGAAGAACATTTCTCTATCATTCACCTCTGGGAGACATTAAAATGAAAATCTAATACACTTGGAGAGCTTTATTACTAAAGCTGAATGAATGATTGTTGTGTTGAACTCTTTGAATACTCTTGAGTGTGGAGTATTAAAGAGAGATTCAATGGGAGTACAGGTTCTTGTTTACTAGAGTGTTAAGATAAACACTGAGTTGGGGATAATACTTGTTTACCAATTGCTTTATTTGTTATTTCTGTCAATATTTGTTTACTCATAAACGCCTTCTACTTCTGATCAGCTGCTGCTCTGTTTGGTGAGGCACTATCATTCTGAAATTAATGGCATTTGGGAACTCTGCTCTGCTTATATTGTTTGCAGTATTGCTGAAACTGCTTTAGAGAACGTATTCTTTTTGCAGTGTTGGAGTGGAGGGACTGTGGATCAGTTTGACAATGAAAAGCTAACAACAGATGTTTGTCTCTTTAAAAAATAATCAAACAAATTATTACTCTATTGAGTTTTGCATCGTCATCTCAAAGAGTTTTTCAATCCAGTTACTCCCCAGTTTTTAATCAATTGTGCTTTAAATCAAAGCAATTTACCTATTGAGATTTAAATTACACTAAAAATTAAACTGGGCGACCGCCTGGTGATGAGGTGGGGCTGCCTGTAGAACCGGCTAAGCGTTTTCACAAGTATTCTTTGAATCACGCATGTGCCTAAATTCATTAAAATGTGGGAGGTACAAAAATATGACATCAACTATTACATTATTCTTCCCTTTAATTGCTAACCATGCAGGGTGCTTCAGGGCACATGCAGGAGAAAGATGCAACAATTTACATTGGAATACCAGTCATCTAAATTTCATGGGATTAAACAAATAATAATAATAATAATAATAATAATGATACAAAGAGAGAAGAAGGGTGATTTCTATTATTTCATGCGAAATGTAATTTTACTGGAGCCTGGAGGAGATCATGTCTCTATATAGGCCATGGCAGCACAACTTTCATCTGCACCCTTACCTCCACAGACAGCTGCAAATCTCGTTGGCTCCTTTGGTAGGATGAGCAGATTATGGGATACCCACATCAACTACTTGCATCATTTCCCCACACACCGTCCCAGGCACCAGACGGAGCAGCCTTTGGACCCTCGATGTAATTTTGAACCCCATGGGGATTATGGGGACCTGGGAATCCATTGGGTCCGGGGGGTTGAACTTTCTGGGGCTTTGTTCTGATTCCAAGCAGTCTCAGCACAAATCTAGCCAGCTCTCCATATAGCACACCTGATCGGTCAAACAGCTGCATACAGTCCATCTTTATCAATACGGGTCATAATATTTCAGATGAGAGCAAATTTTACCATTAACTATAGAAAATTAAGGAGATGGTTCTACATCTACAATATCATCTGGCAATTAATTAAATGGGAAGGACATAAGAACTATACATACCTGTAAAAGGGCAGACATGAACATGTGGAATGCCTGAGTATTCTGGTCTATCAAAAATGCAATACGGCCAAAAAAAGTTACCACCCCTTGCATCTGCCATCATTGACAAAAGAGCATACATCGTAATGAGACAGTTGACACCAGTTACATGAATTCTAGAAGTTAATATAATAATTAATTGGATGAAAGAATAAATAACATGGGAACCTGGAAAAAACACTAGGGCCTAGCTTAAACTTCAAATTGCATGCGATAAAAATTTAGAAAGTCAAATAAAAATCTCTGTTCCCCACCTTACTTGTTGCCCAACAATATAATTAGTCAAAAAATTGTAACGGTGGATTAGGATAACATGCCAAATATTTCATCATACATTGCCTCCAGAACACACCCAAAGTATAAATTACATGTCAGCTATCAAAAGCTGTAACTGCTAAAAAGCAAGCACCAAAACTTGCAGAATGTATCAGTACTTTTTTGCCTTCATCATGCCAGCAAATTGCATGTGATGGTTCTTTTAACACCCCATTCCACAACATGATGGGCATTATGGACTATCTACAAGAAAATTTGTACAGAGGAAAGAAACTAGGTAACACTTTTTTTCCCTTTACATAAGTAGTTAAATTATGAGACTTTCCGAGCTTTCACAGAGAAAGTAAATATAAATTTCCCCACTCTGTAAAAGTGTTAAAAGGTTACAGGAGCCCATCAAAACAATGAAGATTGCAGTCATGAATGGTATACAGGACCACTTAAATCTTTATATCCTCCTAGAGCCAATTACAACAACCAGCAAAAATGTTTAATCAGAATCGAAGACAACCCTACTTACAAAATTCCAGTTGTTATCTAAATATACAACTCCTGACAAACAAAGAATACTGCATTGAAGTCGGCAGACAAAATGAATTGATCACTCTAAAAAAAAACTTTACATCCACAATGCATATCAAGAGACAATAGAAAAATTAACCAGCTTCGCTTACCACTCGCAGGAAAGAAACCCAAAATCCTGGTGGAGATGATGGAGCACCAAAAGGATTGTTTGGATCCTGATCGCCATATGGAGGACCACCCATACCCATGCCCATTCCATAACCACCCATTGTGCCTCCAAAACTACTATTATACATTCCCCCTCCCCCAGCCCCACCATACATTCCTCCTCCTCCATAGAGCCCACCATAACCTCCTCTATACATGTTGTTTCCATACATCCCCCCGCCATAAGACCCTCCAAGTCCGCCATAAGAACCATAAGTTCCTGACCCATAACCAGAATTATTATTTAAACTGGAACCATAACCAACACCTGAGAATAGAAAGCCATAAGCTCCATCAGACATGGTAATAGTATGATCAAATATGGTGGAAGGATCCAGGCTTCTGCCTGGCAAACAGATTGCGCTTTTCGTTTTTTTACCAATTTTAATTTGCAAAATCTAAATCAAAAACCTCAACAAATTACACAAATGTTCTTCTTATATTCTTGAAAGAGAACTTTCCTTCGAATTATGCAAAAAGAAAATCAGTGAACCAGTTGAAAAGGACAATGTATGGCAAAAAGAAAATCTTTGCAAGTGCACGTGTGAAATACATTACAAGAAATAACATCAGCCACAATAGTTAGCATGCTGTTTCATGACTTTATAACTAGGCTTATTAATAGGTATTACAGTAACTCAAAGAATCATAACAAAATATAGAAGTATAACGTTCAGTACAGGAAATCATAGTTATGTATGTTATCCAAAATAATGTTTGATATATAGTTGATAAAATGTTCATCTAGATGAAGAAAATTAGATGGGAATCTGTGACAACATATAGATGTTTTGCGATTACGAATAAAAATCTGATTGCATGATATTTGACAAAGTGTATGGAGCCTAGCAGGGAAGGACAACTACACTGTTGGTGAAAAAGGAGCAACTTAAACAATATTGTAAATTGTAATATGCAGATAATGCAAATTGGAAAATAACAAGAAGGAATACCTCCATATGTGTTGTTGGTATATGTTTGCTGTTCCCAGGGCCTTGTAGGTAATGGTCTCCCAAGAGCATTTCTGTTAATAGTCGTATTTGCATCCGCTGTAATAACAATTTCACCAGGTCTTGCTGTTCCAGAGGCTTCAACTACATCACTAGTGCTACCAGAAGACGGGGGTTTAAAAGGTGCAGGACCAGAAGAAGACCCTGCTCGCTCCCAAGGTTTTGGTGGGGGGCTGTTACCTGTTATTGAAAGCAAGTAAAAATGTTATATGATAATTGTATTGGTGCAATTTCAAGAAAAGTGAGTAGCAATTAGACAAAGAAAAAAAAATACAGACAGAAAATACATCTCCTATTATGCAAAAACTTGAATAAAGGCAACTTCAAAAAGCAAATGTACCTTAAACTATCAAAATAATTGATTATGATCTATTAAAAGGTAAAATTAAGCTTTCCTTTCCTTAAGTAAAGCTGATCCCCCGCCCCCCGCCCCCGCCCCCCCAACCCCCTCAAAAAAACATAAAGTGAGAAGTTAAAAATTAATCAAACCTCTATTGAAACATACAAAAACCAACCAGAAGCAACAATATATAACATGTTAATTAATAACAAGTGGATTGTCAATCATAAAAACATTTTTCTTCTTTCAGTACCTAAATGAAATGTATCAATAAGGAAACCTAGTCTTACAATCATTTCCTCAATTTTTTCAGCAATCAAACAACCTAGATGATTCAGCTGAAAGATATGTTACTAAAAGATCCAATTTTACGAGCTTACTAAAGTTTCTCAATCAAACATATGAAATACATAATTAAAAACGCTAAAATTCTCATCAGTAGAACCAAACAATTGAATACACCGAAACTAAAACAAATGATAATAATTAAACATGTATGAATCAAAATCATAATGAAAAGAGATTATCGTACCTGAGGATTGAGGTCTGTTCTCCATCGGAGGGAAAGACGAAGGCGAGAGAGAATACGGTCGAAAAAGAGATCAGGTCACCACTAGCCTTGGGATTTATTATTTATTTATTAGTTACACTCCCCAAGAAATTTCTCCTCTCTTATATATGGAGTAGGAGTAGTATTACTCCTATCTCTTAGGTGAATTGACGACACTGCCCTTCAAAGGTACGAGACAAGTGGTGGGTCCTTGCTCAAACCAGAACGCGTTAAGTACCGTCACCCTTTATTTATTTATAGTGAGCACCATATTTGACTTGTTATCACCAAGGAAGGAGGAAGCTTGATTGATATACAAAATTTTTATTATTATCGTAAAAATATTGCCAAATATTTATTCTGAAGGTAATTTATGAAGGAATTATATTGTATAGTATATTATCATAGGCTACCTATAAAAAAAATTGTTGATTATGGCAGAAATTCAAAGCTTATAACAATTTTTTGATGTTTAATAGTATAACATTAGTTAGTACCGGTATTGGACTAAAATCTAAGGTGTTCGGGTTTTAGGTTAAAAAATTTTTAGGGTCTTCTTAAATATTTTTTTTCTTTTATTATTTAAATAGAATACTTAAATATTAAATATTAAAGCAAATAATCAATCTATAATATTCTACATATTTAAAACATATAATTTGTACAAAATAATTTAATTATTATGTACCTGGGGGTTCATCGTCAGATTAAATTTTTTGGATTTTTTTAATTGTTTGGGAGTAGTGTTAGACTCTTAATAAAGAAGGCCCTATTTGGTAATTACTTTTTTGACTTAGTGATAATGTGATATCTAAATGATACTTTGAAATATTGAAATAGTCGGTTATTATATTTGATATTCTTTCGTACTGATGCTCTTTTGTTCATAAAAGTTCTTTTTTTTTTATGTCTGTCTTAATATGAATAATTCATTAAAAGTCCATTTTTTGTTGTCCATTTTTAGTAGCCTTCAAAACTCGTGAAATTGAATTCCACGACATTAGTTATTACTACAGTACAGTTGGGTAGGATATATAGATGAATAAGTCTTGGTAGACATTTTTATTGGACATGAATATTGGACATTTTTAGTTTTTTTTTTTTTTTTTTGCTTGTGACTCCCAAAAAATATGTAGTATTTATTTTAACAATAATTTTTATAAAATATAGTGTTTTAGGTATAATTTAGATACATATACAAAAGCAGGTTATACAGTCTGTATAATCTTATTTTTGTATATGTATCCAAATTATACTTAAAATACTATATTTTGTAAAAATTTCTATTAGAATAAATACTACACATTTTTTAGAAGTCACAAACAAAAATAAAATAAAATTTGAACATGTCCAATAAACCGGTCCAATATTCCTGTATGTGTAGCATTACTCTATATAGATCTCCATGAATTATTTAGTGTCATGATGTTTTTAGAGCAGAGCAGAGCAGAGCTCATGGTATGTATGTATTACTCAAAACATTATTTGCTTTCTCAGAAGTGATGCAAAAATATCTATACTATACAAAGTGTTGAATACTGTTAATTACACTTATTTAATTATATTTCACATTGTATTTGAGTATATATATTCCACTGAATTCAAGGGTATGGTATATATATTCCACTGAATTCATACACGTAATTTATTTAATTATATTTCACATTGTATTTAAGTTTTGTGTTTGTTTTTTGAAAATTTGTCCTCTTTAATTTGACGGTGCAGGACAGTGGATTGTTATTGATCATTCCTCTCAAGAGCGGAATTAAGGGGGATGGTTGACCTCGGTAGAGGGAGGCCGTGGCCTCAGACAGAACGAGGCATGGGACGGTGAGGGAGACGGATGACAGTGCTCCTGGATCGTCGCATCTAACCCCGGTAGGGAGGCCGGTCCCGGCCGAGCAGGGAGGCGCTGGGTAATGGGGCGGTAAGCGATGTTACAGTCGTTTGGTTTAAAAATTTTGACTTTATATAAAATCGTTCCTGCCCGCCAATCGATCCTCCCCCTATATGTATTCCAAAAATGATGATACTAATAACTACTCCTATTTTATTATTAATTAATTAAATAAATAAATAACTATTTGTAAGTTATTTATTATGAGGAGTTAAAATACTACGGTAGTAGTAGTCCATAATACTTTAATATTTAAAGGCAAAAAAAGGATAATGTAGGACACGTGCTACTAGTGCTATCATGCTATCGTCATCATATAAACAAACTTCATCCTTTTTAAAACGCGGTAAGAAAAATCCATCCATTTATTAATTATTATTAAAAAAAAATTGAAACTGTCTGTACAGCTATATTACATACCAAACCATAATCTAATTTCCCTCTGCATCTAATTTGCTCCTTTCCCGTTTTATGAAACTACTAGTAATCTATTTATACATCAAGCCAAGCCAAGCCAAGCCAACACACATAAAGTAGAAGTAGTAAGAGATTCCCGGTGTTTTGTATTTTCAATCATGGCTGCGACTGCAAACCCATCCGGGGATAACAACCAACAACAAGGTCTGCATTGGACTCCCGATGAGCTAATCCCAAGTCTGTCCTCTCTCTTTCTCTCACTCTACCATATAGTATGTATTTGTATAATTTTATATGTGCATGTGCATGTGCGAGTGCGAGTGCGACTATAATTTCATATAGAAAAATAGCTAGGTTTATGCGTATCAGTGTATGGATCAGTTCTCCTTTTCTTTTTATGTTTCTCTAGCTGTTGGAATTTTGTACTGTTTTTAAGATTTGGTACTAGTAAATAATGAATAAATGCAATACAGTAAGATTTGTAGAATAAAGTGTTTAATGGATTAGAACCAAATTCTGAAAACATATAATTTCTTAAGGTGTTTGTTTGTGGATTTAGTAGATCATTCATACACTTTCCGAAGCTTATAATTCGTTTCTCAATTGTTCTTTTTAATCTCTATTGTATCTAAATTTCCTTGAACACTTTTAAGGAGTAGGGCCCTTCAGTCTTAATATAACTTGACAATTTTTAGATCCATAATTTTGCAGTTTCCTGAACTTCCATCACAGTGTATATAGAAAGGACAAAAGAGTTAAAAATCATATCATGATCTGTACAAGTTGTGCTCTTTTGAGGCATTTACTTCAATTTTTGAGTAGATTGGTCAAACAATAGCGTCATTGTCCAAATCAAATTGATTGCTTAGCAAAGTAATCGCATCACGTGGTTTAGTATTATACAAATGGAAAGGATTCTTCAGTTGTCTTCAACTGCACAAATTTTGTTTATCACTGTTTAATTTTAGTTGTGGACTCATGATACTTTTTTTTTGAGATGCTACTGTTGACGATGGCAAAACTATTGATATCAAGAGAAAAATGCCAATTCTGGATTTGATAGGAAGTGCTAAAATATCTAGAAAGTAACCTGCTAGATGACACTAGTGTGACTGTTGTGCATGCTTGATCATTACCTATGTTCTGCTAGTCTTTACCCCTGCTAGAAAAGCCTTATTCCTGACTGTATGGACTTTTATGTATTTCTTCTGTTTCATTTTTTTAAATGTCCTTTCTAAGTATTTATTAGTTTTTCTTCTCTTCTGGGTAATATGTCACTAGTGCATAATTTCGGTGCGCTTTTTCTCAGATATGCCTCACAGTCCAACATAGTTCGGTGTACTGAAATTAAAAAGCGGCTAAAAGATAAGACAGTTCTGGATGTGGCCTTGCGTTGTGCACAGATAAATGTAAGTATTGCGGTTCCCTTCAGTTATTTTTCATCTGATATTATTACTCACTATCGAATTTCTAACATAATGTGAGAATAAGTACATTTAGCAAATTTGAAGCCAGCTGAATATAATATTAGTTGAATGTGGACAGTTTTCTGGAATTACCATGGGTGAATAGTTAGCTTCTAATTGACCTGTGGGTCAAATGTGTTTACATGCGTAAGTTTACATTTATAGCTGTATCATATTTAAAAGAAACATAAGTTTTTCTACTTTTACTCTTTCAGATGGGATTTTTTTCAACTTTCCTTAGTTAGTATGGGATACAAGGCATTGTGGAGATGAATTGAGTGCACCTTCTCTTCTTCCTTTCCTTTTTGTATCTTCTCCATGCATAATTAATAAAGAAAAAGTGAAGAACCTGTCAGATGTCATGGTACTAATTTAACAATATTTTAGTATGAGTAGCAGTTTCACTTTTTTGGCGGCTCAAGTTGAAGAAGCAGTTATGATATATATGCATATATACACAAGGACCGCTACTTGTCTTATACTCAGTTTTGTATGTCTTGCTCACAATTGTACTGTTACACTGAATGAAACTCTAATAGGAAGTAAGTTGGTCTGCAAAAATTTCTGTACCTAACTGAGAGTTCATAGGTGTGAGGGCCAACCCATGGCTGTCTTACACTATTTTAAGTGAAAAGAGATTGTATATGTCTACTTCTGAATACCCCAAGATTGGCTTAATTAGTTAATAGTTACATGTCATTTAGCTAGCAACTTATCTTTTCTGCTTTTCTTTTACCACGACAAGGAATGTAATGCAAAGACGGAAACCTATCTTTTAACAGAAAAGAAATTAGTTCTTACCTATGTAAGATTTTATGCATACTGTAATTGTTTGGACTATGTTGTTTCTAATTTTCCAAAACTTGAATCTGATTCATATTCTGATTCTAGTCTCCAGGTTAACTTCCATGATTTTTTTTTTTGTTATTTCATATGTAAGTTATGTGCTAAGGTTGGTGAATTATTGACAGAACCTGTGGCCAATTGAAATAACAGCCTAGCTCAAATAAGGAGAGGAAAAAAAGCCATATCAAGCGAAGTGGCTCAATTAATGGCTGATGAATTGAGTAAAATAATTGATGGCATTGGCCCTCAGTTTGAGATAGTTTATTGGTTACTAACTAGTATTTGCCTTTTCAGGAAAAGGAAAATGGCAAGCGAAAGAAAGAGGATAACACTTCAGCAAGGAAAAATAAAGACAAAAAGGTATGGTTGCTTTCTTTCACTTCATCTGTTACGGGATTAAATATCTTTTCTTGCTTGGTTATGGGCTTGGTAATGGTTCATTTAGAAGGTTGTATGTTTCTGGAGTCCATAAAGATTGGCAGAATGTCCTTCAAGGACATTGCCCATATTTTGTATTTGTTGGAGGACTTTATTCTAGTAAAATTACTTCTTTAATTAGAAAAATGGACTCCCTGAAATGCATCCATATTCTCTCTCTCTCTCTCTACATATATATATATATATATATATATAAATATTTATATGCGATCCATGTGTCATCTCTTTTGCAAAATAAGGGTGTGGTCCAGTTAAGTGCTTATGTTTTCTGACTAGGTTTGACAGATGACATGGTGTAACAGGCTATAGTCACTTTTCATTGTTTTTGAGTGGCAGGAGGTGCAAACATCTTGATTTTTTGTGTTTCAAGGTGGTTTCCTCTTTTCAATTATAACCCTGTGGGCTATGGTGGGTGATAATTCCTTCATTTAGGATTTGAAAATTATCTCATGGTAGGTTGAGTCTTGAGTGGTGATGGCGAAAATTCAAATTATGTAAAGAGTCATGGAATAAATAGTTTCAGGATCATAACTTTTAATTTTATATGTGTGATAGTGCTTTCAACCTTCCAGTTGTCCATCGGTGGTTCTTTGATTGCAGTCATTTAATCCTGGTTGCTCTGAGGCAATGTAGTTGACTCCTCTCTAGGTATCTGTCAAGATTGTGATTGTCATGCTTCAGTCCAAATGTCCAATTAATTTTGACATTTTTATCTCTAGGGAAAAGTGGCAGAACCTTCAGCTAAATCATCTTCTCATCTTACAAACCATTCCAATGGCCCACCGTATGCTCAAACAGTGATATCTATTGACAGTGATGATGGCATCCCATGCGAAGGTTGGTGCACATACTAATCTCTTTCTTAGATAAACATGTTAACTAAAACTTTGGTACTGAATATATAATTTTGGTTGATGGTCATTTCTGTAAACAGCTCATATTCTACTTCCAATCTGTTTCAGACTGATTTATATGTATGTTTTGAGAATGTTGTAAAGCTCTGCACAAATATGATTTAGAAAGATACATGATTGTTGCAGGTGGACTTCGATACTTTCCATGTAGGCACCGCATGTGCTGATGTGCAACTACTTACATTTTTACACCTTGAGATTGTAACTTGGTGGGCCATGAGAGTTTGCAATTAGGAAAAGTGATGCCACAAGTGTCCTTGTTTGCCAAACACGCATTGAATTGCCACATCAAATCCCAATGCATATTTCCTGTGATTAGCCAGTCCTTATCTGTAAAAGAGAATGGGTTAGGTACATTGGCCACCTTAATTATATGATAGACTTGCGCCCTCATCTTGTTGGTTAGCATTCTCATGTGCCTCAGATCATAAATGGGATCTAGCCTTTTAGCTGTACATAGGTTAGATATTTTGCTTTCTATGATGCTAATCAATCAAGACATATACTTGCTGCTGAGAAGCTGCTCCCGTTTCCACTGAAATATTTTATATCTTTGGCCACCTTGAGGTGATAGATAATATATACTTCATTTGAAAAATTAACAAGCTGAGCGAAAAACTTGAACATGAGTAGCTGTATGGTCGTGACTACAAGAATTAGAATATCAGACCTGGGTATCCTCCTGTTTTTTGTTTTTGCTTCTCTGTACTTTGCTCTTGTACTGTAGTTATGGACTGGTTATTTTGTCATTTGCAGCCATTGGTGGTGCGACTCGTCTGCTTCTTGAAAAAAATGCTCAGGTCTTGGATCAAATTTCTGCAAATTTTGGAGCTTCTAAGGTGAATTATGCAGTTTCATTTTAGAAATGATGGACATAAACTTTAATAACAACGAACCCCTTCATAAGTTTTACCACAGTTAGTGGCGGACGTAGGTTAGGGGCAGTGGGGTCAATTGACCGCACTGAATTTTTAGGGGTTAAAAAAAGAATAAAATTTTAGGGTGTTTAATAAAAAATTTAAAATTCAAATTGAAAAATACTATCTCAGTTTCAAAATTAGAGATACATTTTGACTTTTTAAAGTTAATTCGTAAAATCCTAAAATTCAAAAATGTTATGAAGTTATTTAGTTTTAATACAACATATATAACAATTGTAAACTAACTATAAAACACTACTAATTATTATTTTTATTGTTTTCAAAACTTGAACGAATTTATATCAATTCAAATTGAGTTTTAGGATTTCGCGAATTGACTTTAAAAAGTCAAAATGTATATCTAATTTTAGATTGGAGGTAGTATTAAATTCTTCAAAGTTCATATCCTATATTACCTTGGTCACTACAATACTTTTTGTCTCTCTGTTTCTCGTCTAGCGGCTTGACCTAATTCTTCTCACTAGTTCGACTTTAGAGAAAATTCGATACGTTGTATTTTTATTTATTTATAATTTCATAAATTTAGCAATTACTTTGAGATTTTTTGTAATTACTTGGGATTTTTTTTTTTGTAATTGCTTGTGGATTTTTGTAACTAATAAAAATGATACTATCATACAACAATTTTAAGTAATGAAATTTCGAAAAATGTTACTATAAATAATATTTGTCCATTATTTAGTTTTGTAATTTATTTTACTATATTTTTTTTTTTTACGGAAATTTGTTTATTTTAAATTTGACCCCACTGACCAAAGAACCTGATCCGCCCCTGACAACAGCTGATAAGAGTATGAACATGTAAGCTTTGGTGTGAAGATTCTATTTTTCACACGTCTTGCTTTTCAGTAATAATTTAATATTCAATATCTGTTCCAAGCTTTATTCAAATGGAATGGGCCTTTATTTACTTAGCTGCAATTGTATTTATTTTGTTGAATTTGGAATTTGTGGAGGTTTACGTTCTTTTTGGTCTTTTCCGTGTGGCTATCAGGCTTGGATTACATCCAAGTACTATTATATATATTTTTTTGGAATTGGCTATTACAAGTGCATCAGTATTTCAATACATGTTGGTCATACTTGGGAGCTTCTGCTGTAAAGCTGAAAAATATAGTCAACAAGTAATATAGATGAATCTTAGGGTAGATCAGTTGGGGAGATACCTATACCTGATGATTTTGGAACTTTTAGGTGGGATAGTCATTAACTTTTGTGTGGCAATTGTCATTGCAATTATCAATTGCTTAATGTTACATTCAGGACCCAATGGTTGTCCATGCTTTGATAACTAATGTGATGAGATGAATCTAGTAATTATTTTAACAACATTTCTGGAAGGTAAACATCACATTGTGAAGAGTTCATTTTCATGGTATCGTGGCATCAGGTATCTCATTCTTGCTTCCTATCAGTGATGGTGTGACCCCGACCAGATTGCCAAGTTGGATTTTTCTGTCATACTGACACAAACATTTGCTTAATGATCTTCACACGTTCTATTTTACTGGCCTCATTTTTAGATCAATCAATGTAGCATCTTGTTCACCCTAGGAAGTGGACAAGTGTTTTGACATTCTTTGTAACTCTCATTTCATTCTCTTTCTTTGCAGATCCATGATAACATTAATCTCTTTTGGCAGGCTCGAAACAACATTCTCTCAATCTTGAACGAGTATGTTAGTAGCTCTTTATATATGCTTGTATATGTTTTTTCTTTATTAGGCATGATTATATCTGGTCGGTGCGTAAATAATGCTAAGAATGTGTTTCCTCTCTATGTTGTTTGTAATATTGGAAGGCTAGAGGGGACCAAAAAAGGAGGCGGGACTTGGGGTTTTTAGCATGGTGAGGGTATAAATAGAAAATTTTGTTCTGAATCATGGAGTGAGTTTTGTAGGTTTGAACATAGATAAAAAATAAAATTCTGGCTGGTAATTCGAGTGTTTAGGGGTGGGGGTGGGGGATAATGAGGTTCATTTTAATGTTCCAAGGTTTGCAATCTTGTGGTGGTCAGGTGGAGCCCATGGGTTAGGAGGTAAATTGTCATGCATAGTGCTGGCTGGGGGAAGGAAGAGCGATGCTGCTTTCTCATATCGGTTTCCTTTATCTGGACAAGCTAATCAGGTTATTGTGTACAAGTAGTGAACATATAACATTTGTTACGTTGGGCTAGTGACTGCCACAAGGCGGCGCATGGTATGAATTCTGCAATATCTATCATTGCTAGGATGCATCTAGATTCAGTTGTGCATAATAAAGGTGTCCGTCTGTTCCTGTCATTTTATCATTTATGTTTTTGATTTCTAAGGATGCTGAACTAAGTTTGTTGATACGAACTGAACTACTTGTTTATGCAGTTTGAATGAGTTGCCAGAGATAATGAAGGGGATGCCACCTCTTCCCGAGAAGATTAACGAAGAGCTTGCCGGCTCCATCCTTCCTGGGCCATCCTTGCAGAAGAAATCATGGTTCCCGGAGCACTGAAGATGCTTTTGATTCTTTGCCAAGTTTGGAAGTTGGTTTTGGGAGTGAGGTTTGTTTAGGAGTAGTTTTGTGAATGCCTCTAGCTGTGAAGTTAAGGATACTATTACTGGCCCTGTAAATGTTTAAAGGTTAGTTCCATATTTCTTTTGCTTTGCTTTGTCTAGTATTTATATCAATGCAAGTAAATTTAGGCTCCTCATGTAGTTGGTTATCTTTTCATTTCCATGGGATATATATTCTGCTGTTTTAGCATTTCCCATTAATTCTAATTTCTAAACTAAATCTAACTCAGCTACGTAAGGTACGTTCAAGGTTTTATATTTATGAGCAGTAACTCCTTTTCTTCACCAAATCCTTATCCATCGTTTTCATAATTAGGATTTGAATTCTTTCATGATTTCCCAGAGGAAAGTAATTACTAATTAATAAAGCTGCAGGCTAGGCTGTTTCATGTTTCTGTGCTTTGCCTCATTATCTTTAAAGTTTAAACCGGTCATTTGAATTGTGGTCCTGAACATCTTGTACACTACCCTCCAATCTATTTATTGAGTACTCCTATAATTGTGGATAAATGTGAGTAGTTACAGAACTTTTTTCAAAAATTACTACTTTTGGACCTATTGGTTGGTGATAGATGGTGGCAAGATTGGCTCGAATATGTAAGCCAAAATCAGACAACAACAGCGAATGATGGATCAACAACAAGCACCACAGATTTAGGTTAAAATAAATGGGATTGAAAATGTAAAGCTATGCCTAACCAAAAAAAGAATAGAAACATTTTCCCGGAATTTCAATATGATATGCCAAGATTTACTAGTGCAGAATCACTTCACCTTGCCGACAATGGCAATGGTTGAGACTTGAACAAAAAGGATCAGTTATACACAGGTTAAACATCATTGATACAAAGGCCTGTAGGTTGAAGTCAAGGAAACTTGAATGCAGACTAACCTGCGTAGCACCAAACACATAATGAGACTAAATCAGAAGTCTACACCATCCTCCTTATATGTAATGCATATGTAAACATATCCATCTCTCCTTTATTAAGAATACATTTGTGTGTGTGCCTGCACTTTTTTTAGTAATAAGTAAGGCAACACTTTTTACTTGCTTTGAAGCTTCTTTTTTTCTTTCTATTATTTATTTACTTATTATATATATATATATATATATATATATATATATATTTGATTTTTTTTTTTTAATTAGAGCTTTCTTAGATGGTCTTACTTTAGTTTGTATCTGAAGGATGTACTTCAGGACTGAATGTTAATGTTTGCTGGGTTTAGGTATGGATCAGGTGGTCCTACGTTGGCGTGAAAAGTAATAAATTCAGGTCTATCAAATAGATTTGTCTGTGGAAGTCTATCCTCTGCGTCTGCAATTACATCTGATCTCAAAAGGAGAACAATCTGCTATAAGAATAAGCAAAAAAGTATTAAGAAGACCGTGATTTCATAAATTACTTTTGTTAGTTTTTGAACCACCTCCCTCCATCGTTGCCCCATGCATGTATACTGAATAGATGCTAGCTGCAAATATTTTATTGAACAGAAAACTGTTGGAGATTTTCGCAGAAAAGCTTGCAAGACATTTGATCTTAATTTTGAGCTAGTATAGTGTTTATATATGAGCATTGTGTTTTTCTTTTTTGTTATATATGTATGTATATATATTGTCTTATAAAATAAGAAATAGTGCTTCTTTTATTTAATGCATTTGAGCTTGATACGACTATTAATCAACTATGTGGCGCCCCCAAAATAAGTATACACAACTCATTCTGAATCACCAAATACATGGTACAGAATTTAAATACAAACTTAATTATACAAATATCGTGTAACTTAAACTGAGAGTTTTAACACGAATATTGTCTTGTAGACAATATTCAAACTCAAATGGAGTCCTCATTACAATTATTATCACACTATTTTTATAAAATAGTGAGGATTACTACAGCTATCATTTCGGACCGTCACTCTATTCCCCGACAATACTTATCAACATGAGTGTAGAATTAGGATTACGAAACGAAATAATATTACTTACATACTACAGAATATGAAAGAAAATATTATTTCTTACGAGTATTGAACAAAAATAATATCCTTTATCTTAAAAGGAGTGTATTTTTGACTGGTAGGGTAGAGATATTCTTAAAGAAAACTTATATTATTTTCTACACTTAAAGGTTCCTTAAACTCGAAATAAATACGCTCAATATTATAGAAGAAGAATTCTCTGATTCTGGTGTAATTTTCATTTCTAAACTAAACATCCTATTTATAGAAGAATGGTTGGGCACTATTTGATTAAATCACGGGCAAATAGTAAAAGTTCACGGGCGAAAATTTTTGAGAATTCACGGACGAAACTTTTAAAATTTTTGAATTTACTATGTTACACTATGCAGTACTATGCAACACTATATAGTACTATGCAATAAAATATAATATATTATATTTTATATAAAAAATAAAACTTATATAATATATATATATATATATATATATATATTATCTTCACACACACACACACACATAACATCACACATATATATATATATATATATATATATATATATATATATATAAGTAATAAAACAAAATTGAGATAACTTTCTACCAACGATTTTGAAAAATGGGTAAGTGGGGGTCTATGTAATAAGTCAAACTTACAATAAATATTTTATAAAAAAAAAAACCCTCTATTTAACTCAATTCAATTCACTTGGCTTCACTAAACATATTTTTAATAACATTTATTCATCATTAATATTATAACTCGCAATATTAACAACTAGATCATTCCCAGGAAAGAGGGGGCTTTCCGATAAGGACTTCTCTTTATTGGCGCGGAATTAGGTGACCAAACCCCTTTCCTCGACAGAACTTTCTAGACATCGTCAATAATGCAAATAATAATATGAATAACTTTGTCGTCTCAACTATTGATTTAATAATATAAAATATTATGACAATAATTGAATCAATAATATGAGATACTATGCAGCAATTACTATTGGAATAATTGAATAAAAGCGGTGACTTCTCACGTAAGCATCAATAATCAAAGACATTTATGCAATCACAGTGTCTTCTTATGCAACCACACGTATTCTTTACTTTTATCATCGAATATTTCAATAGTTAACGATAAAACTTTTGCCGTTATTTTTATAAAAAGTTATTTACGTGGTTTCTAACTCAACGAGAATTCCGTTAAGGGTCCACCAATGATTGAGTCGTCGTACGAATATTTTTTGATAAAACGAATATTACCTGACCAAACGAATACTTTATGACAACTTGTTTACTTTGCAAAATTTATAAATATTATCCACAACTATAACATTATATCAAATCCACACTTTATTACTCAAAATGATATTTAGAGAAAATTAAATCTTTATTCATAAAAGTTGGAGTCTTACAAACCACATATTTTTCATGAGACACAAGAGAATCATAATGGAAATATTAACTTGAATGTGAGTAATAATTCTTTTTTCTTCATATTCCTATAGTTATTATTTTTACTTTATTGGTGAGTATTTTCTTGTAACTTGTAGGAATCTATATGGAGAGATGAACTTCTAAATCTTGGCATGATGTTGAATTTTGACTATAGGTGAAGGCACTTCCAATGTTGGCTACAAAAATTTTTAACTAAATCAATTGTAACTTTGGTTTAGTATATATAGATGACTAGATCAGTTGTAACTTTGCTCTATATGTACAAAATTATTCTAAATCTGACCATCTGTTTTCATCTTTAGTTTTCCAAGTTTCAATGTTGATTTTGCTCTCAGTAATTTTTCTCAGTAGACACTAAATATTTACCAAACAAACACAATATATATCAGGCTAAGAGAGTATTAGAACAGACTAAATTGATGAACTCAATAATTGGAATTCGTTTCATAAACATTATAATTATGTTTTACATGTTTACAAGGGGCATACCCCAGGTAATTAAAAAAACAATGATACAATAGCTTAATAGCTGAAAAACTACAAATAAGACAATATTTCAGTTTTTCTATATAGCTTCAGTGCACCGTGTAACACTGTAAAGCTCCCCTGCTGCCCCTGTTAAGGCCTGAAATTCTAAAATTCATGCAAGTAATTAACATATGTCATTGGTACAATCTTGAACTATGGATACACCAACTGAAAAGGCTTTGCACAAATTATCCTTCTTGATTGTTTTATATACAGAAATGAATTTAAGGAGGACCTATCGACGTACTTCTCAAGCTCAATGATTCAAAAGTTATGTTGGTATGCATATTACTGTTACCTGTAATGAAGGTGGCTTTTAAGAGTAGTCAGCTGATGTAGTACTTTATCTCTCTTAGTATCCCTAGCATCACCTTAAAATCTATCTTACAAATTTTTCACTTAAATTTAATGTGTATAAAATGGTTCAGATTCAACTAAAAACCTTACTATATTGGGAAGCTGAAGAAAATGTAAGCAAAAAGATTTCGTGGACAAAGAATTATACTAGCATGTTTTTCTTATGCTACATATCATATGAATTGAATCACATGCTCACAATATCAGATCCTTTGAAAGCTATTCTTACACCACTACCTTAAGCAAGCATTCAAATGAAACTGAAAGCATCATAACCCAAAATTCAAACTGACCACTTCACAAGAGGTCTGATATGTGCAGCGCACTCTCCAGGAACGTAGTAGACACCTGAGAGCTTACTAACAATCTAATAGGACTTATATTTCAAGTTAATAAACACACATTTTAACATAGAACGAGTCTCTATTCCGATAGACAAAGTCTCAAGTATTTTCAATCCAATGGGATGAAAAATAACAAGTAGCCATTAACGCTAAGGATGGCAAAAATTCTAGGGATTGGGGGGGGGGGGCAGTCAATCAAGTAGTTAAGGTGGTGTGGCACAAAGATGATAAAAGGAGTATTTTCAATCCATATATGAATATGGGTTAGCTGTTGCTGATTTGAAAGGGGAGTTTGTAAGACTCCAACTTATTATTAATGAAATTTAATTTTCTCTATTTATTATTTTGAAATAGTAAGGGTTGATGTGATTAATGTGGATAGTTAGGGGTAAAATACGCAAATATTTCAAAATAAGCAAGTGGTTATAAAATATTCATTGTTGTTGGGGAATATTCGTTTGGTCGTGGAATATTCAAATCTTTGTCGGGGAATATTCGTATGCGATAGTAGCAGATCTTTTGTGGGCCCCATAACTGAAAGCGATTGGATGAAGAAAGCGACAAATATAAGTTGTTTATAAATAACGGCGTGGTTATTCTGAGATTATCTTCATTGGAATACCCGGTGGTTAAAACACACTAATACGCGTTGTTGAACAGTAGCACGCGGTATTGCACCAATTATTGATTCTTACGTAAGAAGGCACTACTCAATAATTGTTACAGTAATTACTGTTCAGTATTTTATTTTATTGATTCAATAATTGTTGCGTTGATATTTTATATTCTGTTGTTTCATAATTGTCATTACACGTTATTTTTATTATTGAAGCAATAATTCATATTATCTGAATAATATTATTAGATAACATTATTGGCAATGTCTAGAAAGTTACATCTAAGGAGAGGTTTGGTCACCTAATTGCGCTTGTGGAAGAAAAAATTCTTATTGGAAAGCCCCCATCGTGGGAACCTGCCGGTTGTCAATAATGTGATTACGTAATATTATTTATGAATAATTAATTATTGATTTATATGATGAGGAAAATATTGATTTTATGAGGATATAGATGGAGAAAATTTTTAATGTGACAATTGTTGAAAATTAATATTTTATCTTTTTCTGATAAAATAATTCATTTAAATATATTATTTTAATAATATATTAACGATGATATTTTTACAATGAATGTGGGATATATGAGTATATGAGGAGGAAGAGTATTTTTGAGGCATTAAATGTTTAACACATGTTTTGTGTGTTGGTGGACACAATTATTAATAGAAATTTGATTATAGCATTGTAAAATCGCCTGGTTTATGGATTTCGGTCAATTTACATTTGGAATTGGAAAACTTTCTTCTGCAAAGTTGTAGAGAATTGAATTTCCTATAAAAACTCGCTAGATTTGAATTTTCTGATAAAAGGGCTATTTATTATGAATTATTGAAGTTCCGAAGTTCCGAAATAATTAATTTTTGGGAGTTTTAGTTAATTATTTTGAGAAAAACGTTTTTTGCAACTAAGTTGCCCTCACATGTGATTCAAATGGGCTGAGATCAGTTGTCTAAGGTGGGCTAAAGAAAATGTAAAAAATATATTAATATTATATTCAATTTTCTGCTTTGGTGTTCTAAGCAATTTCCTATAAATAGGGTGCTTAGGTTAGAATTGAAAATCACAATAGAAACTGAAGTTTCTCTCTATTTCTCTCTCGATATATTGAGCGTATTCTTGTGAGTATACTTTGAGTATTGTTAGACGGTGCAAGTTCCTTCAAAGACTATACCCGTATTCCAAATTAAAGTCTTAATCTTCGAGGTAAGAGATGTTATTTTCTTCTCAAATGATATTATTTCTTCAATATCATTATCTTTGAAATATTGGTTGGAACTTTTATCAAATTTGAAACTTTTTCATGTCGGGGTTACTATTCATGAGTTACTTATTCACGAGTTACTATTCATGAGTTACTATTCACGATTCTTATTCACGAGTACTATTCATGAAGCGTGAAGATGTTTTTTGGGAAATTTCTATCTTTTGGTGTCGAGTTACTTATTCACGTATCGACACTATTCACGATATCTGACTATTCATAGAAAAATGAAATTTCTTCTTTTGTCCAAAATATCTATTCGGATACTAGTTTTGATTGTATCCATGTTTTGATCATTCTTGAATTTTACACCACCGTAATTATTTTTGAGGTATTTTTGACGTGATAAAACAAAGTACGAATCCTTAATCCTTAATCCTTGTCATTTTGTTTCACTTTGGATTCGTTTCTTTAAAAATATTTTTCATCATCCTCGGTCTTAAATGATGATATTATTGAATATCTTTGGCTTGTAGTGCAGATGATGAATGATTTCTGAAGAATATCTTTGGCCCGTAGTCTGCAAAGATGAGCAGTGTTTAGATGAACATGACCAACCTGATGAATATTTTTTGGCTGTAGTGCAAAGATGAATATTTGATTCGGATATATATTGATTGATGTTACGGGGATAAAAGATGAGCGATGAACTTTTAAATTCATACATAGAAGATAGTAGTTTGCATTCTCTACTTAACTCTTCTAATGAATTATTATTTCATTGCGAATATTGATTTAAATTTGTTGTCTATTGTATTCTATTAGATTTTTCCTCGTTGAAGACTAACGATAATTTGTTGTATATTATCTTAGTAATAATATTCTTTCTTGAGCTAGTTGAGCTCACCCTTTTCCTTTTGTTCCATTTTTCTTCTCGGGAGGCGAGAATATAGCGAGCACGAGTCCTGGGTTTTGGAATGAAGGTTATAGAGAGAGTTGTTTAGTAGTCCTCACCATTTTGTAAAATAATGTATCAATAAATGTGATGAGGATTTATTTGAGTATAGATATTGTCTAGAAGATAATATTTGTATTCAAACTCACAGTTTTACTGTTGTAATAATAAAAGTTGTAGTTGTTTCTGTACCATGTATTGACAACTCAGAATGGGTGATGTATACCTATTTTGGGGGCGTCACAGAGTTTTGCTCCAATTAATTGTTGCTGATTTGGTTACATGGTTCATGGTAGTGGAAAATGATTCTAATCAATGAACAAAAGGTGCTGCTCCTCAAAGTCGTCTTTAATATGATGCATCGTGAATTTGAAAGAGGATTTTTGCTTCTCAAAGGTCCTGTTGCTGATTTAGTTCGATCGGCAAATTAAAGAATAAAAAAAGAGTAGTAGTGGCAGATATGAGTTGTTGTCAAAACGACGTATGGAGCTATGTATCAAAAAAGCTGATGTTTCTATAGATTTGTTGTGACGCCCCCAAAATAGGTATACATCACCTATTCTGAGTCGCCAAATACATGGTACAGAATACAAATACAATCTTAAATATACAACATGAGTTGTGAGTTTTAATACAAATATTGTTTTCTAGACAGTATTCAAACTCAAAATAAGTTCTCAATACATTTATTAACACACTATTTCATAGAATAGTGAGGACTACTAATGCTATCATCTAGACCGTCACTTCGTTCCCCGACTAGTCCCTGCTACCTTTTCATTTCCTGAAGAGAACAATGAAAGTAAAAGGATGAGCTCAACTAGCCCAGTAAGAAATATTATGACTAAAATAATGCAGAATAAATTATCGTTAACCTTTAACAGTGTTAAACCGATACTGATATAACAAACATCAAGTTTAACTGCAAATTGGAATAAACAATCCATTAGAAGAGTCAAGTAGAGAATAAAATCTACTATTTTCTATTATTCAAAAGGTTTTTCATCACTTTTATCACGAGACTTAGCTCAATAAATAATCCACATCATCCACGCACTTCTACTACAGGAGGATATTCATTAAGATCACAACCACAAATTATCCAATGCACTACGGGCCAAGGATATTACATTAGGTTTGTAATATTCTAGAACGATCAAATTGCATAAAATTGCGAAGCGTGTAAAAATCGAGTTTAAAAATTTATTACAAACCATATACGGATCACCCTTTATGCACAATTATTAATTAAACGAAAAGATAAAGAATAAAATCATACCTCAAGATCGAGCTTCCCTCGTACAAGTTCACCTCCAATCCTTTTCGCGTCAACTTGAATCCACCGGTTTTGGTTCCTTCCTTTGATCAACGTTAGCCACCCATGTGTTTGGCCTCTAGAGGTGATCCACCAAGGAAAAATAAAGAATTCAAGAAGATGGTGTATTGGCTCAAACCCTAGTTTTTCCTATCTCTATAGAAAAGGGCATACTCTCCAACTATTGGAATTATGTCGTATGTTGAAAAAGTCAACAACCCCCTCACCCATAATAAGACTCCTCTTATTTATAGATGTGGGCAACCCACCTTAACAATTAAGGAATTGAGTTTTATTTAATTAATTAAATTCTTTTAATTAATTAAGCTCCCTAATCTTATTAGAGATAATTAATTAAACTCCTTTAACTAATTTTCCCTCCTAATCCTATTAGGAATAAATGAGAGTACTTATATTAAATTAATTCTTAAACTCTTTTAGAAATTAAAATAATAATAATTGTAATAATATTAATAAGACTCCTCTTATTAATTTATATTTAATATTTCTAAAATATTAAATAATAAATATTAAGATATTTAATTTATTCTATCACCATAGATTAAATTAAATATACTTAACTATATTATTACGATTATGCCATTAACTTCTTAAATAATTATTCTTCCTTTTATGGTGTGACCTTTAGGTTCTCCATATTAAACCGGTTGTGAATAAATCAATTAGAACAATTCTAATCTTATTTAAATAAATAAATTAAACAATTAATTTATTTAAATAAATAATATTTATTCTACAATAGGGATAAGCCTCCCTAGCGATCAACGACTTTCCGGATAATATAGATTTCAACATTAATCATTAAAGAACCTTTTAGTAAATAGTTACAGATGCTGATTCAATCCTTCCACCATACTGATGTCCCAATTAAATATAAGACATTGGAATTACTTTGTCAAGTCTTATTTTATTTAATTATATGTATTTCGATCCTTAAATGCACAACTCCAAATAATGCAAATTAGAAACTCCTTTCTAATTTCATTACTCGCCTTAACCAAGGACTCTTTGGGTTGTCATTTATCGAATCACATAGGACATTTCTCTTCTTTTTTATTAAGTGGTAGATTCTTTATTGATCATACATTATCTCCATGTACAAACTTATTATACCCAAACATACCCTTTGATATACACTAAGGGTCTTAAGGAATAAGTCAAAGTATAACTCATCATACACAAGATACTATGATGATCTCAAGTCCAAGGATTACTTGTCTTACTATCACTACGAGAATTCCTATTGACAGTAAATAAAACTCCATTAGGTATTCCTTAGCGAGCCACGTTCGATGAACTTATTCTCTAATAAACACCTACATACTTGCTTTAGTGTCTCCACAAAAATGATCATGAGATCAATCATCCTCATCCAATGAAAGAAACGACGTATGTACCAATCTATCCTGGATTCACTAATCCCCAATTTAGTAATCCAATGATTGGGAACTATTTTAGTTTTAAGCTTTCTAAGAATTTAGATCTCATTAGAATGATCATCATCATTATTCTAAAAGCATTGCTTAAAACTATGGGTTTATCACATATTATAAAACAAATCGTGTAGATAATTAAAAGCCTTTAATAAATTAATACTTTTTATTAATAAATGAATAAGATTGTTACAAAGTATATGCTTTATCATCAAACATGATTGGCTTGTGTGCATATTACTTTCATATTCGTGTATTCATCAATGGTCATGATCATGCCAACAACTGTCCATCAATGCACTACGGGCCAATGAGGACTTTTACCACATCATTTGTAACATTACTACTTAAATGATTATCTAGAATAATCACGGTCATAATCATACCAAGTCCATCTATACACTACAAGTCACAGATGACTTTCAACATAATATAAACATGATAATAATGACAATGATATAAGAATTCAATAAAACAAGTTTAAGAATTAATTTATCCAGGAACTAATAACGTCCAAATTGTCAAATGATCTTGCTTTGTGGAGTAAAATTCAAGAATGCTCGGAAGAATATTTTCATGAAAAGATATTGGATGAAGCCTTGAAATATCAAAGATATTCCACTAATTTCATGGAGTATAAAAGCCAAAACTTTAACCAACCGAGTATAATAAAGAATGGAATAACAAAAGAAATCACCGAGCGTGCGATAGATCGCATGACAGCAGTTTATTCCAATAGAATAATAAATAACGGAACCGAATTCAATGCGTAAATGCACACACGGGATGTTCCAATGAATAATAAAGAATGAAAAATATGTAAGAATTTCACCATGTATGCGATACTTCACATAGGCGAGTTATTCCAACATAATAATAAAGAATGGAATAACGTAAGAATTTCACTAAGTATAGGGTAGTCCAAGCGTGTCGGAGTTATTCCAACAGAATAATAAAGAATGAAATAACGAAGTTCTTTTCATGAATATAAAAGAAGTAATACCCTTACCTTAGAAGAAACTGGATATAAGAGTAGTGAAGTAGCGAGATACTTTTCTTCTTTCTCTATAGTTTCTCTACAGAGTTTCGATGAATTAAGTAAGAAATAATGAAGGAATGAGCTTTATTTATAGGAGAATGGATTTGAATAGTTACTAATTCATGAATCGGTCCCAGATTGATTTACTTTTTAAACCAGACGGTCCATATTCAATTACTATCAAGTATTAATAAAATATTCTAATAAAACAAAATCTTTTAAATAAAATATAATATATTCTATTTATAATCTAATAAAATGAATAACTTTATAAAAGTATTACATTTTATATAAAAAGATTTTACTATCTGCAAACAATATATACGCATTATGCGTAATAAAATATTATATATTCTATTTATAGTCTAATAAAACGAATAACTTATAAAAGTATTATGTTTTATATAAAAAGATTTTACTATCTGCAAACACTATGCATACCTTGCAAATACTTATGCGTAATAAAATATTATATATTCTATTTATAGTCTAATAAAACAAATAACTTTATAAAAGTATTACATTTTTATAAAAAAGTTTTCGTTTTATTACATTTATAATAATAATAAAACAAAACTTATCACCTTTATTATAATTCACAATATTAATCGTAGGAATTGCTTCTCGTGGAAAGAGAGGCTTTCCGATAAGATTTCTCTCTTTATTGCCGCATTAGGTGACCAAATCTCTCATTGGCGTAATTTCTGAACATCGTTAATATTGCAAATAATAATATTAATAACTTTGTTATCTCAATTATTGATTTAATAATATATAAAACATCGAC
Source organism: Panax quinquefolius (assembly GCA_020205615.1). Lineage (NCBI taxonomy): Eukaryota > Viridiplantae > Streptophyta > Magnoliopsida > Apiales > Araliaceae > Panax > Panax quinquefolius. The sequence goes on along the minus strand of CM035155.1, from coordinate 892,904 downwards.
AATAATTAAATCAAATAACGTGAGATCTTGTCAACAATTACTATATAGCAATAATTGAACAAAACCGAGTGACTTCTCAATGTAAGCATCAATAATCAAAATTGTGTAATATGCAACCACGCCAGACATATTCTTTTCTTTTTAACAATCGGGTGTTTCACAGTTAATGGTAAAACTTCTGCCGTTATTTTCATAAAATATTTTTGTCATTTTTTCAATTCGACATTAATTCCATTGTGAGGTTCACCAATAATTGTGACATTGTATGAATATTCCCTGTTAAAACGAATATTCCCCGACCAATCGAATATTATATAACAACTTGCGTATTTTGCAAAATTTATAAATATTACCCACAACTATAACATTATATCAAATTTATTTCATAATATTCAAAAATGATATTTATAAAAAAATCATCTTTATTCATAAAAATTGGGGTCTTACATTTGTCCAAGTTATATATAGCTAACTAGTGGACTACTAGATTGAGCTTGAACTAATTTTATGTTTATAGAAATTTCTACAGCATTAACCCGTCACTAACTATATATAAGATCAAATTTATTAAGCCTTTAATTAATTAGTAGTCAATAAATTTGACCAAGTGGTGCATAATTAAGAGGCCACTCATGTTAATTAACAAATCAGATAAATAAATAAATATATCTAAGAATTCAGTTAGTTTGTCCAATCAATAAAATTGTTAAATTAATAAATTCAAATAATTAATTAAAGAAAATGCATTACAACTTCTTTATATATATATATATATATATATATATACAATAATGATTCTAAATTTAAGCTTTATTGCAAGCCAGTTTAATATGGATTCTAACTGTTAAGGTAGGTTAATAATTGAGTTTAATTTGGGCAGTTATCTATTAATGGGGCTGGTTTAAATAAGACCATACTAATTAATATTTCAAAATTCAAAAAATAAAGAAATAAAAAAATACTCCCTTAATCGGTCCCACAAAGATGGCCCAAGTATAAAAAAAATTGTCCTACGTACAAAAGATGCCAAAAGTCTATTTTACCCTTAAAAATATTTAAGTAGGATTTACAATTTTTAGGAAAAAGAGAGGATCAAGAGTATATTCACGTGGGGCGCATGCATTAGGGATAAAATGATAACTTATTTTTACTGATCTCTCTCATATATATATATATATATATATATATATATATATATGTGTGTGTGTGATTTCATCCGCGATAAACAGTTCTTAAAAAATCTTGTCAAAGAATCGAGTTGATAATGATTGTTTTTTGAAAATGGAACGCTGGGATTAAACTTAATAAAGGCCGCCACAAGTTCAGAGCTGGCAATGATCAACTAATTCAAAATCACGAAGTTACCAAGTTGTCCCTGGTTTATATGAAGTTCCCCTACCGCATGAGCCTGTAGCGGCAGACCCCACCATTTTGTGACATTTTTGCATTTATGACCAATCAAATCAAATCAGCTTTTTAGTTTTATGGCCATTCAAATCAAATTAGCCTTTTCAGCTTAGACCAATTAATCTGGTATTTGACTCTACCACCAATGGCTGTAACGACAATCTGTGTAGTGTTTTAAAAACCCATGCTTGCTTCCTCCGGTTTTGAATTATCTCTGTAACCTTTCATTTCACAGATCTTATATACATCAGTTTTCTCTTGATTTCCCCCTGCTATTTCATCTCTTTTCCTTTCGGTTGATGTTGTCCATTTTCACTTTCAAATTCAAGTTGAAGTTCTGATCTGGTGATTCTTCCTTCTTATTTCAGAATGGCGCACAACATACTTGCTCATAAAAGGTTTGTATCAAGTTCTTCAGATTCTATTGCTAGTTTAGATATTTGTGGAAATAAATCTGAGTTTGTAAGTGAAGTTGAAAGTAGTAAATCTGAAATGATTTCATACGTTGGTCAATTATTTTCTAAGTTGGAAGAAGTTGATTTTTTTTTATAGGTCGTATGCTAAACAAAATGGTTTTGAGATTAGAATTGCGACTAGTCATAAACATGCTGATACTAATGAGGTGTCATCTAGGTCTATATGTTTGTAAAAAAGCCGGTACACCAACTTCTGTAGAGATTTGCCTGATGATGAAGATGGTAGTAAGAAAATAACTAGGCCGCGAGACTCTATAGGACGCACATTATGCAAAGCTAGAATATATGTTGTTCATAATAAAAAAGAAGACAATTGTCGTATTTCTACTGTTCAATTAGAGCACAATCATCACCTAGTGACCCTTACAAGGTAGATTTGATTGAGACACATAAAAATATTACTCCGGTTGTAAGAAAATTAATTGACACTTTAAATAAGTCTGGTATTGGACCTAGTAGGATGATGAACGTTTTGAGCACAATGGGTGGCGGGTTGCAAAATATTCCTTTTTTTAATGTTAATGTTCAGAATGTGGTGAGAGATTTAAGGCGTGATTCTGCAGATGAAAATGATGCACAAGCTGCTGTAAATTATTTGAAAAAACTTGGATTTGGAAGTTTGAGTAATTTTTTTTATCGTATCAAACCAGACGAAACAAATCGCATAGCATGCATTTTGTGGGTTAACACCCGATCAAGGTTGATGTATCAACATTTCAGAGATGTTGTGACATTTAACGATGCGTCTGGACTAATAAGTATGGCATGCCGTTTGTTCCATTTCTTATCGGTTGACCACCATTTTAGTCTATATTGTTTGGATTTGCATTGTTAAGGGATGAGACGGAGGACACTTTCATGTGGGTATTAGAGACATGGCTCGAAGCCATGGACTACAAGACACCTATAACCATCATCACTGACCAAGACAAAGCCATGAGTAATGCTATTGCGAAGGTACTCCCTTATACTCATCACTTATTGTGTTCTTGGCATATTAGCAACAAGTTTCCTGAGAAATTGCATCATGTTTATTCTGAGCACCCATCCTTCAAAGACCATTTTAACAATTTTGTGTATAATTCAATGTCCATCGGGGAGTTTGAAGAGCGTTGGCAGATTCTAGTGAGGAATTATGAATTGTATAACAACGAGTGGATTAGAAGTTTGTATGATGTACGAGAGAAATGCATTCCCGCGTATACAAAGAGATATTTTGCCACGGGAATGACAACCACTAGAAGAAATGAGAGCATGAATCATTTTTTTGATGAGTTTGTCAATGCTTCAACGGGCATAAAAGAATTTGTAGTGCAGAGTCAAAAGGCTATAGAAAAACAATTTATCAGAGAGAGGAAGGCCGACTATATAACACAACATCGGAAAAGGAATATGGTACTCGGGTCATCTTTGGAAGTGCATGGTGCTCAGGTATACACAAAAGATCTGTTTAGACGTTTTCAACGTCAATTCTTCGATTCCATGATGTATAATGTTATTAAAGTTAGTGAGTTGTGTGGTCCTGAAACAAAGGTTTATGCACGATGTATAAAGGCGATCTTTCATTGAAAATGGGGAAGATATAAAGAAATCGCGTCGAACAATCGCTCGCTAGGGCTTAGAATATGTAATTGTCAATTATTTTCTCATTCTAGTGAATTATGCAGGCACATCTTGAGGTATTTCTTGGCTAAGAGTATTTCTCAAATTTTGAGTGACATGATTCTTACTCGGTGGACAAGAAACGCGAACAAAACCGATGTTGAAGAATTACTCTTTAGCCCAACAACTATTGACTTTGAACAAGATCATGCAATGCGTTTTAATCATTTGATGACTGATTGCCTCCTAGCCAGTAAAGTTGCTTGCTCAATTCGAGGTTACAAAACTCATCTTAAGCTGAATGCACGAGGAAAAACGTTAATTGACTAGTGTGATCCGGATGAGAATCTTACTGAATTGGCTGACGATGACATTGATTGCACTGTTGGAGTTAAACCTTAGGCAATGGGATATGATAATGACGATGAAGATGCAGAGGAAGACACGGAAGAAAATGAGTTCTTGCCACCAGTTATTTCTCAAACAAAGGGTCGCAAAAAACAATCAAGATTAAAGAGTGCATTCGAGAAAATTGTGAGTTCTAAGCCTCATCGAAAATGTGCAATTTGTGGCTTTGAAATCGACCATGATAAGCGCAATCACTATCGAGTGTTAGGGATTCGTGAGCCCGAAAAATAGCTCTCAGTTGTATTATGTAAGCCATGAATCATTTATGCAAGGAGTGTATTATATAAGCTATGTTTTTATTTATGCTCAGTTGTATTATGTAAGCTATGTTTGTATTTATGCTCAGTTGTATTATGTAAGCTATGTTTTTATTTATGCTCAGTTGTATTATGCTCAGTTATATTATTTAAGCTATGTTGTTGTTATTATTATTATTATTATTATTATTATTATTATTATTATTATTATTATTATTATTATTATTATTATTATTATTATTATTATTAGTAGGAGTAGTAGTAGTAGTAGTAGTAGTATTAGAATTATTATATTAAACGTAATAATAATATTAATAATAATATGAATAATAATAATAAAAAAATACACTAACAATTATTTTCATGGTCGGTTGCTAATAGCTTTACAATTAATAATAATGATATCAACTAAAAAGCGGTAAACATGAAACGGTAAACATAAATAGGAAATATTGATAGATTTCATAATTAGTACACCAATAATTAGTCTAAATATCATCTGCAGGAAGAAGTATAGCTTGACATCTAAAGAGTTCCCATGCAATTCGATATCGAAATACCATTAAATCTTCTGCGGACTATTTTTCTCTACGAATATTTATACTGCCCCTGACAAAGTAATCAACATATTTGCAAACGAAGAATGTATTGTTAATTGGACTTTACATCTTCCTACACAATCCTTCAAGTCCGTTACACATGGCTTAAAGCCTTAGAATGTATTGTCTACGTATTTAATCTAGTATTCTAACTCGTATATTTATTCAACATATACGACATACCCTCATTCATACATACTCGTATAATACTTCGTATCATACTCGTATTCATTACCTTGTACAATACCTACGTATTATACGATCATTGCTTTAACTAGTTAACACTTTACTTTCTCTAACATTCTCGAATTAAGTCCGCATGCGAAAAACTACGTTTTTCATACTTGAATTATTATTACATAATTCATCTTACCTTGATATTTTATCGTTACGTATTTCTCGGAAGTTCAAAAATAATTCCCGAGCAGAAATTAGTGAATAATGTTTTTTGGAAAATTTCTCGAAAAACTTTTATTTTCATCTTGGAAATTCAAACACTTTAATTCCTTCACGTAGTCAAAATACCATGACATTCTGAAATTTTTAGGTTATAGAACGTCATTCATCTTACTAACAAATAATAATAACAAATAATATAATTTATTCATTATTTAATTAAATAAAATTATTTTACAATAGATCCGAATTTCTCGGTCGTTACACTTTTCGTACATGTCAGTCCATTTCAAGGGTTCACCCTCTTATTTTATATACCATGCTCACCTCCTTTAGCGATGGTTCGGTCCGTCACTATATCATAGAACCGTCGTCTTAGCTTTTAACGACAGACAACATATCGTGACAGACCGAACCGTCGCTCGGTCCGTCGTTAAAGGGGGTATGTAAAGTGTTAGTTCCCGGGGGCACATAATATATCTAGAAGGGGGGTTGAATAGATCCTTTAAAACCTTTTTCTTTTTCTTTTATCCAGTTACGTGATAAACAAATAATGAATAGAGAAATCAATTTATGCACATCAAAATATATAGATTAAGATCCCCTTTAAGAATATAACATTAAACACAATTCTAATGTTGAGTTAGTTGGAAGCTGATATAGCAGTTATGGTACTGAATGTAAATGACGTAAAGTAAATGACACCAGATATTTTAAGTGGTTCAGAGACTGAATGCTTCTAATCCACACTTCTGCTTCAACAAGCAAGGATTCCACTAAGGATTTGATTAACTTTGAATCACTAAGATTTCTTCAAGACCAGCAACCTTGGAACACTAGTTCACTAAGAACTCTTTAAGACCAGCAGCCTTGGAAACTTTAGACTAAGCCCGGTAGACTTAGAATATCTTGTACCCTCGTCCGGTTCTAAATTAATAATGTGGTTCGAGTCATCCACATATTTGCGTAACATCGATACGTTAACAACGTTATGAACACACGACATACTTGGCGGTAAAACAAGTCTATAAGCCACAGTTCCTACTCGATCAAGTATTTCAAATGAGTCAATTAAATCGAGGGTTGAGATTTCCTCTCTAACGATTCTTCTTGCTTCTGAATAATAGCCCCTCTTGAACCTTCTTCATTCATATGCTCTGAGTATGTAGCTTGAGCGGCTTTAACTTTATCGATTAAAGTCGATTCTACTCGTATATTCGTTATTTTCACGTGGGTCCCTAGAGTCTTTAACTCTATCTTCATCATTTGTAAGTTATATGAAATGAGTCTTTGCGTTAACAACATCGCACTCAGAACGATACGATCTTCTACTTTCGACACGTCGGTACCACGTTCATTTCTTCCACGATGATATTGAATGGTACGATCGTAATCTTCAATAGCTCGAGCCAACGTCTTTGGCGCATGATACGTTTGTTTTAAGTAAAGAAATATTTGAGGGTTTAAGAAATGGGATTTGTACTGGGGTCAATACAAAATCTCGAGAGTGACTTTATTTGACAGATTGCGATTCCTTCTTAATTGGCTTCAACAATCTCTTGATTGGCTCGTCAGATTACGATTCTGACTTGTGAACTCTACGATATCGTGTGAGGCTTACGATTCTTGTTTTACTTTCTTGGCAGTTATAGTGACTAATGCAGTGCTCTTCGATCAGGCATGCCTATTTATTACACTTTAAAAGATCAACCTAACAAGTTTGATGTTTCTATTCATAGTCCTTGTACATCATGATCTTTTGAAGGACCTTTACAAAACTATTCATTCATATTACATCAACCTTACATATTTGATCATTTCAATCTAAGTCCTTGTCCATATTGTCTATCATCTATTAAGGACTTTATAATTTTTATCAATGCAAACACATTTGCATATTCATGCATTAACTTCATCATCTTCATCATCAAATTATATAAATAATGAATAACATTCTCATGCATATTCTTGACACAAGGTATGTAGGATCAAGTGGTATGCCCTTAATCCTTTCCGTATATGTCAGTCCATTTCAAGGGCTCACTCCCTTATTTAACGTCATACCATGCTCACCCCTTTAGCAACGGACCGAGCGACGGTTCGGTCCATCGTTATATGAAAGAACCGTCGTCTTAGTTTTTAACGACATATAACATATAGCGACGGACCGAACCTATAGCGACGGACCGAACCGTCGTCCAATCCATCGCTAAAGAAGGTATACAAGCTTTCTATATATACATATATGTATATATATATATATATATATATATATGTGTGTGTGTGTGTGTGTGTGTGTATATATATATATATCTTGATTAAAAATTATTGACTTCTTTACTTTTTGGGTGGAATGTTTATCTTGATTAGAAATTTTCTTATTTACAACAAATACTTATGAAATTTTCTACTTTTTATCAAATATATACTCCTTTCATATTTTCATTTAGATTCATTTTAAGTATTAAATAATTACACGAGTATTCATAAAAAGTCGAGGCGCAATTAAGCTAGTATATATATATATATATATATATATATATATATATATATATATATATATATATATATATATACTTTTAATTGGTTATATACGAAGGGAGAACCACATCTAGCTAGATGTGCATGCGATTATATATAAACTCATCATTATTGAACCCTACCCCATTGTACGTGTTGATGTGTTGTTAGTATAATCAATAATGCGTTGGTTTGCTGATTATAAAATAATTTTTTTTTATTAAATTAATTAAATTGGATTTCGATTTCGATCCCTCCATTACACGTATCTTTCATAGTTTAACAATACAAATATTATATTTAACGATAAAATAAAAATTATTATAAATATTAATTAACAATACAATAAAAATTATATGTGTTACTAAAAGTATGGTTAAAAATAAATTTTGTATTAGAAAAATTGAAGAATAGACTCCAACAAAGAGAAAGAGAGAGAGTGAGAGAGAGAAAATTGTTATAGGAACTAGAAAAGAGGTATACACGCAAACAAGCGGTAGTAAGACTAATGACGGCCACCGGCCAAAATACTTTGAGTTTTGATGAATTATTTATTATTATGAAGCACAATGGCTTGGGTTAGTAGACCACAAAATGGGCCAAATGGACTTCTTCCTTATTTTATTATTTTTTTTGCAAAAACTTATAATTACTTTACAACCCGTCCACAAATTATTGTACTTGTGTGTTGAGTCCTTCATGTTCCTGTACTTGTGTGTTGAGTTTGCCTAATCAGTCACCGGGTCAGTATAATTGTTAGGATGAATTACATATTTTATTATATTTTTGAAAATAATTACAATAATAGTGTACTCATAAAATATTTACACAATTAATATAATTTTATATTTATTTACAATATTAGTGCAATTAGGATTCCTTAATTTAGAAAATTAGTATGCAATTAGGATTCCTTAATTTAGGGATTAGTTATCCCCATGACTTCTTCTCTCTCCTTATCTAGAACAACTGCATTACTTCCCCATGGTATAGTGTGTGTATATATGGAATTTTCTTTACTTTAACAAACTTCTCTGTGTACTGTGTTTGCCTGCAATTGTTTTACAGAATTTGGCCGAGCGTATTGTTTCATTTTGAATCGAATTATTGTTCATCTAGTAGTTGATTATTGCGGGGCTGAGTTGAATTTCAAGTTGTGCTTCTATTGACTTTGTTTGTTGGAAAATTGAATTGGTCCGGGGAATTGAAGGATTCGTGCAATTTTGTTTGTAATGACGGTTGATCAAGTTTGGTAGGATATCTTGAATCAAGCGGAGGTGAGGACCGTATTTTGAGCTTCAATTTGAGATTTTTTAAGGTTTTGTGATTGTTTTATTGGTTTATAATTGGGCTATGATGTGATAGTATCGTGTAGTTGTGGATCAAAGTGTGACGCCCCCAAAATTAGGTATCGTCACCTATCTTGGAGTGTCGCCACATATACATGGTGCATAAATTCAAATACAACTTACTAATATAATCATGGGTATACAATACGACATAAAGCGTGAGTTTGAATACAAATATTATCTACTAGATATTATACAAACTCAAAAGGAGTCCTCATTACAACTATTATCACACTATTTCACGAATAGTGAGGACTACTAATGCTATCATTTGGACCATTACTCCGTTCCCAGACTCGTCCCAAATATGTTCTCATTTCACGAAGAAAAATGAAAGAAAGGTGAGCTCAACTAGCCCATGAAGAAATATTATGACTAAGATAATGCGAGAATAAATTATCATTAGCCTTGACAGATGTTAAACCGATAAAATACAATAGACAACCAGGTTTAATCACAGCTGAATATGTAATCCATTAAAAGAGTCAAGTAGAGAATAAAGTCTACTATCTTTTAGGTTTTAAAGGTTTTCATCATTGTTATAAATGAGACTCACTTTAATAAATAATACACATCATCGAATCACCCCCTTTTCTGACGAGGATATTCATCAAATTATCAATGGTCATGACTATACCGAATCACCCCGGTCATAATCATACCAAAACTATCCATCATCGTATTACATGTGCCAGCCACCGAGGACTTTTATCACATCATTTATAACAAGCCATGATTATACCGAATGATCCCCAATCATAATCATACTAAGTTCATCTATACACGTAAAGTCAGAAGATAACATAATATAACATGAGGATGATGACAATGACATAATAATTCAATAAAACAAGTTCAAGAATTATTTTATCCAGGAATTATTAACGTCCAAATTGTCAAAATGATATTATTTTGTAGAGTAAAATTCAAGAATGATCAGAAGAATATTTCCATGAAAAGATACTGGATGAAACGCAAATATCAAGGATATTCTACTAATTTCATGGAGTATAGAAGTCAAAGTTTTAACTAACCGGGTATAATAAAGAATGGAATAACAAAAGAAATCACTATGCGTGCGATTGCCCGCGCAGATGAGTTATTCCAATGAATAATAATAACGGAACCAGTCGTCGGTGAAATTTACAAACGAGGATGTTCCAACAGAATAATAAAGATGGAACCGGATCCGGTGTAAAACACACGATAGGATATTCCAATGAGAATGATAAAGATTTTAACCAGTCCTTGTAAAACACACGCATGGATGTTCCAACAGAATAATAATAAAAGATTTTAACCGGTCCCGTGTAAAACACACGCATGCAGGATGTTCCAATGAGAATAATAGAAGAATGTCACCAAGTATAGGGTAAACCACGATATACGAAGTTATTCTAATGAATAATAAGCAATGGAATAACAACAGTTCTCTTCATGAATAAGAAAGAATAACACCCACTTACGGTACAACAAATAATATTCCCTACCTTAGAAGAACTCAAATATTGGCGAGGTGAAGTAGCGAATATACTTTTTTCTTTCTCTCTTTAGTTTCTCTCTCTAGAGTTTCGGTGAATTAAATGAAAATAATGAAGCACTAGGCCTCTATTTATAGAAGATTTCTAGCTTAAGCACCGTCATGTGAAAAAGGCAAGTGGCTTGACGACTGGTGATGTGAAAAGAAAAGTGGTTTGACGCCTGTAATGTGAAACGACAAGTGGTTCAACGCCTGTAATGTGAAACGACAAGTGGTTCGACGCCTGTAATGTGAAACGACAAGTGGTTCGACGCCTGGTAAAGGTAATTACTATTGACGAAGGTAATTACTATTCACAAAGGTAATTACTATTGACGAAGGTAATTACTATTGACGAAGATAATTACTATTCACAAAGGTAATTACTATTGACGAAGGTAATTACTATTCACAAAGGTAATTACTATTGAAAAGAGACTCTTAGATGATGACATATGGGCCCCCCATAAAATAATCAAACTTACCACAAATGTCTCATAACAGACTCTTTATATACATCAAGGATTGAATAAATCTTACCACAAATCATTTTATTTTTAATCAACACATATTTAATCTTTCAACAATTATTAATTATTTATAACTTGTCGTCTCAATTATTGATTTAATACTATAACATATTATACAGATGATACTGTGACAATAATTGAATCAATAATATAAGAGATATGATGCAAATTCTTATCGTAGTAATAATTGAAGCATAGGTGAGTGACTTTCTCACGTAAGCATCAATAATCAATATCGTGTCTACTATAAAACTACGCCAGACATCTTTGTTTTTTACTACCGGGTAGTTCAACAGCTTTTAACGGTAACACCTCTGCCGTTATTTTTATAGAAAGATAATTTTGTCGTTTTCTAATTACGACAATACTTCCGTTAATAGGGGTCCACTAATGATTGAGTAGTCGCATTTAAATATTCCCCGACAAAAAGAATATTCCCAGGCAAACGAATATTTTATAACAACTTGCATACTTTGCAAAATTTATAAATACTACCCACAACTATAATATTATCTTAAATTCACACCATAATATTAAAAATTATTTCGACAAAATTTAAATCTTTATTGATAAAATCTGGGGTTTCACAATCTCCTCCTTATGGAATTTAGCCCTCGAAATTAGGGTACGACACTGTATGATAAAGAGGTGAGGATACCTTGAATACCTTTATCGTTAAAAATATTAAATTCATCTTCGCAATCCGTGAAGATATTCATTAACAATTCATCTTTGCACTACGTGCCAAAGATATACAATTGTAAAAACCAATACTGGCGAGGCGCAACTTAATAGTATCACGATCGCGAATTATCCATTTACCACAATCGCCGAGGATATTCGTGTTTTCATTCTGATCATGATTATACCGAATAATCCTTGGTCATAATCATACCAAGTCTATCAATGCACTACTACCAAAGATGACTTTTACCACATCCATGAATTAATATTTCTTTCTTTGAGACTCATTTCAATAATTAATCCATATCATCGAATCATCCCCGCACTACGTGCCAAGGATATTCATTAAGTATCACGACCACGAATTATCCATGCACTACTACCAAAAGATAATCGTGTATTCATTAAGTATCACGACCATAAATTATCCATGCACTACTACCAAAGATAATCGTGTATTCATTAGTATCACGACCACAAATTATCCATGCACTACTACCAAAGATAATCATGTATTCATTAGTATCACGACTACAAATTATCCATGCACTACTACCAAAGATAATCGTGTATTCATTAGTATCACGACCACAAATTATCCATGCACTACTGACCAAAGATAATCGTGTTTTCAATTACGGTTATGATTATACCCTAACAATCCTCAGTCATAATCATACCAAGTCCATCTATGCACTTCAAAAGCCACGATGACTTTCAACATAATATAAACATGAGGATAATGATATAAAAATCAATCAAATGAGATAAAGGATAAATATTAAACATTTATAATATAATTTATCCAGGATTCAAGAATATCCCCATGTTATCAATCACTTAATAATCTCATAATCTAATATCATTAATATTACAACAATATTTTAATCACTTCTTAAATTTATAAACAATTTATCTCAATTGTTTACGCTTTTTACATATAATGCATTTAATCATTCAAAATGTCATACTCATAAGATATCATCACCAATTATCAAATCCTCATCAAAAAATATGCATATACTACATATAGGATCCTCTAGCCATAAAATTCTATTTTCAACTTTGTTACTTCACATAACATATTTAACTCATATGTTTGTAACTAAACTATTTTCATGAAAAATACAAAATCAGTCCCAAAAATATTTCTTTTCTGGGATTTAGCACAATATAGTCCCATAATAAAAATATATTTTTCTCGAAATTTTTAAAATTCATTTACTATTTTTCAAAAATCAATTTCTAATTAATTCCTTAAGAAATTAGCTACCTCAAGTTTAACTCCAAAAATTCCCAAATCTTGACAGGACCTTACCCATGTTAACGTGAGCTTCCAGTTTAAATTTCATGGTCATCGGAGTTATAGAACTCCGGTTATAGCATTTTTTGTCGAAAAAACCTAAATATTGAAATAGTCATAACTTGCTCATTTTAAGTCAGAATGAGCTCATTTTTGGACAGGAGGTACTTTATACCATATAACTTCATGTCCCAAAAGGCCAGAATTTTTCTCATAATTTAAATGGCCGAAACAGCCCCTCTAAAATCATGGCAGCAGCTTTTTCGGTTTTTGCAGCTTTGCACTCTTTTGCTAAAATCAGTCCACACAAAGATCTACAGCACCTTTTCCAGTAATTCCACTTGGATTAGTTAGGTAACTCATAGATCTAACTCTAGGACTTGACCACACTCAAAAATTCAAAATATAATAGGAGATATGGTCAATTGAATTTCATATTACGTTTTCACCAAAATCGATTTTCAACTCTTTGTGATTTCTAAGAAACTTTCATGTTTTCACATACTAACCAACATAACTCATCTTAAAACTTACTAATACTTCATATACCCATGATTTTCATCAGTTCTATGCTTTTATTATGACTTTCATCATAAACCACGTAAATCTGCTCATTTTAGTTGAAGAAATATTTGAGGGTTTAAGAAATGGGTTTTATCTTTGAGGTCAATACAAAATTCGATTTCACGCTCTAGGGTAGGCTAGGAAATTTTCAAGAATACGTCAAGAAATTTATTAATGATAGAAATATCATTCAAAACTATTACTCTTATCCAAGACTTGGATAGTACGTTACATTGATACCAACTGTGACTTTCATCCCAACTTTGGATAAGACGTCACAATGACACCTTACATAAATGTATAGTCAAAAACTATTTTAGAAATTAGAATCTTTGGGAAGTGCTCAAGAAACCTTCGTTACATGGGAGGCCATGCTTCTAGGTTATGATAGATATCATATGGCCACGAAATTATCCTTGGTTTACCCAATAGACCCTAAAGAAAAATGAGAAGATTACTATCATATTCTTCCTAATGGTGAGTCTTCTATTGATTTATCATTATCTCCACTTGTCTCAAATTGAGAATTATACTTCAAACAAACACCAAGATCATATAGGTAGTGCTCGTAAATATACTCAAAGAAGTGGATGAGCACACCGCATCTTATGATGACACGAGGTTGTATGTCATTAGACATCTTGTATGATAGTGGCAAAACACTCTTCCAACGTTGGGTTCGCTCACCCTAGTTGATTCACCAAATATAACTACTAAAATGATGACCACCGCTCTATTCCACTCATTACTTACCCATCGCCAACCTAGCTACACTCTTATTACCCACGAAAGGAATTGTGAAGCAAAAGGGTTAATTAATATATCAAATATTATCCCTATACTCGTAATTTAAATTAAATACCAAATAAATTTAGGTAGGTCATACTAGCAAGTAATTCCCGCTCTCCCTCCTAGTACTATTCTCACATCTTAGCCAGGATCATATCCTAAGCTCGATACCAACCGTGACGCCTCAAAATTAGGTATACGTCACCCATCTTGGGTCGCCACATACATGGTACATAAATTCAAATACAACTTACTAATATAACTGCTGTAGTACAATACGACATAAATCGTGAGTTTGAATACAAATATTGTCTACTAGATATTATACAAACTCAAAAGGAGTCCTTATTACAACTATTATCACACTATTTCACGAATAGTGAGGACTACTAATGCTATCATCTCGGACCATTACTCTGTTCCCGACTCGTCCCAAATTATGTTCTCATTTCCTCAAGAGAACGGTGAAAGAAAGGGTGAGCTCAATCATGACGCCCCAAAATAGGTATACATCACCTATTCTGAGTTGTCAATACATGGTATGTAAACAACTACAACTTTATTATTACAACAAGAAAAGCGTGAGTTTGAATACAAATATTATCTTCTGTATAATATCTATACTCAAATAAATCCTCATCACATTTATTGATACATTATTTTACAAAATGGTGAGGACTACTAAACAATCCTTTCTAAAACCTTCATTCCATACCCCACTAATTCGTACTCGCTATATTCTCGCCTCCCCGAGAAAATGGAACAAAAAGGAAAAGGGTGAGCTCAACTAGCTCAAGAAAGAATATTATGACTAAGATAATATACAACAAATTATCGTTAGTCTTCAATGTGGAAAAATCTAATAGAATACAATAGACAACAAATTTTAAATCAATATTCATAACGGAAATAATAATTCATTAGAAGAGTTAAGTAGAGAATGCAAACTACTATCTTCTATGTATGAATTTAAAAGTTCATCGCTCTATCTTTTATCCCTCGTAACATCAATCAATATACATCTGAATCAAATATTCATCTTTGCACTACTGGCAAAAGATATTCCATAATATCATCATTTAAGATCGAGGATGATGAAAATATATATATATTTTTTTTTTAAAGAAACGAATCCAAAAAAACAAAATGACAAGGATTAAGGATTAAGGATTCAGTATTTGATTTTATCCACGTCCAAAAATACCTCAAAAATAATCATAGTGGTGTAAAATTCAAGAATGATCAAAACATGGATACAATCGAGTTAGTATCCGTATTAGATGTTTTGACGAAAAGAAGAAATTTTATTTTTCGATTGAATAATGCAGATATCGTGAATAGTCAGAGTATCGTGAATAGTAACTCAGACACCAAAAGATAGAAATTCCACAAAAAACATCTTCACGCTTCATGAATAGTACTCGTGAATAAGAAACTCGTGAATAAGAACTCTCCGCTGAATAAGAATTTGTGAATAAGTAACTCATGAATAAGAACCCATGAATAATAACCCCACATGAAAAAGTTCCAAATTTGATAAAAACTTCAGATCAATATTTCAAAGATAATGATATTGAAGAAATAATATCATTACGAAAAAAAATAATATCCCTTACCTCGAAAGATCAAGATTTAAATTGAAACACCTGATATAAAGCTATGACTTGGACTTGCACCGTATAACAATACTCAAAGTATACTCAAAATACTCACAAGAATACGCCGATAATATAGAGAGAAAAACTTCAGTTTAAGGTGTGATTTTCAATTCTAACCCAAGACCCTATTTATAGAAAATGCTTAGAACACCAAAAGCAGAAAAATTTAATAAAATATATTATTATTTATAAATTTCCTACGCCTCTTTGGAAATCAGATCCCAACATTTCCCACATGCCAACCTTCTAGAAAGAAATGATAAAAAACGTTTTTCATAAAATAAATAATTAAAACTTACAAAAATCAATTATTTTGAGCTTCGAACTTCAATAATTCATAATAAATAGCCCTTTCATCAGAAAATTCGAATCACGTGAGTTTGTATAGGAAATTCAATTCTCTACAACTTTGCGTAAGAAAGTTTTTCCAAATTCCAAATAGAAATTGACCGAAATCCACAACGAAGCGATTTTACAAAGCTATAATCAAATTTCAAATAATAAATGGGGTCCACCGACATGTTCAACATGTTTTAAACATTTATTACAACAAAATACTCTTCCTCCTCAGATACTCATATATCCCACATTAGATTTGTAAAAATATCACCGTTAATATATTATTAAAATAATATATTTAAATGAATTATTTTATCGTAAAAGATAAAATATTAATTTTCAACAATTGTCATTTTAAAAATTTTCTCCATCTATATCCACATAAAATCAATATTTTTCTCATCATATAAATCAATAATTAATTATTCACAAATAAAATTACGTAATCACAATATTGACAACTGTGCATTCCGGAAAGAGGGGCTTTCCAATAAGAATTTCTTCTTATCGCACGCAATTAGGTGACCAAACCTCTCCTTGAATGTAACTTTCTAGACATTGCCAATAATGTTATCTAATAATATTATTCAGATAATATGAATTATTGCTTCGATAATGAAAAATATCTTGTAAATGACAATTATCAAAACAACAAAGAATATAAAATATCAACGCAACAATTATTAACTCAATAAAAAAATCTTGATAAAGAATTCATCGTAACCATTATTGAGTAAAGCCTTCTTACGTAAGAATCAATAATTGGTGCAATACCGTGCATCTTTTCAACAACGCCATATTAGTGTGTTTTAACCACCGGGTATTCCAACAAGATAATTCAGAATAACTACGCCTGCTTATTTAAAAACAACTTATATTTGTCGCTTTCTTCATCCAATCGCTTTCCAGTTATGGGGCCACACATGGTCGCTACCATTCAGATTTAATATTCCCCGACAAAGATTTAATATTCCGTGACCAAACGAATATTCCCAACGATAATGAATATTTTATAACCACTTGCTTATTTTGAAATATTTGCGTATTTAATCCTTAACTATCCACATTAATCAAATCAACCTTTACTATTTCAAAATAATAAATAAAGGAAATTCCTTTTATTTAAAAAAAAAATTTTCGGTCTTACAACCTCCCTCCTTATGAAATTTCGTCCTCGAAATTGGCGTCGACGTACTGTGTGTTCAAAAGATGAGGATACCTCGCTTTCATTTTCGTTTCCAATTCCCAGATCATTTCCTCTATAGCATGATTCCTCCACAAAACTTTAACTTGTGGTATGACCTTTGCCCGTAGGACATGCTCCTTCCTATCCAAAATCTTGACAGGTACCTCCTCATACGTTAAGTCTTCTATTATCTCATCCTGTTCTAACTTCTATAACGTGATTCGGTCTTTCACATATTTACGAAATGCAGATATGTGAAACACATTATGAACACGGACATACTCGGAGGTAACGTAAGTCTATAGGCTACATTTCCTATTCGGTCAAGAATTTGAAATGGACCAATAAATCGTGGATTGAGCTTTCCTTTCTTCCCAAATCTTGTAACTCCTTCCATGGAGCAACTCGCAACAATACACGATCCCCTCACACTAAATTCCACGTCCTTTCGATGAAGATCCGCATAACTCTTTTGTCGATCTTGTGCTTGGCTTTGTATCGTTGTCGAATCATTTGAATCTTTTCTAGAGTCATACATCTTGCTAACTTCGGGTCCCAACAATGTTGCTTCACCCACCTCATCCCAACATATTGGAGAACGACATTTTCGTCCATATAATGCTTCAATAGAGCCACACCTATACTTGCACGATAACTGCTTGTTGTAGGAGAATTCCACCAATGGTAAATACTTATCCTAACCGCCCTTGAAGTCTAGACACACGAGTCTTAATAAATCTTCAAGAGTTTGAATAGTCCTCTCGATTGTCCGTCTGGTTTGGAGATGGTATGCTTAACTAAATCAGAAATCCGTGCCCATAGCTTTTTGCAAGCTAACCCAAAATCTTGAAGTGAATCTTGGGTCACGATCCAAACTATGGATACAGTGCATGCCATGCAACCTCACAATCTCATTCACGTATATACTAGCAAGACGCTCAAGGAATAAGTCTCCGTGTCGGCAAGAAATGAGCGGACTTGGTTAATCTATCAACAATAACCCAAATAGCATTGATGCCTTGAGAAACCGAAGGAAGACCCGTAACGAAATCCATAGTAATGTGTTCCCACTTCCATACCGGAATCTCAAGTGGTTGCAACGGACCCTTAGGTACAAGATGCTCCGCCTTTACACGTTAGGCAAGTTAAACACATCGAGATAAACCGTGCAATCTCTCTTTCATATTGTTCCACCAAAATGTATGTCAAGATCACGATACATTTTAATACTTCCGAGATGGATTGCAAATGGCGTATTGTGTGCTTCCATCATAATCTTGTACTTCAAATCGAGTCGTTAGAACACAAAGTCTAGAGTGGACTCAAGTATTCCTTCTTCATCAATTCTCGCCCTAATAGCTCCTTCTTGTACTTTCTTCTTCATACGCATCACTCCGGCCTGGTGGCTTGAGCAACCTTAACTTTTTCTATTAAAGTTGGCTCTCTGCGTATACTTGACATCATCGCACTCGCTCCCGCGATATGATCTTCTACTCAATGCGCCACCACCACGTTAAACTTTACCGGGATGGTATTGAATAGTGTGGTGGTAGTCTTTCAATAGCTCGAGCCAACGTCACGCCACATGTTGAGTTCTTTTTGAGTGAAGAAATATTTAAGGCTTTTATGGTTTGAATATATCTCCACTTTCTCCCCATATAGATAGTGCCTCCATATTTTTAAGCGAAAACGCATCACGCTAACTCTAGATCATGAGTAGGATAATTCCTCTCCATACTCTTTTAAGTTGTCGCGAGGCATAGGCTATGACTTTCCCACGTTGCATGAGAACACATCCTAACCCTTTGCACAAGCATCGTCAGAGATAACAAATCCATCCGAACCAGATGGTATTGTTAGAACAGTCTTAAAATAAGTCTCCTCTTAGCTCTTGGAAACTTTTCTCGCATTCTTCGCCTCCAAACGAATTTTGTATCCTTCCGAGTTAGTTGAGTTAATGGAGTAGCGTTCCGTAAAACCCTTCCACGAATCTCCGATAATAACCAAATTTCCCAAAAAGCTACGTGATTCATCGCAAAACTTTTGCTTGTTCTAACTTTGTATTGCTTCAATCTTCACGGGATCAACAGATACTCCATGTTTCGACACCACGTGCCCAAGGAATGCTACTTCCTCAAGCCGAACTCGTATTTCTTCAATTTGGCATATAGTTGGTTTTCACGAAGCCTTTGGAGTACCAAACTTCAAATGGTGCTCATGATCTTCACGGCTTTTGGAATATATGAGGATGTCATCAATAAAGACAACAACGAATTGATCCAAATATTCCTTGAATACTCGCCCATCATATCCATGAAAGCCAGCAGAGCATTAGTTAGTCCGAAAGACATGACTAAGAATTCATAATGCCCATACCGAGTTCTTAAAGCGCGCTTTGGAATATCCTCGCCTAAATCTTCACCGATGATATCCCGAACTAAGATCGATTTTTGAAAAGAATTGTGCCCTTGCAGAAT
The DNA here is from genome assembly GCA_020205615.1 of Panax quinquefolius. Taxonomy (NCBI): domain Eukaryota; kingdom Viridiplantae; phylum Streptophyta; class Magnoliopsida; order Apiales; family Araliaceae; genus Panax; species Panax quinquefolius. Next base: position 872,841 of record CM035155.1, on the reverse strand, counting down.
CGGTCAAACAAGTCATCAATACGAGGTGAGGATACCTATTCTTGATGGTGACATGGTTCAATTCCAGATAGTCAATACAAAGTCGCATACTCCCGTCTTTTTCTTTTACAAATAAAACAGAGAGCACCCCAAGGAGATGTACTTGGGACGAATGAAACCGATGTCCAACAATTCTCGTAGTTGGACCTTTAACTCCCAAGTTCAATAGAGCCATTCGATATGGGGTTTTAGAAATGGGCTTTATACAGTGTTCAAGATCAATAAAGAATTCAACTTCACGCTCGGGGTAGACCGGAAGTTCTTCTAGAATACGTCAGGAAAGTCAATAACAACAGAATATTATTCAAATTTGACGTGTCTTTATTCAAATCCATAACATGGGCTAAGAAAGCTTGACATCCGCTTTTTAATAAACGAATAGCTTTTATGATTAGATATGACAATGATCGATTTTAATGGTTTAGTTGTTTGAATTGCATAAATGTGACAAGGTTAGAATATGAAAACTAAGAACCTTACGAAAACAATCAATTTTGGCATGATGAATAGTTAACCAATCAATCCCTAAAATCACATCAAAAGCAAGTATCTTTAAAGAGATAAGGTCAACAGGTAAGGTAATGGTGCCAACTTGAATCAAACGAGATTTATAAACAGTGGATGTGATGAAAGTTTCTCCTAACGGAGTTTCCACAGATAGGTCAAAGTCTAATTTCTCCGGAGTCAAGTTTAAACGTTGAGCACATGCAGGAGAGATAAATGAATGGGTAAGACCGTATCAAGTAAGGTATAAACTTCGCAAGAATTTATAAATAAATTACCCGTGATCACCTCGTTTGGGTTCCTCGCATTATGACCGGCCACAACAAACGCTTCTTCCGGAATCGTTGACTTTGACTTTTCTCGGGACGATCTTTTGAGTCACCGTCCCATTGAACTAGGTTTCATTCATCGTATAATCTCGGCGATATGTCCTTCCTTTCCACAATTATAGCATACCTTGAATCTGTTGTGGGCGGTTTGAATCGATATGTCCTCTTTTCCCCATTTGTAGCATATAATGGGTGGTCATTCTCCTCCTTAGAACCGATTCTTCGCCAAGACCGCTATCTTCATAATGGTCGTTGTTAAATCTCCTCTTTTAAAATCTCCTCCCCGACTCGCTTCTTCTATTTTCATGGCCATGATTACCACCAGAGTGGTTACCATTTCGTCCGTCTGCTTTTCTTTCTCCGCAGTTATCATTATTCTCATTGATCGCTATCTACGATCACGATCCTCGTTGTGGTCCCTCAACCGACCGTACTCGTTATCTCGCTTCTAATAATTGAGCCTCATTATAACATCTCAATAAAGAGAAAATTTATGAGAAATGAGATCTTGACGTATCTGGTTTCAAACCTCTAAGAAACATCCGCGTCATACGCTCCTCATTCTCCACCAAATGAGGTGCAAACTCGGATAACTCGCAAACTTTGCCTCGTCTCGAGACACCGCCATGTTGTTTTTGTTCCAATCGATGAACTCCACTTCCTTCATATACGATTTAACACTTTCGTGAAAGTATTTGTCATTAAATAGCTTTCAAAAGCGTCTCCCAAGACATCTTTGAAAAGCGGTGGATGGAGTGGTACGCTTCACGAGATCTCCACCAAAGAGTCCGCCTCGCCACTTTAACATAAAGGGGCGAATGGAACCTTCGTTCTCCTCGTGCATCCCAAGACATCGAATATCTTGGTAATTTGTTTGACCCATGTTTCCGCCATGATCGGATCGGCTTTCCCTTAAATTCGTGGTCCCAACTCTTTGAACTCGCTTGGGTTGTGACAACCCGTGAATTGCTATCATTTCTCCTCAGATTTTGAACACGAAGTCTCCTCGTCGATTTTGCATGAACTGCAAAAAACTTCTAAACATCCCCTCGCTTCATCATCTCGCTTTCAATGGTGTTGTTCACAGGAAGAACATTGCCACACTGTGTGACGTTCTCCTCGTTGGTGAGTACAGCATCTCCACGGTCTCATTTCCATTGTTAATATTCTCGATCGACATTCTCAAATCTTGTCATAAAACAAGGGTTATTAAGAAATCAATATATCACATAATATCCCTATATATCTTGACAACTAACAAATAAGCTTAGGTAGGACATACTAGCGAAGGATTTACTCATCTCTCCTCCTAGTTCTATTCCCCAATCTCCGCCAGAGATCATATCCTAAGCTCGATACCAACCATGACGCCCCCAAAATAGGTATACATCACCTATTCGAGTTGTCAATACATGGTATGTAAACAACTACAACTTTATTATTACAACAAGAAAAGCTGTGAGTTTGAATACAAATATTATCTTCTGTATAATATCTATACTCAAATAAATCCTCATCACATTTATTGATACATTATTTTACAAAATGGTGAGGACTACTAAACAATCCTTTCTAAAACCTTCATTCCATACCCGAATTGTCTTTCGCTATATTCTCGCCTCCCCGAGAAAAATGGAACAAAAAGGAAAAGGGTGAGCTCAACTAGCTCAAGAAAGAATATTATGACTAAGATAATATACAACAAATTATCGTTAGTCTTCAACGGGGAAAAATCTAATAGAATACAATAGACAACAAATTTTAAATCAATATTCGCAATGAAATAATAATTCATTAGAAGAGTTAAGTAGAGAATGCAAACTACTATCTTCTATGTATGAATTTAAAAGTTCATCGCTCTATCTTTTATCCCCGTAACATCAATCAATATACATCCGAATCAAATATTCATCTTTGCACTACAGTGCCAAAGATATTCCATAATATCATCATTTAAGACCGAGGATGATGAAAAATATTTTTTTTTTTTTTTTAAGAAACGAATCCAAAGGAAACAAAATGACAAGGATTAAGGATTAAGGATTCGTACTTGGTTTTATCCACGTCCAAAAATACCTCAAAAATAATCATAGTGGTGTAAAATTCAAGAATGATCAAAACATGGATACAATCGAGTTAGTATCCGAATAGATGTTTTTGACGAAAAGAAGAAATTTTATTTTTCTATTGAATAAGATCAGTATACGTGAATAGTCTTGAGTATCGTGAATAGTAACTCACACCAAAAGATAGAAATTCCACAAAAACATCTTCACGCTTACATGAATAGTACTAAATGAATAAGAAACTCGTGAATAAGAACTCCGCTGAATAAGAATTTGTGAATAAGAACTCATGAATAAGAACCCATGAATAAGTAACCCCGCATGAAAAAGTTCCAAATTTGATAAAAACTTCAGATCAACATTTCAAAGATAATGATATTGAAGAAATAATATCATTACGAAAAAAAAATAATATCCCTTACCTCGAAAGATCAAGATTTTAAATTTAAAAACAGGATATAAAGCTATGACTTGGACTTGCAGACCGTATAACAATACTCAAAGTATACTCAAAATACTCACAAGAATACGCGATAATATAGAGAGAAAAACTTCAGTTTAAAGTGATTTTCAATTCTAACCTAAGACTTTTATTTATAGGAAAATGCTTAGAACACCAAAGCGAAAAATTTAATAAAATATATTATTATTAATAAATTTCCCTCGCCTCTTTGGAAATCAGATCCCAACATTTCCCACATGCCAACCTTCTAGAAAGAAATGATAAAAAACGTTTTTCATAAAATAAATAATTAAAACTTACAAAATCAATTATTTTGAGCTTCGTAACTTCAATAATTCATAATAAATAGCCCTTTCATCAGAAAATTCAAATCTTGCTGGTTTTATAGGAAATTCAATTCTCTACAACTTTGCGGAAGAAAGTTTTTCCAAATTCCAAATAGAAATTGACCAAAATCCACAAACCAAGCGATTTTACAAAGTATAATCAAATTTCAATCAATAAATGGGGTCCACCGACATGTTCAACATGTTTTAAACATTTATTGCAACAAAAATACTCTTCCTCCTCAGATACTCATATATCCCACATTCGTTGTAAAAATATCACCGTTAATATATTATTAAAATAATATATTTAAATGAATTATTTTATCGAGAAAAGATAAAATATTAATTTTCAACAATTGTCATTTTAAAATTTTCTCCATCTATATCCACATAAAATCAATATTTTCCTCATCATATAAATCAATAATTAATTATTCACAAATAATATTACGAGAATCACAATATCGACAACCGTGCGCCTTCAGAGAAAGGGGCTTTCCAATAAGAATTTCTTCTTCTTCAAGGCGCTTGATTAGGTGACCAAACCTCTCCTTAGACGAGTAACTTTCTAGACATTGCCAATAATGTTATCTAATAATATTATTCAGATAATATGAATTATTGCTTCGATAATGAAAAATACTTGTGTAATGACAATTATCAAAACAACAAAGAATATAAAATATCAACGCAAAGAATTATTAACTCAATAAAATACTCGAATAATAATTCACCGTAACCATTATTGAGTAGTGCCTTCTTACGTAAGAATCAATAATTGGTGCAATACCGGTGTCTACTTGTCAACAACGCCAGACATTAGTGTGTTTTAACCAACGGGTATTCCAACAAAGATTACTTGAGAATAACTACGCCAGTTATTTAAAAACAACTTATATTTGTCGTTTTCTTCATCCAATCGCTTTTTAGTTATGGGGCCCACACACGGTCATACCTGGTCAATATTTAATATTCCCAAACAAGCATTTAATATTCCACGACCAAAACGAATATTCTCCGACGATAATGAATATTTTATAACCACTTGCTTATTTTGAAATATTTGCGTATTTAATCCTTAACTATCCACATTAATCAAATCAACCCTTACTATTTCAAAATAATAAATAAAGGAAATTCCTTTTTATTTAAAAAAAATTTCGGGGTCTTACATCAACTAGCCCAGTAAGAAATATTATGACTAAGATAATGCAGAATAAATTATCATTATCCTTCAACAGTGTTAAACTGATAAAATACAATAGACAACCAGTTTAACTGCAGCGGAATATGTAATCCATTAAAAGAGTCAAGTAGAGAATAAAGTCTACTATCTTTTAGGTTTTAAAAGGTTTTTCATCACTGTTATAGCCGAGACTCAGCTTTAATAAATAATACACATCATCGAATCACCCCCACTACTACCAAGGATATTCATCAAATTATCAATGGTCATGACTATACCAATCACCCCGGTCATAATCATACCAAAACTATCCATCACCATATTACAGTGCCACCGAGGACTTTTATCACATCATTTATAACAAGCCATGATTATATAGAATGATCCTCAGTCATAATCATACTAAGTTCATCTATACACGTGGTCAGAAGATAACATAATATAACATGAGGATGATGATAATGACATAATAATTCAATAAAACAAGTTCAAGAATTATTTTATCTAGGAATTATTAATGTCCAAATTGTCAAAATGATCTTGCTTTTGTAGAGTAAAATTCAAGAATGATCGTAAGAATATTTCCATGAAAAGATCTTCGGATGAAACGCAAATATCAAGGATATTCTACTAATTTTATGGAGTATAAGTCAAAGTTTTAACTAACCGGGTATAATAAAGAATGGAATAACAAAAGAAATCACTATGCATGCGGTGCTTGTGCGTATGCAGTTATTCCAACGTAATAATAATAACGGAACTAGAACTAGGTCGTGAAATTCACACCGGCAGGGATGTTCCAATGTAATAATAAAGATTGATCCGATCCTGTAAAACACACGAGATAGATATTCCAACGAGAATGATAAAGATTTTAACCAGTCCTGTAAAACACAGACAGGATGTTCCAACAGAATAATAAAGATTTTAACCAGTCCTGTAAAACACACGCATGTGATGTTCCAATGTAATAATAGAAGAATGTCACCAAGTATAGGGTAAACCACGTATACAAAAGTTATTCCAATGTAATAATAAGCAATGGAATAACAACAGCCTTCTTCATGAATAAAAGGAATAACACCCCTTACGGGTACAACAAATAATATTCCATACCTTAGAAGAACTGAATATTGGCAAGGTGAAGTAGCAGAATACTTTTCTTCTTTCTCTCTATAGTTTCTCTCTCTAGAGTTTGAGTGAATTCGTGAAAAATAATGAAGCACTAGGCCTCTATTTATAAAAGATTTATAGCTTAGCACCTGCCATGTGAAAAGGCAAGTGTGACGCCCCCAAAATTAGGTATACGTCACCCATCTTGGGTCGCCACTTACATGGTACATAAATTCAAATACAACTTACTAACATAACTGTGTGGTAATAATACGATATAAACGCGTGAGTTTGAATACAAATATTTTCTACTAGATATTATACAAACTCAAAAGGAGTCCTCATTACAACTATTATCACACTATTTCACAGAATAGTGAGGACTACTAATGCTATCATTTGGACCATTACTCCGTTCCCCGACTCGTCCCAGCTATATTCTCATTTCCCCAAGAGAATAAAAAGAAAGAAAGGGTGAGCTCAATTAGCCCAAGAAGAAATATTATGACTAAGATAATGCGAATAAATTATCATTAGCCTTCAACAAAGAAAGTAAACCGATAAAATACAATAGACAACCAGTTTAACTGCAGTGGAATATGCAATCCATTAAAAGAGTCAAGTAGAAAATAAAGTCTACTATCTTTTATGATTTAAAAGGTTTTTCATCACTGTTATAGCTGAGACTCAACTTTAATAAATATTCCACCTCATCTATTCATCCTCGTACTACTTGTCAAGAATTTTCATTAAATCATCAATGGTCATGACTATACTTGAATCACCCCGGTCATAATCATACCAAAACTATCCATCATCGCATTACACGTGCCAATTGAGGACTTTTATCACATCATTTATATCAAGCCATTATTATACCGAATGATCCCCGGGTCATAATCATACTAAGTTCATCTATGCATCTTGCGTAAGCCAAAGATAACATATTATAACATGAGGATGATGACAATGACATAATAATTCAATAAAACAAGTTCAAGAATTATTTTATCCGAGAATTAAGAACGTCCAATTGTCAACAAGATAATTTGCTTTGTAGAGTAAAATTCAAGAATGATCGTAAGAATATTTCCATGAAAAGATATCTGGATGAAACACAAATATCAAGAATATTCTACTAATTTCATGGAGTATAGAAGTCAAAGTTTTAACCAACCGGGTATAATAAAGAATGGAATAACAAAGGAAATCACCACGCACGCAGATTTGATGTATAAAGTTATTCCAACAGTAATAATAATAACTAACCAGTCGTGAAATTCACAATCGATGATGATCCAATGTAATAATAAATGCTGAATAATAATAAACAATGGAACTGTGTACGGTGTAAAACACACGCATGTGATATTTCAATGTAATAATAAATGCGAAATAATAAACAATGGAACTGTCCCAGTTAAAACACACGCATGTGATATTCCAAATGTAATAATAAAGAATGGAATAATGAAGAAGATCACCAAGTATAGGGGATTCCACAGCGTATCAAAGTTATTCCAATGTAATAAATAAGAATGGAATAATATAAGGATTTCACCAAGTATAGGTACGCCACAGATACAAAGTTATGTATAGGTATGCCACTTTTACAAAAGTTATTCCAATGTATAATAATGAATGGAATAATGTAAGTTCTCTTCATGAATAAGAAAGAATAACACCCTTTACGGCACAACAAATAATATCCTTACCGTAAAAGACACCGGATATCAAAGTAGTGAAGTACCGTAATCTTTCTTCTTTTTCTCTATAGATTTTCTTTCTATAGCTTCTCTCTATAATTTCTCTCTCTAGAGTTTCAAAGGAATTCGTAAGAAAATAATGAAGGAATGAGCTTTATTTATAGGAAAATAGAATGCATAAGAATTAATCCATGAACGGTCCGCATTGATTTACTTTAATCTGACCATCCCATATTTAAAGAAAAATCTTTTAAATAAAATATCATATATTCTATTTATATAAAAACATTTTACTATGCAAACACTATGCAACACTATACAAAACACTATGCAAAACACTACGCAACACTACGCATAATAAAATATAATATATTCTATTTATGTAATAACTTTAATAAAGTATTCTGCTTTTATATAAAAGATGTTTCGCTTTTATTACGTTAATAATACGAATAAAACAAAACGTCATTATCGCTATAATAATTCATATTATTAATCGACAATAATGGAATCAAACCGAGTGATTTCTCACATAAGCATCAATAATCAATACCGCAACTACTACGCAACCACACGACATCGTATTTTTACTACTAATGAGTAGTTCAACAAGATCAACCAGAAACTTCCGCCGTTATTTCAATAAAATATTTTTGTCGCTTTCTCAATCCGATAATAATTACATTATTAGGGTCCACCAATGATTGAGCTGCCAGATTTAATATTCCCCGCTAAACCGAATATTCCCCGACCAATCGAATATAATATAACCACTGTGATACTTTTGCAAAATTTATAAATACTACCCACAACTATAATATTATCTCAAATTCACACCATAATATTAAAAAATTATTATGACGCCCCAAAATAGGTATACATCACCCATTCCGAGTCACAATACATGGTATGTAAACAACTACAACTTTATTATTACAACAAGAAATCTGTGAGTTTAAATACAAATATTATCTTCTGCATAATATTTATACTCAAATAAATCCTCATCACATTTATCGATACATTATTTTACAAAATGGTGAGGACTACTAAACAATCCTTTCTAAAACCTTCATTCCATACCCCACTGCATACGCTATATTCTCGCCTCCCCGAGAAGAATGGAACAAAAGGAAAAGGGTGAGCTCAACTAGCTCAAGAAAGAATATTACGACTAAGATAATATACAACAAATTATCGTTAGTCTTCAACAGGAAAAAATTTAATAAATACAATAGACAACAAATTTTCAATCAATATTCGCAATAAAAAATAATAATTCATGTAAGAGTTACGTAGAGAATGAAATCTACTATAATCTATGAATTTAAAAAAAGTTCATCATCAATATTTTATCCCCGTAACATCAATCAATATTCATCTCAAATCAAATATTCATCTTTGCACTACAGCCAAAGATATTCATCAATCCATCATGTTCATCTCAACACTGCTCATCTTTGCACTACAAGGCCAAAGATATTCATCACCATCATGTTCATTTAAACACTGCTCATCTTTGCACTACAAAAGCCAAAGATATTCTTCAGAAATCATTCATCTTCGCACTACAAAGCCAAAGATATTCAATAATATCATCATTTAAGACCGAGGATGATGAAAATATTTTTAAAGAACTAATCCAAAGGAAACAAAATGACAAGGATTAAGGATTAAGGATTCGTATTTGTTTTATCCATGTCCAACAATACCCCAAAAATAATCATAGTGGTGTAAAATTCAAGAATGATCAAAACACGGATACAATCAAAGCTAGTATCCAAAATAGATATTTTGACAAAAAGAAGAAATTTTATTTTTCATGAATAAAGGCCAGATATATGTGAATAAAGGTCAGATACGTAATAAGGTCAGATACGTGAATAAGACCGTATACGTGAATAGTAATCCGACACCAAAAGATAGAAATTCCACAAAAAAAACATTTTCACGCTTCATTTAATAAGACTGTGAATAAGAATCTCGTGAATAAGAACTCATGAATAAGAACTCGTGAATAAGAACTCATGAATAGTAACCCCGATATGAAAAAAGTTCCAAATTTGATAAAAACTCGATCAATATTTCAAAGATAATGATATCAAGAAATAATATCATTACGAAAAAAAAAATAATATCCCTTACCTCAAAGAATCAAGATTTCTAAGGAAAGGCTCAAGTGATGTCGAATGAAACTTGTACCAATAAAGAACTCTCAAAGTATCTAAATACTCACAAAATACGCCAATAATATAGAGAGAGAAAGAGAGAAACTTTGTTTCGTGTGATTTTCAATTCTAACTTAAATTTCTATTTATAGAAAATGTTAGCCCACCAAGGCATTTCGACCAACACCGATGGCTTTACTCGCTACTATTGCCACCCACCACATTTGAAATAAAATTCAGCACATTTCTTCACCAACCACAAGTGGGGCCCACTCAATTCTAGAATTTTCCACCAAAATCAATTATAAACCTAATTTTCTAATCGACACCTCTTAAAATTCATAACAAATCATTCGTGCATTTTTAATTGCTCAAAATTTGTGGACATATACTCAACTTATGTATGTATAACATACCCAAAAATTACTATTAATCCAACTCTGGCCGATTAAAATTATAACCCCCAATATATCTCTCAAAACCCCGATTTAATTTTTAATACCTCCAACTGCAAAATATCGATAAAACACCTCAACAATAATTTCTTCATTTATAACCACATAAATAAATCCATCATTTATATCCACATAAAATAAATATTTCTTTATCATATGAATCAATAATTAATTATTCACAAATAATATTACGTAATCACAATTATGACAACCAGCCGCCGCTCCTGTGAGCAGGGGCTTCCGATAAGGATTTCTCCTCATCGGGCGCCGCAATTAGGTGACCAAACCTCTCCTCGATGTAACTTTCTAGACATCGCCAATAATGCTATCTAATAATATTATTCAAATAATATGAATTATTGATCCGATAATGGAGATAATGTGCAAAGACAATTATCGAACAACAATAATATAAAATATCAACGCAAAGAATTATCAATCAATAAAATAAAATATCGAATAAGAATTCACCGTGAAAAATTATCGAGTAGTGCCTTCACGTAAGGATCAATAATTCAACAATACTGCGTAATACCGCAAAGCATCATCAAGAACCACGCCAGACATCGTATTTTAACCAATTTATTATTCCAACAAATTTAATCTGAATAACTACGCCTGCTATTTTTAACCAACTTATATTCGTGCTTTCTTCATCCAATCGCTTCACATGGGGCCCACACACGGTCACTACTGCCATTGCATTTAATATTCCCCGACAAAGATTAATATTCCACGACCAAACGAATATTCCCCGACAAAAAAATGAATATTTTATAACCACTCATTATTTTGAAATATTTATGATTTAACCCTTAACTATCCACATTAATCAAATCAACCCTTACTATTTCAAAATAATAAATAAAGGAAATTCCTTTTATTTAAAAAATTTTGGGTCTTACAACCTCCCTCCTTATGAAATTTCGCCCTCGAAATCGACGACGACTGTGTTTCAAAAGGTGAGGATACCTCGCTTTCATTTCCGCTTCCAATTCCTGTGTCATTTCTCTATAAGCATGATTCCTCCACAAAACTTTAACTTGTGGTATGACTTTTTCATACAGTAGGACATGCTCCTTCCTATCCAAGATCTTGATAGTACCTCCTCATACGCTAAGTCTTCTATTATCTCGTCCTGCTTCTAACTCAATAACGTGGTTCGGTCTTTCACATATTTACGGCAGTACGAGCATGTGAAACACATTATGAACACGAGACATACTTTGAGGTAACGCAAGTCTATAGGCTACATTTCCTACTCTTGGCCAAGAATTTGAAATGGACCAATAAATCGTGGATCGAGCTTTCTCTCTTCCCAAATCTTGTAACTCCTTCCACGGAGCAACTCGCAACAATACATGATCCCCCCTACATTAAATTCCACGCCCTTTCGATGAAGATCCGCATAACTCTTTTGTCGATCTTGAGCCGCTTGTAGATACGCGCTGTCAATCATTTGATCTTTTCTAGAGTCATATCGCATTTAACTCGGTCCCAACAATGTTGCTTCACCCACCTCATCCCAACATATCGAGAACGACATTTTCATTCGGCCCATATAATGCTTCAATGGAGCCACACCTATACTTGCTCGATAACTCGCTTGTTGTAGGAGAATTCCACCAATGGTAAATACTTATCCTAACCGCCTTTGAAGTCTAGGACACGTAGTCTTAATAAATCTTCAAGAGTTTGAATAGTCCTCTCTCGATCGTCCGTCTGCTTGGGGATGGTATGCCAACTAAATCGCAAACTGCGCTCATAGCTTTTTGCAAGCTAACCCAAAATCTTGAAGTGAATCTTGGGTCACGATCCAAACTATGGATACAGTATGCCATGCAACCTCACAATCTCATTTACGCATATACTAGCAAGACGCTCAAGGAATAAGTCTCCAGACGGCAAGAAATGAGCAGATTTGGTTAATCTATCAACAATAACCCAAATAAGATTGATGCCTTGAGAAACCGTAGAAGACCCGTAACGAAATCCATGGTAATGTGTTCCCACTTCCATTCCTAATCTCAAGTGGTTGCAACGGACCCTTAGGTACTAGATGTCTCCGCCTTTACACGCTGGCAAGTTAAACACATCGAGATAAACTTTGCAATCTCTCTCTCATATTATTCCACCAAAATGTATGTCAAGATCACGATACATTTTAGTACTTCCAGATGGATTGCAAATGGTGTATCAGGTGCCTCCATCATAATCTTGTACTTCAAATCGTAGTCGTTAGAACACAAAGTCTAGAGTGGACTCAAGTATTCCTTCTTCATCAATTCTCGCCCTAATAGCTCCTTCTCAGATTTCTTCTTCATACGACGCCTCCGCCCGCCGGGCTCGAAAGCAACCTTAACTTTTTCTATTAAAGTCGGCTCTACGCGATACTTCGACATCATCGCACTGCTCCTCGCAGATATGATCTTCTACTCAACGCGCCGCCACCACGCTCGCTTTTACCAGATGGTATCAATAAAGTGGTCGTAGTCTTTCAATAGCTCGAGCCAACGTCACCGCCAGCATGTCGAGTTCTTTTTTTGAGTGAAGAAATATTTAAGGCTTTTATGGTCCGAATATATCTCCACTTTCTCCCCATATAGATAAGGCTCCCATATCTTTAATAAGAAAAACGATCACGCTAACTCTAGATCATGAGTAGGATAATTCCTCTCATACTCTTTTAAGTTGTCGCGAGGCATAAAGCTATGACTTTTCCCACGCTGCATGAGAAACACATCCTAACCCTTTGCCAAGCATCATCAGAGATAACAAATCCATCCGAACCAGATGGTATTGTTAGAACAAAATAAAATAAGTCTCCTCTAAGCTCTTGAAACTTTTCTCGATTCTTCGCCTCCAAACGAATTTTGTATCCTTCGAAAGTTAGCCGAAGAATGGAGTAGCGATTCGAGAAAACCCTTCCACGAATCTCCGATAATAACCAAATAAGCCCAAAAGCTACGATTTCAACACCGACTTCTATTGTTCTAACTTCAGATTGCTTCAATCTTCACGGATCAACAGATATCTCCATGTTTTGACACTGATGCCCAAGAAATGCTACTTCAAGCCGTAACTCGTGATTTCTTCAATTTGGCATATAGTTGGTTTTCACGGGCCTTCGAGTACCAAATTTCAAAAATGGTGCTCATGATCTTCACGACTTTTGAATATATAAGGATGTCATCAATAAAGACAACAACGAATCGATCCAAATATTCCTCAATACTTTGGCTCATCATATCCATGAAAGTCGCAGAGCATTAGTTAGTCCGAAAGACACGACTAAGAATTCATAATGCCCATACCGAAGTTCTCAAGGCGCCTTTGAATATCCTCGCCTAAATTTCAAATTGATGATATCCAATCTAAGATCGATTTTTGAAAAGAATTGTGCCCTCAGAATCGGGTCAAACAAGTCATCAATACGAGGTAGAGGATACCTATTCTCGATGGTGACATGGTTCAATTCCCCGATAGTCAATACAAAGTCGCATACTCCCGCTTTTCTTTTTTACAAATAAAACAGAGCACCCCAAGGAGAGATGTACTAGATTTAATGAAACCGATGTCCAACAATTCCTCAGAAGTTGACCTTTAACTCCTCAAGTTCAATAGAGCCATTCGATATGGGGTTTTAGAAATGGGCTTTGTACCAAAGTTCAAGATCAATAAAGAATTCAACTTCACGCTCGGGGTAGACCGGAAGTTCTTCGAAATACGCCGTGAAAGTCAATAACAACAGAATATTATTCAAATTTGACGTGTCTTTATTCAAATCCATAACATGGGCTAAGAAAGCTTGACATCCGCTTTTCAATAAACGAATAGCTTTTTATGATTAGATATGATAAAGATTGATTTTAATGGTTTAGTTGCTTGAATTGCATAACAAAGTCAAGTTAGAATATGAAAACTAACAACCTTACGAAAACAATCAATTTTGGTACGATGAGTAGTTAACCAATCAATCCCTAAAATCACATCAAAAGCAAGTATCTTTAAAGAGATAAGGTCAACAGTAAGGTGATGGTGCCAACTCAATCAAACAAGATTTATAAACAAAGGATGTGATGAAAGTTTCTCCTAACTGAGTTTCCACAGATAGATCAAAGTCTAATTTCTCCTGAGTCAAGTTTAAACGCTGAGCACATGCAGAGAGATAAAAATGATGGGTAAAGACCCCAGATTGGCAAGGTATAAACTTCGCAAGAATTTATAAATAATATTTTACCCCCGTGATCACCTCGCTTGGGTTCCTCGATTATGACCAAATACAACAAACGCCTTCCCCTAATCGCTGACTTCGACTTTTCTCGATACTTTTTTGAGTCACCGTCCCTCACCGAACTAGGTTTCGCCACTGCATAATTCGAGCGATATGTCCTTCCTTTCCACAACTATAGCATACCTTGAATCGTCAGGGCGCTTTGGACCGATATGTCCTCTTTTTCCGATTTGTAGATATATGACCGGTGGTGGTCGCTCTCTCCCTTAGAACCAGCTTGTCACGCAAGACCGCTGCCTTCACATAGTCGCTTGTTAAATCTCCTTTTTAAAATCTCCTCCCGACTCGCTTTTCTTCGCTTTTCACGACTATGATTACCACCAGAGTGGTTACCATTTCGTCCGTCTTCTGCTTTTCTCCGCAGTTATCATTATTCTGCTGATCGCTATCTCCGTACGATCCTCGTTATGGTCCTCAACGACTGCATACTCAAGTATCTCGCCTAATAATTGAGCCCTGCTTATAACATCCAATAAAGAGAAAGTTTATGAGAAATGAGATACCGACGACGCCGGTTTCAAACCTCTAAGAAACATCCGCCATACATCGCTCATTCTCCACCAAATGAGGTGCAAACTCGATAACTCGCAAACTTTGCCTCGCATCGAGACACCGCCATGTTGTTTTGCTCTAATCATGAACTCCACTTCCTTCATACGACGTAACACTTTCGTGAAAGTATTTGTCATTAAATAGTCTCTCAAACGCCTCCCAAGACATGCCGAAAAGTACCGATGATGGTACGCTTCACGCATCCCACCAAGAGTCTCGCTTCGCCACTTTAACATAAGGTGGCGAATGGAACCTTCGTTCTCTCCGCATCCCAAGACATCGAATATCTTGCAATTTGTTTGACCATGTTTCCGCCATGATCGGATCCGCTTTCCTTAAATTCGTGGTCCCAACTTTTCGAATCGCTTGGTCGTGATAACCCGTGAATTGCTATCATTTCTCCTCAGATTTTGAACACGAAGTCTCCTCGTCTGATTTTGCATGAACCGCAAAAAACTTCTAAACATCCCCTCGCTCATCATCTCGCCAATGGTGTTGTTCACAGAGGAACATTGCCACCACAGACGCTCTCCTCGCTGGTAAGACAGCATCTCCACTGGCCTCATTTACTCCATCATAATATTCTCACGACATTCTCAAATCACCATAAAAAAACAAGGGTTAATTAAGGAAATCAATATATCACATAATATCCCTATATACCGACTAACTAACAAATAAGCTTAGTAGACACACACTAAATAAGGATTTACTCTGCCTCTCCCTCCTAGTTCTATTCCCCGATCTCCGCCAGAGATCATATCCCTAAGCTCGATACCAACCGCGACGCCCCAAAATAGGTATACATCACCCATTCCGAGTCGTCAATACACGGTACGTAAACAACTACAACTTTATTATTACAACAAGAAATCTGTGAGTTTAAATACAAATATTATCTTCTGTATAATATTTATACTCACATAAATCCTCATCACATTTATCGATACATTATTTTACAAAATGGTGAGGACTACTAAACAATCCTTTCTAAAACCTTCATTCCATACCCCGACTGCATCGCTATATTCTCGCCTCCCGAGAAGAATGGAACAAAAAGGAAAAGGGTGAGCTCAACTAGCTCAAGAAAGAATATTACGACTAAGATAATATACAAACAAATTATCGTTAGTCTTCAACAGGAAAAATTTAATAGTAATACAATAGATAACAAATTTTCAATCAATATTCGCAATGAAATAATAATTCATTAGAAGAGTTACGTAGAGAATGAAATCTACTATAATCTATGAATTTAAAAGTTCATCATCAATATTTTATCCTCAGAATATCAATCAATATTCATCTCAAATCAAATATTCATCTTTGCACTACAGCCAAAGATATTCATCAATTCCATCATGTTCATCTCAACACTGCTCATCTTTGCACTAAAGCCCAAAGATATTCATCACCACTCATGTTCATTTAAACACTGCTCATCTTTGCACCATAAAGCCAAAGATATTCTTCAGAAATCATTCATCTTCTGCACTACAAAGCCAGATATTCAATAATATCATCATTTAAGACCGAGGATGATGAAAAATATTTTTAAAGAACGAATCCAAAGAAACAAAAATGACAAGGATTAAGGATTAAGGATTCGTGATTTTGTTTTATCCATGTCCAACAATACCCCAAAAATAATCATAAGGGTGTAAAATTCAAGAATGATCAAAACATGGATACAATCAAAGCTAGTATCCAAAATAGATATTTTGGACAAAAAGAAGAAATTTTATTTTTCTGAATAATAAGGCCAGATACGTGAATAAGTGCCGTATACGTGAATAAAGGTCAGATACGTGAATAAGACCGTATACATGAATAGTAACTCCGACACCAAAAGATAGAAATTCCACAAAAAAAACATTTTCACGCTTCATTAATAAGACTCGTGAATAAGAATCGTGAATAAGAACTCATGAATAAACTCGTGAATAAGAACTCATGAATAGTAACCCCGACATGAAAAAGTTCCAAATTTGATAAAAACTTCGATCAATATTTCAAAGATAATGATATCAAGAAATAATATCATTACGAAAAAAAAAAATAATATCCCTTACCTCAAAGAATCAAGATTTCTAAGGAAAGGCTCAAGTGATGTCGAATGAAACTTGTACCGAATAAAGAACTCTCAAAGTATCTAAATACTCACAAAATACGCCAATAATATAGAGAGAGAGAGAGAGAAAACTTTGTTTCGTGTGATTTTCAATTCTAACTTAAATTCTCTATTTATAGAAAATGTTAGCCCACCAAGGCATTTCGACTCGCACCGATGGCTTTTACCTCGCTACTATTGCCACCCACCACATTTGAAATAAAATTCAGCACATTTCTTCACCAACCACAAGTGGGGCCCACTCAATTCTAGAATTTTCCACCAAAATCAATTATAAACCTAATTTTCAATCCGACACCTCTTAAAATTCATAACAAATCATTCGTGCATTTTTAATTCGCTCAAAATTTGTGGACATATACTCAACTTATGTATGTATAACATACCCAAAAATTACTACAATCCAACTCTTTGATTAAAAATTATAACCCCCGCAATATATCTCAAAACCCCGATTTAATTTTTTATACCTCCAACTGCATAAAAATACCGATAAAACACCTCAACAATAATTTCTTCATTTATAACCACATAAATAAATCCATCATTTATATCCACATAAAATAAATATTTCTTTATCATATGAATCAATAATTAATTATTCACAAATAATATTACGTAATCACAATTATGACAACCAGCCGCTCCTGTGAAAGAGGGGGCTTTCCGATAAGGATTTCTCCATCATGCGCCGCAATTAGGTGACCAAACCTCTCCTCGATGTAACTTTCTAGACATCGCCAATAATGCTATCTAATAATATTATTCAAATAATATGAATTATTGATCCGATAATGGAGATAATGTGCAAGGACAATTATCGAACAACAATAATATAAAATATCAACGCAAAGAATTATCGAATCAATAAAATAAAATATCGAATAAAGAATTCATCGTGAAAATTATCGAGTAAAGGCCTTCACGTAAGGATCAATAATTCAACAATACTGCGTAATACCGCAAAGCATATCGCGCAACCACGCCAGACATCAGATTTTAACCACCGGTATTCCAACAAATTTTAATTGTAAATAACTACGCCTGCTTATTTTTAACCAACTTATATTCGTCTGCTTTTCTTCATCCAATCGCTCACATGGGCCCACACATGGTCATCACTACCGTTGCAGCATTTAATATTCCCCGACAAAGCATTTAATATTCCACCACCAAACTAATATTCCCCGACAAAAATGAATATTTTATAACCACTTGCTTATTTTGAAATATTTATGATTTAACCCTTAACTATCCACATTAATCAAATCAACCCTTACTATTTCAAAATAATAAATAAAGGAAATTCCTTTTATTTAAAAAATTTCTTCTCTTATTCTCCTACCAAACGAATATTTTATAACAACTTGCATACTTTGCAAAATTTATAAATACTACCCACAACTATAATATTATCTTAAATTCACACCATAATATTAAAAAATTATTTCGACAAAATTTAAATCTTTATTGATAAAATCTGGGATCTCACACAAAGTTAGTTCGCCATGTCGAAAGTAGTTTATGAAGGTTGGATGGTTCGGTATGGGCGGAGGAAAAATGCACTTTCAAGGTTAATAGGAGCTCCACCTGGTTATGTTGGGTATGATGAAGGAGGTCAGTTGACAGAAACTGTCCGCAGGAGGCCATATGCAGTTATTTTGTTTGATGAGATTGAGAAAGCCCATTCTGATCTGACGTGTTCAATGTTTTCTTCAAATACTGGATGATGGTAACCAAACCTTCATACCAAGGTAACCAAACTGTCATATCAAAGTAACCAATCAACCTCCACAATTTAAATTTTTTCTTAGTGCAGTTGGTAACCAAACCTTTAGATCAAGGTAAGCAAACATTCATACCAAGGTAACAAAACCTTCATACCATGGTAACCAATTTACATCAACACTTGTAGTTTTTTCATAGTGCAGTTGGTAGCCAAACCTTCAGACCAAGGTAACCAATTCAATTTTATTAAGTTACCAATTTCGTTTGAATGTAATGTAGTTGGTAGCCAACCATTCATACAAAGCTAACCATTTTAGTATTTATGAATAATGAAATAGTCATAAAAAAAATTTCAGAACAGTAAAAGTTACATCTATTTATTTTTAAACTTTTTGTAGGGCGAATCTTCTTCTTCTTCTCATTGGCGTTTTGAACAACGGAGATTCGCGGTGTAATAGCGGAGAAGCCTACTGCGGAAGAGAGAACTAAAAAAGTAAAAACCTAAATGTATCCCAATTTACATGTATGATATTTTTTTATTTATTTATTTTTATTTGTTAACTATTATTTCAAAGTGTATGTGAGGGAGATGAAAATTTAAATTTGAATATTTGAATTTGAATTTATTTTTGTTGTTAGATCTCAAATATTTGAATTTGAATTATTAATTATGGCGAGCTTATTTCTCCTCGATTTTAGGTTTCCTTATTAATATGAATTGTACTATTTTTGTAATATGAGTCTTAATTACACTCTTTTTATAATTATTTTGTTGATGCACTAATAATGTAATTACTTTCTAATTATTATATATTTATGTAAAGAACCCTAATTGTTATTGTTTGTGGGCCTGGTCTGTTAAGAAAAATTGTGCATTGGTGTTCTTGGCTTTTTTGATTAAAGTTGTTTTAATCACCCAATCTAAGTCTCAAATAATTATATTGATCAAAAAAGGAAGAAGAAAATTTATTATTGCCTGCTAAACTCTCTCTCCTCCCCACTGGTCTAATTTGGAAAGAGACTTTAAGGTATAGCATATACTTGACTTTAGGGTACTGAGTTACTGACCCGGTAACTTTTGTTTTTTTTTTTTTACAAAATCTTATAATTACTTTACTACTATACATTTGTCTCTATTAACTACATGTCTCAATTAATTAAAATTTTTTAAAAAATGATAATGCTTATAAATATTATAAATTAGGCACGATTTAGGTTTTATTTTTTAAGAATAATAAAATTTGAACAAAAATAAAGAAATAATATATTAAAGATTACATTAAAAATAAACAGTTGTTGTAGTTTAGTTGATTTGAACTCTTATCCCACAAGTAGCAATATTTTTTTTACAAGCGGCCTGGTCCGTTCCGCGGGCCTGGGCCTCAATTGCCAAGTCTAGCGGGAGGGTATAAAAAAGGCACAAAAAATCATTCAATTTAAATGATGTGCCATAAGAGAAAGAAATTTGTTAGCGGAGGGCAGAAACAAGATTTAGCAAAAGTTCTGAGGTCAACTCGTAAAATAAATCAAATTCAAATTTATACAGGAATGGAGAAGATATAGAGGAGGAGGAAGAGGAAGAAGAACAGAGGAGGAAGAACCAAGGAAGAAGGAAAAGAAAATTGAAAACAAGAACTAGAAATCTGCAGTCCGCCACCGAACCTTAATCTATTCGCCCTCTTTTCCTCTCTCATATCCATATCCATGTTATCTACACACTCCTATATATACCTTCATTATTATCATTTACTTGATTCATTTTAGTCGGACTTCTCTTCCCCCGTCCCTCCGATTCCAGATCCACACCTTCATTGTAAGGGGCAATTCTGTCGAGATCTGCGCAATTAAAAGCCATCCATGGATGATTTTGGTATGTTTGCCAGAGACTTGGGGTTTAAACCTCACGGTAAATCTGCTCCGATGAAATCTTCCGGCGTCGGATCCGGCCTATCACCAACAACCTCATCGTCTACGTTCTCCGACTATCAATTCAGTGATGTATTTGGTGGACCTCCCAAGTACTCGAGCTCCAATAACAACAACAACAATAATAATACCTCATCTATGTCCGACTTAGATTACGATTCCATATTTAAGAGCTCGGCTACGAATGAATCCAAGAACAAGTTCAATTCAGCTTCGTCCGTCCCAGTTTACGATGATGACATATTTGATGGTTTACCTGGATTAAAGACCAAGTCGGTGCCTGCATCCGCCAAGTACGACGAAAATGTCTTTGCCTCGATTAGTTCGCCATCGTGGAAACAGGGTGGTGGAGATCAGTTCGATGATCTTCTTGGGAATCTAGGTAGTGTAGAGAAAGCGGAATCCAAGGAGAACATTAATAAGGGTTCAAGAAATTTTGGTAATTTGATTCCTGGTTTTGGTAATGGCAGTCCCAGTAACAGGTAAAATTATATTTACATTGCCTTCATATCTATAGATAAGGTGTTCTAATTCATCTTGTGTGACTTTTATAGTATGATTGCAGTTGAATTTTTTTTATTCGTGTAGTTCTTTCTGGTTGAGAAATTCAAAATTAATACATCTGTGCATAATGCAAATCTGTTTTCTGAGAATCATTTATAATTGGCTACACGTATACACGTGAAGGACACAGTTTCAATTTGTTGTCCATGATTACTTGCAGATTGTTACTATATGGCTTGTATAGCATTCCTGCAGAAGCATTGTAATAAAGTTGAGAGAATATTCTCATTTAAACACTGTAGAAAGATTAATTTTGATCGTACATTCTTTGTACGAGTTCTTGCCTTGGCCATAAAGTTTATATGGGAGTGTCATTGTAATATAATATACTCCCTGTATCCCACATTGTTTGCAACTGTGTGGCAATGAATGGGGACCCAATCATGAACTTTCCTCCATATTTTCTGTTTGCACAGGCCAAATCTTGAATCAAGTCAAACACGAACCCCAAAACCAACTGGTAATGCAAATCAAACATCTAAAGTGATGGATGACCCATTTGAGGTACTAGAATCAAGTCAATCAACATCAACCCTTGGGGTTTCATCGCAAGGGTTTTCCAATGATCCTCTGGAAGAGATTGGTAAGCTGAGTAATTCGGTAAATAAAAAGCCAGATATATCATCTGTAAGTGGAGGAGTATTTGATGATATTGATTTGCTTGATGGTTTAAGTAAGTCTGTGCCTGCACATTCATCTGAGAAGAATAATATGGGAAATGGTGGGAGCCCCTCTAGGGCAGGATCAAGCATGAGGAGGGCACAAGATTTTGCTGGTAATGAAGCATTCGGGAGATCACCTTTTAATTATTATTCTGAGAGCCAATCACAAAGGAAGATGCCTGTTGATAAAAATCAGGAATCTCATCAAACCCTTTTTGACATGTCTACTGCTTCAAACGACTCTCAGAAATCATTTGGTCAAAGTGCCTCTTCCCCTTCATATGTAAATGCTAATCTTAATGAGGCAAATTCTCAGGCAGACATGCCTCCCAGATCAGAAGAACATTTGCATTCATCTGATGATGTGTGGCTCACTGTATCAGAGATTCCTCTTTTTACACAACCCACAAATGCTCCACCACCTTCAAGACCCCCTCCTCCAATACCTAGACACGCTGTAAAATCTGAAAGAGGTTTTTATACTTCGAATGCAAGAAACAAAAGTACGTATTATTCTTCTTCCACAAATTCTGCTCAATCTTCACAGAGTCCTAAATCTTTCCGTCCTGCAGCCAAAGATCCCACGGTTTCATCAATAGGTGAACTTGAAGATTTTTCCATGGCTAGGAACCGTAGAAATGTCAATGGAAATTTTGACATTCATTCTAATGAAGACATTAACACCAACTCTGCTGCTGCATCCGCTGCTGCTATGAAGGAAGCTATGGATCGAGCTGAGGCAAAATTTAGGCATGCTAAGGAAGTAAGAGGAAGAGAACATGCAAAAGCTGGTAGGAGTAAAGAAGGTGTGCAGCTGGAAAAAGATGAGCAAGAAATACTGGAGCAAGAATTTAGGGAAAACGAGCAGAGATTGAATCATGAGCAGCGACAGAGAGAACGGGAGGAGGAAGAGAGAGAACAAAGAAGACTCGAGAATGAGCGAGCAAGACAGATTGAAAGGGAAAAGGCTAGACAAGCTGTGGAAAGGGCAACTAGGGAAGCTCGTGAAAGAGCAGTTAAGGAAGCTCGTGAAAGGGCAGCTACTGATGCTCGCCTTAAAACTGAGAGAGCTGCAGTTCAGAGAGCCCAAGCTGAAGCCCGTGAGAGGGCCGCAGCCGAGGCGAGAGATAGAGCAGAAAGGGCTGCTGCAGAAGCTAGGGAAAGGGCAAATGCAGAAGCGAGAGAAAAAGAAGCACAGGAAAAAGCTGCTGTTGCTAGGGCTGAAGCAGATGCAATGCGTAGAGCAGAACGGGCTGCCGTTGATAGGGTCGCTGCTGCAGTGAGAGAGAGGACTGCTGCAGAAGCGCGAGAAAGGGCAGCTGCTACTGCTGCAGCTAGGACTAACCAACAAAAGAATGATAATGACCTTGAATCTTTTTTCAGCATGGGTTCTCGACCAAGCAGTGCGCCGAGGCCAAGGGCAAGTTCTTCTGTGAGTAAGATGGGCTGTATTACCATAAAAGGTAGCAGTGTAGTTTTTTTTGTGATTTGCCTCATGTTCGATCATATTTTCAGGACCCTTCATTGGATCCACAATTTCAGAGCAGGGGAGGGCCTGACGTGGCAAGAAAGACATCACAAAGCGGAGTCTCGTCCAACATGAAGAGAGCATCCTCTACCACTAATATTGTGGATGATCTTAGCTCAATTTTTGGAGGTATCATCAATCTCATTCCTAACTTTTGCATGTTTTTATTCTTCTGCCACTTTCTCTCTCATTGCTACTTCCGAAAACTTTGCTTGCAAAAGCTGCTCCATCAACTGGAGAATTCCAGGATGTTGAAGGGGAAACTGAAGAAAGAAGAAGAGCTAGACTGGAACGCCATCAACGCACTCAGGAGCGTGCGGTACGTTTTTTTTCCTGCAAGTTCTTTGTTTTTTTGAAGATTCTTCACTTCACATGCAGTTTGGCTTTGTAGTTTTATGATTTTGAATTTTCATTCTCAGGCTAGAGCACTGGCTGAAAAGAACCAACGTGACCTTCAAACTCAGAGGGATCAGGAAGAAAGACATGTAAGCAATTAAAGCATATCTCGCAATACATTTCTTTGTCCATCTGCTTAACTAATACAGCAGATCTGCTATTTCCATTTTAAATGACGGACAATTAAAAAATATAAATTATTCTTTATCTTATAAATAAGAAAAGGTGAAAAAATTGTCAACATCATACCTTCATATGTCAATTTCGTTATCCACCCAATTTCCTTGTCTACATTCACATGCACATATATACTTCAAAGTTCAGTATTCTAATTTGGGCTACTCTTTTTTCTTTTTCTTTTTTTCCTTGCATTTTTTCAATCTTATCTTGGGTATATAAGTGATGATATATCGTAACTAAGGTGTGATATTATTAATGTAGTTTCCTTCTTTTTGTGGTCTGGTTGCACAGGGGGTTAAGATTAAGATTTTGTGCATACGGCATATGTATTTTCTTAAATATTTGTCATAGTTCATAAAACATGGGAATAAAAATGCTACGCACTTGTATGGTTTAGTTATTTTTGGTGCTACATAATTTATTTGTTACTTTATCATTTTGCATTCTCATTTTTTATATATTTTATTAATCAAAAGAACTTTTTTATTTATTTGATGCGCAAGGATTTATGTTATATGTAGGGGACATGTAATTTAGGTAAAGTAATGTATTTATGCATATGGGAAAGAGAAATTCCCATATACGGTAAATAACAAAGCTATTAATATTTATAGAAAAGAAATAACTGTAAAGAGTGTTTAGTTACTGTTGTGTGTGGGTTTCACTTATATTGATACGACATCAAATGTTGCTTACTAATGTGTCTGATCATGATTTGCATTTATTTCAGAGAATTGCCGAAACATTAGATTTTGAGATAAAGCGTTGGGCTGCTGGGAAAGAGGGAAACCTGCGTGCCCTTCTATCTACATTGCAATATGTGTGTGTTAATCTCTATCTTGTGTATAATCTTTTCAAAGCGGCCTTGTTTGGCCTATTATTCAATTAACTTGTAAAATTGTTAAAGAGAAACCAACTTGCATACTCTTGAATGGTGATTTAGGTGCTTTGGCCTGAATGCGGTTGGCAGCCTGTATCATTGACTGATTTGATTACGGGTGCCTCGGTTAAAAAGGTTTATAGAAAGGCAACTTTGTGCATCCATCCCGATAAGGTGCAGCAAAAGGGCGCTAATCTTCAACAGAAATATATTGCTGAGAAGGTTTTTGACCTGCTTAAGGTACTTGTGTATGTACATTCTCAAATTTGCTTCTTATATCCTCAAGTTTTGTTGAATTTTTTATACTCTGAAATTGTTGTCTTTCTTTAGCTCTATCAAAGGTTTCTTTAATCCTTTATATATATATATATATATATATATATATATATATATATATATATCTTTAATTATTTGTTCTTCTATTGCATTTGGCCTCATATTATTTTTGTTGCGTCAAATAGGAGGCCTGGAACAAGTTCAATTCAGAGGAGCTCTTTTAAATGCTGTGATATTATTCTTTAACTTGAAACCAATAATTTTTTGGGAGAAAAGAGAAACATAAGCTCTAGCATGTGTGTGTGTGTGTTATACATTCCTTGCTGCTGTAAATTGATTTTGGATGCCAAAGAAACAACGCAAGCACGTGGAAGTAAGCATGCATTATTGGAGTCCATCTCTGGTTGTTGTAAAGTAAGCATGCATTATTGGAGATCAGACTTGTTAATCGGCCGGCCATGATTATCAGAAGTTTTTTGTCCAATTTCTTTTGGTTTGTGATGATAATGTTGTTTCATATGTAGTTATGAACCAGATGAAGGCTACTACTAGTATGTATATGTTAGTACTTTGAGACTTTTAGAGATGGATTTGGGCAATTCTTACTCCATAAATTCTACATTGGTCGATTGATTCTATGTATTGTGGTCTTTTACAGTTAATTCAAAGTTTGGTCAATCTGCTGCCGCCTGCCTGCCTGCCTGCTTTTTTTCGTCCCCCATCACCTTAACTAACTAACTAACTAACTGTCTATGATTTTCTCCCAAATCAATTTCGCATTTCAGACGGAGAATAATGCACATGACCATTTTAATATTCAGGGGTTATTTATTTCTTAAACTACTGATAAAATAAAATATTTTTGAAGCAAGTTTAACTTGCCATCCCAAAAGTAGAATGTAGAGAAGAGTTGACTATGACTGAATCTATGAACATATGCAGTCATTGATGACGCTAATATAATTATTCTGTCTGTCAAATAATTTTTCAAAATTAATTGATACACATTTTTTTTTAAAAAATAAATTTTTAAATGACAGTATTCGATTAATATTTTAATAAAACAATTATTTAAAATGAATTAAAAAAATAATACCATATCCATGAAAATAACAATTATTTTATGTCGTGGATTTATGGATCCTCTATTAAATATATATATGCCCAAAATAACTGGCATGTACCTCCACGCTCTTGAAGATCGCGTGATACTTTTGCTTGACGAGTCTCTACAGGATATATCAGCTATGTATCGTTGAATCGAATTGTTGAATTTTCTATCTCCGGAAGTGCACGTATGTATCTCTATCAAGAATACTACATATATTAACCAGTAAGAAAGTTGAGAAGTCTCCCCATGTTCTAATTTCAGCCATTTATACATAATAAATTGGTGGTGCTGGTGCTGGTGCTGGTGCTGGTGCTGGTGTTGGTGTTGGAGAGAGAAGTAGAAAATGCTGGAAAACCCTAGCAGCAGCAGCAGCAGCAGCAGCAGCAGCAGCGATTCATCATCCACAGCCAACATCGCCACCATCAAGCGCTATGCTCCTCCTAATCAAAGGTCCTCGCTTTTCTTTTTTTCTCCCTGTCTCTCTAATTAAACCTTGATTTGGATTTTTGATTTTTGTCCATTATTTTTCAAGCGTGCTTATGAATGCTTCTTTCCTTTCGCGCAGGAACCGTTCTCTAGGAAGGCGCAAATCTGGAGGAGGTAATTAGGCTTTTTCATATCTTACCTAGTACTACCGCATAAATATATGTATGAAGTCCAACTTGAAGCAAGTTTGTTCAGTCAAATGAATGTTTCATAAATTATTATAAAACACAGAACCATATCTAGATATCCCAAAACAAAAGATTTAATTCAATTCTCAACCCCATGTTGCCAAATTGTAATCTTTTCTTTATTTTTGATTGGGGATGCATTTATCATTTCTCTCTACTTGTAGCTGAAAAATGGTATTACCATTTTTGTAATCTTACGTATGTGTGTTGGGGTTCGATGCTGGATTTTGTTTCCGGTTTTAGTTGTCCTTTGGCAGTTGCATACACTTTGTATTTTATTTCCTCTATTATTCCATCCTTATTTGTAACTCTAATAACAAAAGTAATATCTTTGAAGCATATGGAGGCATGAAAAATGAGCTCATCTTAATACTATCTATACATGAGTTTCGAATTTGAAGTGGATTCTTAATCTATTTCTGTATCCTTTCTAGATTCAAAGCCTAACTGGGAAACCACAGATGAAAAAAAAAGTGAATAGATCTATATTACTTGGGTTAGGTTTTTAATTTAAGCTGCTAGATAGCAGAGAACATACGAGATGGAAAGCTCTATGTAATTTGATTTACATTCCACTTGTATAATTTGTTTCACTTGTGTAATGTTGTACCATATAGATATTTGAGATTTAAACTCACTCCTTACTCTTGTTAGTTTTGACTTAGTCGTGTAAATGATAACATTAACTTGTCTTATTTCAGTTTTTGGGTTGTTTTTTTTGATATTGCTAAGAGCTTCTTGCACTGGACCCCTATCCCTCCTCTCCAAACTTGAGGGAATGATATGTGCCACACCATCAGAGGGATTTCTTCCATACTTTGCTTTCACCATTCACTGCTCTTATCCAAAGTGACCTACTTCCTCAGCATTTCTCCACAACCACTTGCCCATCAAGACTCTCTCTCTCTCTCTCTCTCTCTCTCTCTCTCTCTCTCTCTCTCATGTCAGACCACGTCAAGACGTGGTTGTCTCAACATTCTAACATTTAGAAACCTTTTTAAGAGTTTTTTGATTTTGAAACTCTTTGCATCATTCATCAAACCTGGAGAGTGTAGACAGAAATCATTACATTTTAAGGATTAATAAAGTGAGTGTGAAATTACTTAATCATCCTAGCCCCTTGGGTTGATGCTGCATTTTCCACCCGACCCTCTTCCCACATCTCTTCACTGCTAAATAGTGAATCCCAATATGTTTTGGTTTAGACTTGAGAGTCACTCTTCGGATCCATTAACATTCAGATGCTGTTTAAGAATGGGCTTTCCTCCATAAATCTCCTCGGTATCTGTCACTAGTGGTACAATTTACAAATAGTGCTGGCTGACCTGATTTTTAGGTGATTTGTTTGATTTCTTGTTTGAACATCCAGTTAGTGGCAATTGATACAAAACATCTGTATAACAATCTATAAAGAAAATTTCAACCTATGATCTTGAACTTGTAACCCTGACAGAAATGATAGAAAGTGAAAAGAAGTCTTACCCAACTGGAAATAGGTGAGTATTGCAATGAAAGCTCTGGATGACGAGCGTGTGGCATTTTACCTTCAGATCACAAGTTGTAAGAATAGCAAAAGAACCCTAAAATTTTAGTTTAGTGGTCATAGCTACAAATTGTATATTTTCTACTTTCTGAATTCTGACTATCTTCTAATGTTTAAAGAAGACGGAAGTAAGATAAAAATATGACCCTCCGCCATTTGAGAATGATACCCCCCTTTGTCTCCCCCTGTAATTATTTAGATCATATTTTATCTGGAATCTAGAGTATGGTCTGGAAACTATGAAAAAAATTATTCATCAACAATTAAGCTGCATCCCTTTGGATTTATTCGTGCACATTTGTTGTGCGTCAGTGTGTTTGTGTGGGGTAGTTATTATGTGGTATGGTGTAGGAAGCAGGACACTTGGTGCTGCATTCAGTTATGAATCACTATATTGATTTAACAATCTTTATGCTGAATAATCTCCACTTTTTCTCTGCAGATAGATTAGATCGTTCAAGCATTTATGCAAATGAAGGAGAGAAGAATCAGGTTACTGCATCAAGAAGTGTTCCTACTGTAGATTACAGGGATGCAGGCAGCAGCATTCTTGTGAATGAGAATTCTCATGCAAGGTTGATATCTTTGCACGGATGTTGTGGCAGTGAAGCTTTTCAGCTTTTGAATGACCGTAAGTCTCAACTGCAGTACTAGTTAATTATTTGTTAAATGTTCAGTTGAGCATTCATGCAATATTTGTGTACTTTTCCACCAGTAATATGAATAGAGTAACATGAGTACATTATGACTTGTATTTTAGAATCTAAAGTACGTCTGCAATGTGTGCAGACGATGAGGATCTTTCGTCGTCCTCAGCTATTATACTATCTTTCTCTTTGAAAAAACATATCTGGTCTAGGCATTTAGCATGAAATGCAAAAAAATTATGCTCTAAAGGACCCATACTACCCAATTACAAAGCATACGATAACTTGGTGCATTCTAAAATGTTAACATATACAAGCATGATACTTTCGTGCAAGAGTTGTTTACTGGAGCTGTTCTACCAACGCTTGCTAGAAATTAATATAAATCGTGATAGTTCATTCCTTCTCTTTTTTGTTCTCTTTCTCTTTATACTCTGTGCTTTGAAATGTTTTTGATATTCGTCTCTCTGGAATTCCTAACAAATGGAGCACCTTTGGCAAATCGCCTATACTTAACCATTGAGCAACCAACCACCCCAAATTCTCCATATCCATTAGTAAGCCCTACCTCTTTTGCTAATAATATACCATGCTTCTAATCTTGATCACCATAGCTGTCTGCTTGAGTGCTTTCACAGTTATTACTGTTGTTTTTGTAACATAAGCAGCTATGACTGCAGCTGTGTCAACCCCCGAAGTACGTGAACCCTGAAGATGGTGTGTAGGACTGAGCCAAATATAAAAAAATCTACAAAATTCCACGAAACCACACCAATGGTTGCGGTTTTATAGTGCAAAAACAGCACCAAATAACATATAATTTTCGGTAAATGATGTCATTCAGCCTGGTTCTATAAATAATTTTCTCACAATTAAATTAATTAGTTAGTTGTAACCCCAATACTCTTGCCTTTCTACCCCCCCTCTTTCTCAGTTACCCCCCCTCTTTCTCAGTTACTCGATGACTCCTCTCTCAAACCCTAACCCGTCTGCTAGTATTATCAGACCTTACTCTCTCTCCACAAGTCTCCCCCAAATAAAATAAATAAATTAAATAAATAAATAAAAATAATCTGCCTCTCACCACAAGAATTGGAGAATACATTAAAACTTTTATAGCAGGAATTCCTAAACAGTAAATTTTAATTATTATTTTTTGGAATTTCTAACTATTAGAGTTTCTTTCCTATTCCACCTGAAACTTTAACTTGTGCAAACTCTCCTATTCTCTCTTTTGGAACCACACAACTAAACCACACCAACATGCAACTGCACTGGCGGTTGTGGTAGCGGCTGGAACAAAATTGCTCCAAACGCATTGTGTACACTGCACATTCCTAATAATGGGATTGATACCATTATACCATATATACAAAAAGCTTTAGCATTTGATGGGCCAGTAAATTAAAGCCCAAAATGTAATTCCTATACCTTGACTTGGTCCTTTGGGTCACATACCCCTGAATGGTCGCACTGGGGATTTTCACACAGGCCATGTAGGCTTGTGAAGAAATATATATTTGAAGTTTAGAGTAGACATGGAGAAATTTTAGATGTCAAATTGTTCAACAAATCTTTGCTATATTGAAATGAGAAACAAGATTCACAGATAAAAGCCCCAATTACTGGAATTGGTTTGAGTACAGAGTTAGCTGTCACTTGAGTCACTATCATTGTGTTCTGGTTCTGTAGAAAATTATGCTTTATTAATGGATTGTCTCGTCAATCCATTTCAGTGAACATTTTTACCTTTTCACAAAATATGTGTTGTTGAACTTGTGTACCGCCATTGGCTTTTATATGATCTCCTTGATATAGCAAAAGTAAGTTTCAAATTGCGTTTCTATATTTTATTCTCTTCTTTTGGGTACACTATTAATAGCATTATTGCATCAGTTATATTTCCTTTTTGTTGCAAGTGAAAGGGAGAGGAAGGAAAAAAATGAGTTCTCTTTCCTAGAAGCACTTCGGTGGAACTGAAGAATCAATCTGTCTGAGATGACTTTTGATTCCACTTTTTCTGGACAACCCTTCATTTTTAAAAGTATTTTCTCTGACTACCATTCCTCTTTTTATTTTCTGACACAGGCTGGGCAGCTTCTATTAATGAGTACAATAATCCATCAATAGATTTAGCTGGTGAGTAAAAGAACATTTTAAACCTCCAAGCGCTTGTTTTTGTAGGCTGTTTGGCTATTTACCTTCAACATTTTCATATAAGAACAAATAGATTGAGTCATGGGGTTTTTCTTTTCAGTAGTACTCATGACACATAAATTCCACAAAGAACATGTATTTTATATTGAAGCATTTTATATTCAAGAACTTGACTGCCTTCTCATGAGTAAGAACCTTTGTTTTCTTTGCTGAAATGGAAAAAGAGATGGAGCTTGGATATAATACTAGATAGGATAGTTCTTTGATCTCCCTTGTAAAATAATATTTTCATTTGATTTAAGGTGCATAAATATTACCCTATCTAGAGCATTTCTAAGAATTTCGATGACAAATGAACGCGAAATTGAAATATTAACAACATGATAGGCAGCGTTATTTATTCAGTTAGTATTTTTTGTCTATTTTCCAGAAAGGCCGGTAATGTATTCAGGAAGTGGTGCATCAGCATGGGGGCACTTTAGACTTCCTCATCAGGTAAAAAATAAAATTTTCATTATGATCTGTCTCTCACACTCACACTCACACTCACACTCACTCACAATTGCTTTTTATGCATTGTCTTCAGTTGATGTCCCAATCGGCCAGTGTTGGATCTTCTTCTGGTTTGCAGATGGACTTTTTGAGTGAACTCAAGCGTGCAGTGCAGAATGCAAATGCCCGTTCTAACACCTAACTTGCAAATCACGACTTCACTTGGAAGTTGATGTTTGATTATAGTATACTTTGACAGCTTGATCAAGAAATTGTTGTATTTTTATGAACTCTGACGGGTGATCAGTAAAAAACCGGGGTTGGTATTCTGTGCTTGTGTAGAAAATGTTTTAAGCTGAAAGCTGAAAACCGAACTGTGTATGTTATATTTGGGTTGATAATTCTTATGAAATATATAATACTAGTTGTTAGGAATTGATTTTCCAAGAGAAGAAAGTGCATGATAAACAGAGGGAGGTGGCGATCAGCAGAAATGCCTTTTATATCTTGTATGTGTCTCTTTACATGGGATGGGATGGGATGGGATGGGCTGCCTTCATATAGGTAGCTGAGTTGGATTCCAAGTGTGGGTGCAACTCAGTGGGTACATGAATGTGGATGGAAGGATTGTACATCATAATCAACGATAACCAACAAATGGGCGGGTGATGATTATATGATATTTGGAGCGAAGTGGAGGAGTCCAGACAGTAAGTTCCAACTTTGACAACAGTAGAGCAGAATTAGAAGGAAGTCCATCCGGGAAATGAATGAATGAGTGAATAGGTCAGGTCGTGTCGTGCATGCTTGGCAGGAGGAGGAGCTTTTAAGGATTTTGGCTTTGTAGGACCAGCTTCTTTCTTTCAGCTGTAGCCATTGAATTTGGGGTCAAAGAGAATGTCCGATAGGAGATAGGAGAGCCCGGAGAGATAGTTTCACAAGTATTAAAGAAATGATTGTATAAAATTAAATATAATATTAATTATTTATATTGCGCTTGTATTAAAAAAAAAATATTATTTATTGTAGAAAAAATAATAAAAAATCAAAATTAAAAATTAAGTAATTAATACTTACAACATTGGTAGTAAAAAAATAAGGAGTATAAATTAAATTTTCACTGAAACTAGTAAGGAGTATTATAGTAGAAAACAAAATATAAGGAAGAGCCGGAGGGAGAGTAGTTAATTATGAAACTGGGCAACTTGGGAGATTAGTACTTCCTCAGAGTCAGCCAGCTGAGCTCCCAGTCCCAGTCCCACAACAGTGGGAAGCCATGCCCAACGCAACGAGTGGCTTCTAGCAAAGCTGACGTGGCATAAATAGACCAATCCAGTGCGGATGGGAGTAATGACTGGTATTATTATACTACTACTACTAATAAAGTAAAGTATAAATAAAATATCACCAACCATTTTCGGTTGATTTGTAAAATGCATAGTGGAGTGTGACAGAAAAGAGCAGTAATATTAATTTATTCAGTAGTATCTTTATGGTAGGATAAATAAATTATTCTAACAGAGCAGATAGGGAGAGAGATAGCGTTGAATTCCAGGAGGAGGTAGAAAGAAGAAGGAAATGGTGGAAATAGGGTTTTTAGGGATGGGTATTATGGGTAAGGCAATGGCCATGAACTTACTCCGCCATGGCTTTAAGCTCACTGTTTGGAACCGCACCCTCTCTAGGGTATTATACTCTCTCTCTATTTCTCTCTTTTTATATGTATGTATGTATATGTATGTATGTATGTGTATATATATGTTTACGTTTATTCTGTTTTTGTGTATATTGATTGTCGAATGATTGGTGGGTTTTGTGTTGTCGTTTTATGTTACCATTACTAACTAAGGGTCCGTATGAAAACTGTTTATGTTTTCACTTCTAACTTAACTATATATATCAGATCTTATTAACAACAATATTTAACAATTTATTATTATTTTTATTAAATACAATAGAATAAAAATAATGTTTAAACATTGGTTACCAAACAGTGTTACTTGATTTATATTTTCACTAGTCAAAACATATTTCAATTCTTCCGTGTTTCAGCAGTAGCATATTGTTCCCTGGAATATGGAAGAAACAAGCAAAAACAAATTACACCCAAAGCACATGGAGACAAAAATATGAGGAAGAAACATAAAAGTGAATGAACCCCTAAACATTTTAATTCAACAGATAAACTCGTTTTCTTAATTCTTACTATTATGTGGAAGTTCAATTTTGTTTCACATTTATATGGGCTTGATTCATAAAAATATGTTGCATTGTGTCTAGTGTTAAATCTAATACTGTTACATATACTTTCGACCCAAGTTGGATTGTGGAAATTATAAATGAAAGCCAGATAACATGATAAAGTTGATGATGACATGTTTGTGAGTGGTTCGCGACTAATTGAAATGGATGAATTCCACAAAAGTTTGTGATATATATATATATATATATATATATATATATTGTCATTTTGCAAAGGAATAATAAGAGGTGTAGTTGCTTATGTATTATGAGGACCTGATCAAGAATATAATTTGATCATCTCAAGATTACCTCCTATCAATTCAAGGTCTTCTTTTTTGCTTCTTCCTTGGAACATGCATCTGTTACCTGTTTGGAACTTGAACTTCATGAATGAACCAAGTTCTGAGACTATTCAAGTATAATTTTTATTAAGTAAATTACAATACAGGTCTTCATCTTGCCAACGAATCGCTTGGTTTCTGACACTCCACATAAATGCTGAAATTTTCTATCCTGCTCCATGAAAACAGTTCCCTAGGGGAAAATATGTTAAAAATAAGGAATATCAAACCCAACATGTTTGTATGCTGCGACCCCCTTAATTCCAGATAGATTATTTTATCTAATTGATAAAGAAATTTTCAGCTCTTGCATTCTTGGGAGCATTTATTTTAGTATTAACTCCATTTCCAAATGTGATTGTTATATTTGAATACATTGACAATAATGGCACCTGCATTTTTGGTATCTCCCACAAGAAGAGGCACACTAGAATGCACATACTCACTGGTAACTCTTTTGATATGTGGACTTTCAAGTTTTCTTTTTGTCATACTACTAACATAGCGACATTGAGTCCTTGCTATATATGACAACAAATTTATGTCGATAAAAAAATGTTGACATATGTGGATACATGAGATAGGTTGGAATTAAGGAGGAACTCGGGCTCTATTATTCTATCACGTTAGTCACAATCCAACTTCGTCATGTCAACATGTTTATATCATTTTCCTAGCGACATACTAGTCTTTTGCATAACATGTTTGCTTGTTTGACTTGTGATACCTCACTGATTTAAGTTCTATCTATACACTTGCATATCTTGTACTTCACTTCTGGTTAACTAAGGCAGAAAATCTGAAGTGCTGATCCATCTTGAACTTGAATGCTGAGCTACTATTTTATACATTTATCATGGTGTGAATGCAAAAGGCTGTTATCTTCATAAACTTCTTGCGTGTGTAGTGTGATGAGCTGCTGGAGCATGGCGCTTCTATCGGAGAAACTCCTGGAGCAGTACTAAAGAAGTGCAAGTATACCATTGCAATGTTATCTGATCCTGTCGCAGCTCTCTCGGTTAGTAAAAGAAAGTTTGTTGTTGGAATATTGGTGTCAAACTATCTATGCTAATGCTGTATTGGTTATTACTTAGGTGGTTTTTGATAAAGATGGTGTTCTTGAGCAAATGTGCAGCGGAAAAGGTTACATTGACATGTCAACAGTTGATGCTGATACATCATCAAAGATTAGTGAGGTTTAAATTTTGCATGCTTGTGATACTGTTTGATTGTGTTTTTCCATTATCTGTTCCCCTGTGATTTACTTTGGACTAGCAAAGATGAAGGATATGTAAAAGTGAAACCTTATGTTGATTTTAGAAGTCAACATTCTTATTCTGGTGAGATAGGGAGCAATGAGTGATTAAGATGGCACCTTTTGTAATTAACTTTTCGTCCTTTCTTTTGATATCTGCAGGCAATTACATCAAAGGGTGGTCATTTCCTTGAAGCTCCAGTTTCAGGTAGCAAAAAACCTGCTGAGGATGGTCAATTAGTAATCCTTGCTGCTGGGAAGAAGGTAAGTCCGCTAACTGTAATGTCTATGTGCATATCTGTGGTTCCTAGGCTTCTATTGTATTGCTAGTTATTAAGGCAAATTTTTAGTTGCCAGAAGGTGAGTGTTACAAGTGAGGTGTTATTGGTAGCCTAGGCATCGGTAAGTGTATATCAAATATAGCCAGACATAAATGACTGTATTTATAATTTTAAGACTTGAGTAAACAGTTCCATTGCCTTGTAGTTATAAGTAAGAAGATGTGGGAGCTGTCGTTTACACTCCTAAATTAACCTCACTTTTACTTTACAAATTTAAACAATTAGCACAGTAGTAAGTAAGCCACAGAGAGTGATTTATCCTATGATTTCTAATGAAAAGAGGATTTTGAATTAATTAACTAAATTAACAAGAATAAACTAATAAGAATAAACAATGAATAAATAGCTTCAGTTCTTCAGTTCATTATCACCTTTTTACAACAATAGATTAATAGTGTAACATTATTTACCCTTCAATGAAACTAACAACCCTAGGTAACAACAAGCTTTGTTATCCGAAACTCCCTTAGTGACAATGAAACAAGCTCTTCACAATATTCTAACCATTACATAACCTAGAACAAGCTCTCTAGATTTAATATAACAGTAGCATTAAGAATTAGGGAATTAGACTATTCCAAGCAACAAACACATAAGCTCGGATTGTTTAACTTGTCTTCTGATAATCATAGCAATACTCAAAAACTTGTCCACAATCAGGTATTACTAATTACTACTTGTGATTAGAAACAATATCAAGTACACGTAATATTATTCCTTAATCTAGCATATGATATTCGTTAACCAACTCAATCCTACATAAATCAAATTTGTTAAGCCAAATAGCATTCAGAAATTAAATCAGATTAGTAAGAATGAATTTCATGTGAGAAGGAATAAATAATGAATACTCAATTAATGGTTAATTATAAATAAGGTTCAACATCCCTTAGAACTGAATAAAAATAACTTAACTCATGTCTTCAATCCTCCAATGTTGTAGATGAGAGAATGTAGTAGATGATTGAATTAATAATTAAATCCCTGGCTATCATCCTTTATTTATAGTGCTAGATAAAGTCCTAAATTCAATGAGACTTAGAAATCCAAATCCTAAAAGAAATTATAAATCATAACTAGTTTCCATAAAGAAATAGAATCCAATTTAGAAATAAATCTCAGTCTAAAGATATCCTAAATCTAATAGAAATATCAATCCAATTCCATATAGAAATATGCCAAAATATGTTTTTAGAAACTTTTCAAAAATCAAAGATTTTCCAATTTTCCCGCTCAAATTCGCCCATATTTCCTGCTGCAAGTCCTTTGGTAAAACGACCATAGTTTTTGATCTGGGAGGAGTTACGGGGCCTGCTACCTATCAAATCGAAGCTCTCGACGATATCTACAACTTTCATTCTTTGAGCATTGACAGATTTTGGCTGCATCAAGGTCGAAATTGGGCTTCAAGTGACTGCTGTGTAAATTGCAACTTCCAAACTTTGAGGTTCAACGTCCGTTTAGTAAAAAGATCATAACTTTTTCATATGAATTCCGATTGAGACGATTCAAGATGTTCCGAAAAACTAAGGAAGAGCTCTAATGCTAAAAACCCTGCAATTTTCCCTTTTTTCTTATTTCAACTCCAATTCTTTCTGAAATCATTAAACACCTTAATAAGCTCATATATTTCATGCAATAAAACTAAACATAAAGGAATAAAAATAAATGAATAATATGCACTCATCAAGATGCGGTAAGTTCTCAATTTACCTCAATCAATCATGTTGTTGCACAGAATTAATTCGACTAGAAGTAAGGTTTGAGTCTAACAAGTTTTTCTTTGGGGGGAGGGGGTTGTATGGAGGGAAGGTACAGGTACCTTGACTTAAGGCTTGATCAATTAATTGTCTTCACGAAGAAACCCCTTTTGGTCCAAAATATAAAGTGCAATATTTCAGCTCATCTTATTTGTAATTTGGTTAACATATGATTTCTGGGATCTTTTGTGCATCCTTTTTCTTCTTTTATTTCTCTTTTTGTCCACTTCTGGCTAATTTGTTGATGCATTAATATACTTAAGTAAACTTACTTAATCATGAGTCATTTATGCCATGAGGTAGTTGTCAAATTATTGATAACTTCCATGTAAATTAGCAAGGTGAAGTTCCCAACTGTAACCCCGTATAGTCAATACACTGAATAGGATTGTCTTGAAAACAGCAATTTTATTATGCAGAATTTAGTTATACAATATATGTGTGCATACAAATAAAAAGTCTAAATTATCTTAGTGTCCCATTACTGGGAGGTCTAGGTCGTAGAGATATTCTTGCATAATCTCATGATTCCAATCTGT
Organism: Panax quinquefolius; assembly: GCA_020205615.1. NCBI lineage: Eukaryota > Viridiplantae > Streptophyta > Magnoliopsida > Apiales > Araliaceae > Panax > Panax quinquefolius. Next base: position 834,262 of record CM035155.1, on the reverse strand, counting down.
GTTTTTTTTAAAATTTTTCCTAAAGGGTAGTCTACACGGAAAAATCTGTTGGTATATCTTTCAAACCAACAGATGTACGCTAAATATTAATACAGATTACAGATTATCTAAAGAATAATACAGATTACAGATTTACAGAATATACTAAAGGATTATCTGTTGATACAGATTTATCTGTTGGTATGTCTTATTTGGTCTTATTCGCTTGTTTGTAATTGCAGTCCTTGTACGAGGAAGCACTTCCTGCTTTTGATGTCATGGGAAAGAAGTCATTTTTCTTGGGGCAGGTTGGAAATGGAGCGAGAATAAAACTTGTTGTCAACATGATTATGGGCAGGTAATGAAAGATTTTTGTGAAGAAAAAAATGAAATGGAAAAGAGAGGGATTATATTCAATTAGGTAGTTTCTCACTAGTTTCCAAAACATGACAAGCAAGATAAGATGCATTGACTATAGATCATGAAAACAATATGCTAAGTAAAATTAAGTGGTAAATGTATCACCTAAAGGAAAAATGAAACTGTGGTGAATTAATGCTGGAGGCTATTCTTTTGTATATTAATATGTTTCTGTTGTCTGTATAAACTCAGCTGAGAAAAAAGATTTCACTTAATTACATGAAGTCAGCTACATCAATCTTGTTATGTTCTACTTTGTTTAGTTTGTTAAAGAACAAGTTGTCATCTCTTTACTATTCTACATCTTATATCCTCTCTTTGCATTGCATTATCTGCAATATGATCATGTCACTTTTTTCTTATTATCAGCACATCTAGATCTTCATCGGGATGCAGCGCTCCTTTCTATGTGTTTGAACGACCTAAGATTATTTTCTTCTCAGCTTACTTCTACAGGCTCATGAATGTTCACTTCTATTTTTTGATTCCTAATCTTATCTCACATATTTCAACCACATTTACTTTATAAACTTGTTGTTTCTTAGCTGCCCAACAATACACGTTCATCAAGCATGTTTGGTCTTTTAGCCTTCCTATAGACTTGACTAAACAGTTTTGTGTTGATCACGGATCATGGTAGAAGAGTTCTCCACTTAAGCATACTTTAATCCTATGAGCATGGCTTATCTTGTAGCAGTCCTCAACTATGTTACATGGACTCAGGATACCTAGGATAAAGTATCCTACCTAGATTCTCGAATTTTTAGGACATTTTTCACTATTTTGGAGTGTAGTATCCACACTCACACCCATGTCGTGGCACGTGGATACCGTTACTTTTGGATAAATGAAGAGTTTTTGTAACACAGTCTATATATCTACTGTTTTTTCTCAAGGAATAATTGCTTATAAATATGTGCTTTGGTTTTTCCTTGTTTCTATAATAGCCTGCTCTGAGGTTCAAAATCTTTCCAGGTTTACAAACTTTTGCTCCATACCGAGTCACGGTGACATAATATTAACTAAGAAACAACTTATCCTAATAGTTAAAAATTGAAACTAAGATATACATGTCTTGTCTCCTATCTCGATGACTAGCAGTTTACAGCATCAACCACAATGTAAGATATAATTTATTTCTCTTTTATCTTATTTGTTTGTTTTAACTAGAAAGTTACGTCACTTCCTTTGCATGGCCATAGTTTTGTCCAAACTATTGATTCTTTTCAAGTCATCATATCAAACAATGTAAACCAATTGTACGTCAAAAGTACCAACCCAAGAGTTGTCATTTGTTCAGTTATCAGCTTACTTAGACGGCTAATTGTTTGTGCTCTGGTAATTTGGTTCCTTATATTTGTAGTATGTGTAAGTTTGTAGTAAGCTTCAATGTAATGGATGTGGCCCTTAGGGAGATCAAGAGTATAAATATCTTGATGATTTCATAGCTAAAAGCTTTGGAAACTAGAAAATCACATATCCCCGCAGGGTGTTCCATTTGATTTCTTTTGAATTCGGCAGAAACCTCGTCAAAAAGCCTGTATGCTAACTTAACATGATTTGTGGGGACTGTCAAGTTTGACTGATATATATCTGGCATGGTTCTTATATTTACAAATGACATTGTTCTTATAACAATATGATGCAAAAAAGTCGCCAATTTTTGAAGATGTTCAAGATTTTTTAGGCAAGGGTATTTATTTTGTTTTGTCCCTTACATTAGATAAATGAGGAAGGTTTTGCAATCTTTCAATCTAAATTGCTGGCCGACTCTTAATATTGTTTGCTCTTTGCAGTATGATGAATGCATTTTCGGAAGGACTTGTACTGGCTGACAAAAGTGGCCTGAATCCTCAAACCCTTCTTGATGTGTTGGTGAGTTAGCACACAGTAACCTTGTTTAACTTTCAGTAGTCTTGGCCTGACATTTGGTATTTTATCTTTCTGGCAGGACCTGGGTGGAATTGCTAATCCAATGTTCAGGGGGAAAGGACCAACTATGATCCAGAACAGTTACTCCCCGGCATTCCCCCTCAAACATCAGCAGAAGGATATGAAGCTTGCTCTTGCCCTAGGAGATGAGAATGCTGTATCAATGCCAGTAGCAGCTGCTGCCAATGAGGTAAACTGTTTGTTCACATCTGTTTAAACACATAAATTGTCATGACTATATGAACCAGATGTGCATGCAGTTAGGGACATTGTTCCAGGCTACCAGCTAATAGGACATGGTAAAAAGAACACACCCCAATTACCTGACGAAAAAAGAAGAAGAACACACCTCATGGTTGTCAGAACATCAAAAATAATATCAAGTTGAAGTACTGGTTATTCTTTCATAAATCTGTTTACCTTTCCCCTCTTTCCTTACAGCATTATCCTAAAGTCATGTTGTTAATAGGCATAGGGTTGAGTATCTGCTAGGGAAATAAGCAAAAGACAGGCTAAAGTCTTCCTTCCAGATGCAATCGAGACATGGGTAGTTACTCCTCCCTTGTTGTGATTCTATTTGTAGGTGCTTCACATTGACCTGGTAAACTTGGCTACTTCTTATAATAGGAATGTTTTGATCTGCACAGTGAGAACTGTAGTATTTAATTTATAGGGGCTGATATAAATTTCAATAAACTCTCGGGAGCCTTTCGGGATCCCTTAAACTAGGCTCCCTAACAATTTCCAAAATTACAATCTTGTCTAGGTAAAACTCCAGTTCGTCAAGGTTGAGGAAAAACAATCCTAAAAAGTTTCTAAGGTGAAAAGTGAAGCCCAAAAAAGAAATTGCTTATTCTCAAAGGCCATGAGTCAAAAGTTGGTTAGAAAAAATTAACTGTTTATACATTGATAATTTTTTTCCTATACTATACCAAGTACAAGTGTTAACGCTTGCTTAGCAACAATAGATATTTATCCTGTAAGAGTGGGTTCACAATTGTTGGACATGCAATTTGGTTGGAGTTCCTTTGGTTAGGCTTTTGATGTTCTTCCGAAATTCATAATGCATAAATACCAAATTTGAATGTAGGCATTCAAGAAGGCCCGAAGTGCAGGATTGGGCGATCTGGACTTCTCAGCTGTGTATGAGATCGTGAAGGTTGGTGAGCGTCGTCCATCTTGATACAAATACATCAAAAGCAAAGTTCCTGGGTGGGTGGGTGATTGCAAGCAAAATGAAAAGCTTTCCTAGTCAATAATAAATAATCTAGCAAGCTCATGCTTGTGATTCCAACACATGGACATGGAGGTTTCTGTTGAGATTTGTTAATTCAAACAAATGGTTGCACAGCAGTTATGCTTTAAAGACGCTTGTACTACATTTTATCATCATATACAGATAGCTCTCTCTCTCTCTCTGTTATTTATCAAAAAAATTTCTTCTTCACATGGCCTAGGCCTAGGCCTAGCTTAGTTTGTTTTTTAAAAGACATGATGATGGATGATCAACTCCAACTCATTAAATAATTAAATTTAACTTTGATCCATATTTTTATATTTTAACTTATACATGAAAAATAATACTAGTATTCATGTCGCCATTATTTAATTTCACTTTACTTGATTTCAAATCAAACATTTGCCTAGCCTAACCAATATATCAAGAGAATTAGTTATATTTGGTATTACTGTTTCAAAATAACAATCTGATAATTATTATGATATAATATAATTCTATGATTTTTAGTTTATCACAATGTTTTAATAACTTTTAACATATTAAAAAATAAAAACGAAATAAGTCTGAGCATTACTTGTTTATCAAACATGTTTTTTTTTTTTTTTTCACATATCAAAAAATGTGTAAAGACCAGGAAAGTAGAAACAAAATAATTACCATAGTCCCCCTAAAGTCCAAAAACAAAATCAAAAGAGTAAATGAATAAACAAAAAATAAAATAAAATAAAATGGGCTGAAGCAGAAAACAAACATTCCGGATTTTCATCTAACCAAACAGGCCCTAGGGGTTTTCGGAAGGGGTTTTCTTTCTATTGAGTAATTTTTTTAAGTACTGCAAATCAGGAACTATATTTTTCTAGCTAGCCGCACCCAAGGAAGAAGAAGAGCTTAACTTCTTCTTCTTAATCAAAACTTACAATGGCCACGCTCGTTCCTCCGCCGTATTCAGCTCCACCGGCGACTTCAAAGCCGCCGGTGATCGAACCAGAGAAAGTCGATTACATGGACTTGCCCTGCCCCATTCCCTATGAAGAAATCCACCGCGAAGCTCTCAGTGAGTACTCTTCTTTAACTATTACAGTATAAAGTTTCTTTCTTTCTTTATCAATCTAGTGTAATTTTTTCTTACTGTTCGCTGATGCTGTAGTAATGTACTTAATTAGTAAACTTGTAAAGGTCTTGAAGTATATGGTGGTTATTTGTTACAAATTGAATCTGGTGCTAAACCTAGTTTTGAAACCCCAACTACTCCCTAAGTAAGTGCTACGTGTTATGAAAATCAGTGCTTTATTCCTTCACATTATATAGTTATATAGGTAACCGGTGATATTGTATACTCCATCCGTCCCTAATTATTTGACGTTTTAGAGGTGGACACAAGAATTAAGAAATCATTAAATATAGTACTCAATTGTCTATAATATCCTAAAATCTTTTGTTGGGATAATGAGAGTTTTGTTGAGATAAGGAGAGGGAAATAGTTTAATGAGGGGTAATTTTGGAAAATTGTCATTAATTCTCCTATATTTGAACAATCGTCAAATAATTAGGGACAAATAAAAAACTTTAAAACGTCAAATAATTAGGGACGGAGGGAGTAGTTATATAGGTAACCGGTGATATTGTATAGTTATATAATTGTATAGTTATATAGGTAACCGGTGATATTGTATTGGTGGTTTTGTAGAGCAACTAATTTTGTGTGGATCTACCTCAAAAAATACAGAATATGGCATTTGAAATTTATTTGTTACCCCCAAAAGAAAAAGAAAAGTTATGTTTTTTTATCTTAATATTTGCCTTTCAAAACATAATTTCCGTTACGCTTCTCTCACAAAACCTAGTAGAGCAGTCAAAAAAATTTAACATTACACTGGTACAAAGTTTAATATGCAATGCATGGAATGAAGAGATTTGCAAGTTGTATTAGAGATTGTTTATTGGTTTAATAGTTTTTGTTATGGTTTTTTTTACTGTATATGTACTCCTTTCATTTTTAATGAGTCTCATCTTCCGTCTTTGCGTGTCCCAACTCCCAAAATGAGTCCTTTTTCTGAAAATAGAATAAAAAACAGTAAAACACATGTTGACATGATAATCCAAAATTTTACGAATCAAAAGTGGTTAAACCTAAAATTCATATAATATTGTTATTGTCATTTAAATTCAGCGAAGAGATTAAGTGGAAGTGGAATATTTTCTTGAAAATGGATGGTTATTTTCAATGAGAATTATCAATTTGGGATAGTGGGAGTAATTGATTGGTTGTTGCTAGTGCTGGATTGCCATTAGTAAAGCAACTGCAAGCTGGTATATATCGCTACTGACATACTTTTGCATATTTTGTATTTATTACATGATTCTTATGAGGAAGGAAATATGTTTTACTAAGATACTCTGAAGAAGTTTCTGCTGCATCTTTGCTAATCTTTTTAATACAATTTGCAGTGTCCTTAAAGCCAGAACTTTTTGAGGGATTGCGATTTGATTTTACCAAAGGACTGAACCAAAAATTTTCACTCAGTCACAGGTATCCAAATCCCTTATGTTGAATTTCTTATGTTTTAAATCATCATCTACGTTCCCCCCTCGTGATTTTTCTCTTTTCTTACTGGTTTTGATGACGATGTCTTCTTAATTCTATTCATCAGTGTGTTCATGGGACCTACCGAAGTCCCTTCGCAATCTGCCGAAACAATTAAAATTCCCACTGGTCACTATGAGTTTGGTGCCAACTATGTAGATCCCAAAGTATGCAGTCTATACAATTTTCATAGAATTAATAGTGTCCTGTGGACATAATTCTAACTTTTAGAGCATTGATGGGTGTTTCACAGTTGATGCTTATTGGGAGGATATTGACAGATGGTAGGCTAAATGCAAGAGTGAAGTGTGACTTGTCTGACAATCTAACTATGAAGGCCAATGCTCAGGTAAATGCATGCTAATATGCTTTTTTACCATGATGATTGGTATAAGGGTTTGGCAGCATATTTAAATCAGAGTAATCCAATTGAGTAACATCGATTCTTTTTTCTTTCCCAGCTTACAAATGAGCCACACATGTCACATGGCATGGTCAATTTTGATTACAAGGTAAATATTATTTGCATTTTAACATCTCGCCATTTTATGAATATTTCATGTACATCACATGTTGGTGAAGTAGTTTACTTGTTTACGTAGTTCTTTAAATTGTGTTTGTGAGTTTAGAAAGGAGACTAGGAGAGAAAGGAAAGGAGAATGAGAGAAATTTGGTGGAGAAACTAAAAGTCATTTGTTTGAGCTGTTTTAGGACAGAAAAGAAAAGAGAGAAATTGCTCCAAAAAATTATTCCCAAAGTTGGAAAGATTTGGAAGGAAATTGATCAAAGACTTGTATAACATTTGAAATTACCTAAAATATCGTTATTGTGATTTATCGAAGGTAATCTCATTAAAATAGTAATGTACTATTTTAAGTTAAATTTCCTTTCAAAACTCACAAACACAAGGAAAGAAGTTTACTCTCTTTTCTTTTCCCTTATAAATTTTAAATTCCTTTCCTTTCTTTTCTTCTCAAACTAACAAACACATTTTAAAGGTATCCTTGTAGTTTTTACTTTGAAACATATATTGGTCCAATATCTTTACCTGGGTCTTATTTACGCAGGGAAATGACTTTAGGACCCAACTTCAACTCGGGAACGGTGCTTTATTTGGAGCCAGTTACATCCAGGTGAATGAACCTTACATTTCTTTGACTTGAGAAACAAAGTAGAGTTTGGCTGTCCTATGGCAAGTAGTCTCTATAATTCAACTTGTATTTTAAAGCTTATAGATTGTTAACCTTGTATACTTGTAAAATAGGTCCAAGATTTGGGTCCAGGTTAGCCAGATCATGGTATAACCTTGCTCTTTGCTCTTGATGTGGAATAAATTTGAACTGTTCCTGCTACCTCCTTTTTCAGTATTGAAACAATTAAGGCCCTTTTCTCCTTTTCTATTTTTCTCTTTTAAACTTGTTTGTTTTTACCAGTAGGATGTTTTAAAAGTTAACAGGCAAACACAACCATTGATTAGCTTAATCATATAAAGGTGTGTTCCAATGTGCCATAATTCACTAGTTAGGGTGTAAATTATCTGGATCGTTTGTTTTGGTTTGTGGTAAGCTGGCTACAGGGATGTCTAAAAAATAGGCTATCCCTAATCACGAGTAGAAGTCAAAAAACACCGGAAAGACATTCTTTTTCCTGCTCCATGTTATTTATGAGATATATTATATAAGTATTGCCTCTAACCTAGTGGGTTTGCAACATTTAATAGAAACCTACCCTACTCTGTATTATAAAAGAAAATCAAGGAGTTCTGATTGTATTAAATATCATTTATCATTGTGAAAATAATTTAATTAAAGTGAATTGGTTGGTACATTCAAAATCCCTTTTGTTCTCTTAGAATACAGAGGTGACTGGTTCTTATTATATATATATTCGTAAATAAAGATCTTAGATATTGTGACTAGCTGTTCGCAGCACTTTTACCCCATTTTATTAGCCAGATTTGACTTTTTATTAGCAGTGTGTAAAACGTTTCAACTTTCAAAACATATTTATACATTTTTTTTACATCTTAAATATAATAGAAAATATAACATAACATACTGATGTATTAAGAATATAAATATATATGAAAATATAACAAATACATATGTTTTAGAAATGTCTTACAATCCGTGCCAAAAATTACTTCACAAAAGTATTTTTTTGCAGTCACCATCAAATCTCACAAGTCAATACATTTTAATACTTTCGCTATGTAGCTTACTTCTTTATGTAAAATTTTATATAGGCATAGAAAATTAGACATGCATTTATGTCTAATTTTCTATTATATGTGCACCTTATATCATAAGTGTTCCCCTTACGAATACACATATAGTGTTCAAACTAAGCTTTCCAAAGAAGCCTACCCCCACAACACTGTGTTCCGTATCAAGTACTGCTCTCTGTTTCTGTTCCCACTCTGAGTACCATAATGATTCCCATTCATGGAATATTTGTGAATTCATTGGATGAAAGGGGGAAAACGATAGGTCTGTATACTGCTATGCTGACAAGTCCTTACCATTGGCCACTGAGTAGTAATGTTACAACTTCTGCTTCTACAATTTGGGCAGCTTATTTTGCCAGTTATTTCTTTTGTTGCTAAAAGTAGTCCTATTAGAAAGAAGGAAAGAGAAGAGGATGGTAGTACAAGGAATTAAAGATTTTGACAATCTTTTTTGAGATTGCAATTTAGTCCTTATTACCCAAGTCATTAAGAAAAAATTTAAAACTTGTGTCTGTTACTATAAAGAAACCCATTGTATTATAATGTATTGGATGCAAGGGGATTTTTTTTGGGGGGGTCGGGAGGGGGGGGGGGGGGGGGTTCAAAAGCTGCTGCAATGTTTCATGTTTTCCATGAGGAATACTTTTGAAACCTTTATTCCATTGCAATTGGCTTTTGTATGCACTTTTGCTATATGTATAGTGGCAGAGCACTTTCTGTATTCTCTCCTTTTGTCCTTATCTTCTCTCATACTACAGTATCTGAATTAAGTAACTTGCAAGTTCCTTATTCTTTCCCGCCTTGAAAATTGCATACTACTTTTTATCTAAACATATATGCATACTGCTGGCAGAGCGTGACACCACAGTTTTCTTTGGGTGGTGAAGTATTCTGGGCTGGTCAGCATCGGAAATCTGGTATTGGTTATGCTGCGCGATACAACACAGATAAGATGGTATTACACTTGAATTCCTGCTATTTCACAAGCTTATGCGTCTTTTATTCCATTATCTTTGATATTCCTGATATTTCTCTAAAAAGCGTTTCAAGACTCATCAACCTGTACAAAATGTGTGAACACTGAAAAATCTCTCGTGTTAAAAAAGGCTTCAAAGTGTTGTTTTTACCTTTTAAACAGAATTTCTTTAGTGTTGCTAACTTTAAAAGCTTATTGTAAATTGTACTGTATCGTATACTGACACATGCAATACAATGCTATTTTCAATACATTTACGACACCGTGTTGAATTGCATTCGTGTTGTGTATCATATCGTACGATTTTTTGATAACTATGCATGCAGTATTGTGTAACTTAAATTAAATTCATCATCTTTCCTGCAGGTTGCCACAGGGCAAGTTGCTAGCACTGGAATGGTTGCTTTGAGCTATGTTCAGAAATTATCTGATAAGGTATAGGGCATTTGAGTTGTTTTATGATCAATCTCGATTTGTTACTTATACCCTTTTCCCCCTAGCAGGTTTCTCTAGCATCAGACTTCATGTACAACTACATGTCTAGAGATGTCACTGCAAGCTTTGGTTATGATTACATTCTTCGTCAGGTGACTTCTTGTGCTGTGTGATTTTTGCATGGTTGTATGTATACAAAAACATGATGTGTTTGTATTTTTTGGTCATATGATCTTGTATCCATAAAATTCAGTATTCGTTTTTAGTAAATGTATCATAAGCAGAAGCTGAAACTGCAATTGTAAATTCAACAATGTTTTTTTATAATTTCTATTTTATTTTTTTATTTAAAGTTCAAGCATTTGGTAACTTGTTTGTAATATAGACCAGTGCTCCGGACATGGAATCCTTTTGTTATGAACTTATGATTAGATATTTCATGTTTCATAGTTACCTTGAAACCAATCCATGGGTAGGAATGTATGACGAGTTCATCACTTCCACCTGATTGCTGTTGAAGGATGTTTCAACTATGAAAAAGATGTCTTGTGTGAGTCTCATCTAATGAGTGCTGCATTGAAATGTTAATGTTAGTAGTTACTGATCCTTATTTGTGTTGAAGAGCCGTAATGTTAAGTTTCTCTGTTTGCGTGCCTTTGAGCTTATGAAAGATGAGGCTTATACTTGCCTCTATTTTGTTGAGTAGTTGAATACCAAATTGGGTTTCTTTTCTGATATATAGACAGCTCGCTGATATTATTTTCGATCCTTCTTTGAGTTGAAGAGTTGTCATGTTAAGACTCAAGTCTATTTGTGTCCTGTGAGGTTATGTGAAAGATGAGGCTTACTCTTGTGATGTGCTGTATGCCATCTACCTCTATTTTGTTGATTACCTGAATACAGAATTCGTTTTTTTTCCTGATATATAGAGCAGATTGTTGATATTATTTTGTTGATTACCTGAATACATCATTGGTTTTTATTTTGATCTGTCATTCTTATTTTGTTTATTGTCTTTGTGATAGTGTCGTCTTCGAGGGAAGATCGACTCCAATGGCTGCACAGCTGCTTTTCTGGAAGAGCGATTAAATATGGGTCTAAATTTTATTCTTTCCGCAGAGGTTAGTAGCAACATGTGTTGGGCAATATTTTTAATTTTAAGTTTTGCCCTCTGCAACCTCCACGTCGACCACTTAGCAGTTGGATATCCAGGTTTCATATTGATCATTCCCAATTATTTTTAGATGCATTAGAATGACTGAACGACTAGGTAAATGTGGCGCCAATTATGGTGATTGGAACCAGCGACCTTGAGGAGTACTTGAGGTTATTCCTTAAGGTCTCTGCCATTTCTGCCACCCCTTGGGATTGGAAAAGTAGGTAGTTTTAATTATGAAGGATAATATAAAGGTTCCTGCAATTGTGCCAAGTGGGCAAACGTGTTCCGTGAAATAATTCCCTACCAGCAATTATGGGAAAATTAGAATGTTCCTGCAGTTGTGACAACTAGCTGTGACAGTGCAGGTTTGTTGGTGCACAAATGGTTTGGATGCATTTAAAGGAGTTGCATGGAAAAAGATAATTATTTAAATTACTGCATTTATACCAGTACAAGTAGAGAAAATAGATCCATGCTTACTGATTCTGTTCATCCACAAAGGCATGCTTGATATTAAGATTATGCTTTCAAAAGTAGTTTCTTTTCCTTTTTAACTCATCTGGTGTAGCACCAACTCCAAGAACTGTGGGAGGGAATAGCATAGCATAGCATAATCCTCTAGTTTAATGTTTTGTACTTGGGGAGTTGATATTTAAATCTGTGTGTTGCAGATAGATCACAGTAAGAAAGACTACAAGTTTGGTTTTGGTTTGACGGTAGGAGAATAGAAGTCTCTCCCATGATATGTACAACTAGAGAGTCTTGATGATGCAGGCGAAGGAAGGATAAATTTTATTATACTCAGATGAGTGACATTTATTTGTTGGCGGAAACAGTTTGTAGTAGTTTATTTTTGCAGTATGGAGCTTCAGTTTACAAGGAGAAGCTGTAAAATTCATTACAGGGGAGAGTGAATTTTTCATTAAATCTGTGACATGACATGAGGGGCCGGATGCCTGTTAACTAAGGGTACTGAATTTATTCAGTCATATTTAATTTTAGTAATTTGACAAATGATTTGTTTGATGTCTCCGGCATATACTAATTATTATTCTTATAATTTATGTAACATTGACTTTTATGTATCTGTCTGTGGATGGATGGATGGATGGATGATATCCTTAACTAGTACTAGGATTCATTTCTTCCCTCTCTTTTTACTGCTCCTTACACCTATCAACTATATATAACTCCTCGGCATTATCCACCCACTCAGATTCTCTCTCCCCCAATTTTGTTCTTACAAGTAAATTTGATACTTGCAAGTACTACTTCTTTTTTTAATATAGGTCGTTTTAGAATTGTGTATAAATATTAAAAAAATAATTGTAAAGTATTAAATATATTATCAATTGTCTGTATTGTCTTTGCATTGGAAAAAGAGAGTTATTTATTGGGCAAAAAATAGTGAGAGAATTAAAATTATATTTAATATTTGAAGTAATATGGGAAATTAAGTAATTAATGCTTTCTTAAAATTCTCAAATGACTTATGTTTAGGAACTAAAATATTTACTTATATAAAACGAATATAGACTTATCTTTTTCCATGCAACTCCTCTCTTACACATTCATTTGTACAAAAATTTATAGCTCTCATTTATTATTCCTGAACCACGATGTGAAGACAAAATAACTTTTCTCTTCTATCTATAATAATCTACTCCCTCCTCCCTCCGTTTCTTAATATGTCATTTTAGATAAATATTTTTGTTCTTTAATATAAGTCGTTTGAGAATTAAGTAAGTATTAAGTGCTTAGTTTCTAATATTACCCCAAGTATTAAATATAATTTTGGTTATCTCACTATTTTTTGTCTAATAAATAACAAACTCTTCTTCTAATACAAGAGTAATATAGACAATTAATATTATAGTTAAATGTATACAATTATTACCTTAATACTTGTGCACAACCCTAAAACGACCTATATTAAAGAATCGAAGAAGTATATAATAATAATAATATATTCCCGATCTAGCAAACCCCATTTTGTATGGTACCAAATTGATTCCATTCTCTATATTTTTAAAATCACATTCCCATCAAATTCCATATGCTTCACACCCACATTACATATCATCATGTGTTGTTGAGATCGACATGCATGACAAGACACACACACACACACACACACACACACACACATATATATATATATATATATTCTCCATCTCAAAACTTAAAAATTAATTTTACCCATGTAGGGTAGGGTAGCGTAGCGTACGGTAGGGTATGTACTCTTAATTCTCAACAACTACTCATCTCATCTTGAATACTATTACTAGTACTACTACACAACATGTTTGGATGTAATTTTGAGGTGATTAATTAAGGAAAGGGTCTTTCTAGATTTTTGATGTGGGCGCTGCGCTAGGCTCCAAATTAAAGAAAAGAAAGGCTGAGGCTGGGGCTGGGGCTGGCTGGATGTAGTAGTAATCGAGGTCCTTCTATTCCTATTCATAGATAGATTATAGATAGATAGAGGAGGAGGAGGAGGAGGACGTGTGTGTTACTAGCAGCAATTAATTAATTAATTAATTTGTTTTATTTTATCTGGAAACTACACGTGTCACTTTTACTATTCTCTCTCTCAATCTCTCTCTTTAAAGTTTAAGCTAGTGGTACCGCTAGTAAATAGTGGTAGTAGTCGTGTGACTGACTGACTGACTTCCTCACGAGAAATCTCTGATCAGGTAATCAAACCTTCTTCTTGTTCTTCTTCTTCTTGTACTGGAATGAATTGGATCTCCTCCCTTTCTACATCTCTCTGTTTTGTATACGTTAATTTATATTTGATGGTGGTGCGAGATATATAAAAGAAGAGAACTTGATAAAGGGATCACACCTACCCATTTCCCATTTTACATAAAATACTACTGTAAAGGGTTCCTTAGATTTGTTCTCAAATTTATTAACTTTCTCTATTGGTTTGCTGCGGAAAACTGACAACATTTGTTAGGAAATAGATTTATGCGCAATCTTGCCAAGAATTACCATAATAATCAGCTTTCTTATACCATAATGAGAATATTTAATTTTCTGTAGAGAATTAAAAAAAGGTGATTGCTCAATATGCTACTTGATCCCCGTGCACTATGGATTTCTTTTTAGGGGGTTAGATTTGGGAACATGATGATTGGAAGTGGCTAACGGGTGACTAAAATCGGTAGGGCTTTGTCTTATATAGTTTTGAACCTGTGAGGTGGTGTGGTACGGTGTCAATCACTTTGTGGTAACTGGTACTATAAAGTTTCGCATTTGTGCGTATTCACACATGTCCTATCCTATAGAGAAGAACCTACCTCCTAAAACAGAAAACAATCAGACATTTTCTCAAATGGATAACTTAACTACTGCTGAAATGAAATTTTCAAGATACGAGGTTATGGTTGAACATATAATATATCTCATTACCAAAAGCAGTTTTTATTGTTGTTGTTGTATGAAGAAGAACGGTCAAGTTTTCCATTTTTGTCAAGTAAAATGTACCGTTGGCTTACCTGATTTTGTTTCTGTAATAGCTGTATGGCAGTACAATTGCAAAGCCAAATCTTCTAGAAATACATTAACTTTTGCATTCTGGCTAAAAACTGTTTTAGAATAGCTACAATGCAAGGAGGATTTCGAGCAATCCTGTCCCATGGGAGCTTCCTCAAGAATGCAGTTTTGCAGCGAGCTCGTTTGGTGAATCCAGTCATGCAGCCTCTTCTGTTTTCACGCCATGAGTCAGTTTCAGCTGCTCGTATAGAAGAGCATGGTTTTGAAAGCACCACAATTTCGGACATCATGGTTAGTAAAATAATTGATGATTAAAGTTTAATAAAAGCTGAGAGGGTTTTTAATGTATGGTGTGGCTGAGATTGCCATGTAAAAATAAATTTAAAAGAGGTTACTACCATTAAATGGGATTTTGGCAATTTGTCACTAAATCAAACCCTTAACCTTTAAAGTTGGGTAGATAGTTTTGATTGAATGTCAGAAGTTCCAGTTGAAACTTGAGTTAGTTTTTGAAAATTTAATTTCTGGGTGATGTGGGCCGGTTCAGTTGGTAAACTTGTACAACAATTTCTTGAATATATTAATAAGATTCGAAAGGGAAAGTTAAAAGAGTTGGAAGAAACAATCATTTATCTGTTTGACAACAAGCAAATCAATTCATGAATCAAACAAGTATTGAGTATAATGCAACATTCACATCTCTCTCTTCAACACCTTGAGAGAGGAGGATGGAGGACAAGGCACACAGAAGATTATGATTTCCAGTTGATCTGTTCCCACACACAAAAAAAAGGTCATGGAGCGCTCAACCAAACTTTACTAAACTAAGAGCGCCTTCTCATCAATAAAAATAAGACTGTAAAGTTGCAAGCTCGATACATTATCCTGAGATATCACTATCCCTATTCTTGATGTAGGTCTCAAAAAGGAATAATAATAACAAATAAAACATAATCATAACAAAATTACAGAATCCAGAATCCTAGGAGGATATGGAAGCAAAATTATAATTCTAGCACAATGGTCCAGAGATCAACAAGAACTGAAAATCAGAATTTCACCTGATTGGGGGAAATATAACACTCTTCATGTAGTAGTGTTACTTGTTTTCTGTTTCGCTTTTTCAATAAGCGGTCTAAGCTGCTTCTTTTCAGCAAGAATTTTGAGGAAGTTGAACAAAAAGGGTATGTAATTGTGTTTTCGACGAATGTTTTCTGTTCTCCACTTCTTGAATTTTTCCTCCTCCATCAGAATCTTCTCTGTAGCATTCTCAATCCCAGTATTTACTTCTGAAAGAGATTTATTTAGTACTTCTACATTGCTGTTATCCACCAGTCTCTCCGACTGCAAGGCAGCAAGCTGCTGCAGGAGGCGTTCCCTCCTCCTTTGGAGCTCTTTAAGTTCAGCAGTATACATCTCTTTCCGGTTCTTTATTACAGCCAGGAGGTTGAATCTTATCTCATTTTGGGAATACCTTTCAATGCGCTCCTGAATCACTGGCTGCACCATCTTCAACCAATCGATATCACCTTGACCACCAGAGCACTGTCCAAGGCTGATAGGTCCTTCCTTCAAACCATCAAGCTCATATAACACACTGTCCACAGGTATATAGCTTATGAAATGATACACATCGTCATCTTTGCCTGCAGCTTTCTGCTCCTCAGGAACAAAGGGCTCAGGTCTTGCAAAACTATTGTGGGCTGTACGAATTGGTTCACTATTATTGATGGCCAACCCTTTAAGCTCAGGTGGAAAGTTCTTAGTAAATTCCTTCAATTTTGACAACTCAGGGCCAATATCAACATCTGGGCAGTTCATGAGAATAGAGAGAATAGCTTGGGTTGCACACGCATTATTGATAACCTGCAAGGACACCAGAGCAACAACATTACAAGGGCTCACTTTGCTGTCCATCAGTACTAATTCTAGCAAACTTACCTGGCTAGCAAAAAATAGGCTTGGATTTGGATCCTTGATTACAAGTCGGTCATCCTTCTCATCAGCACGCCATTTAAATAGGAATATTAAACCATACACTGGTCTGTGCACTAGGAAATTAGTTGTTGGTGGAATGTAAGACATGTACCAACCATGTGTACATGTATTAAAAGTAAAGTAATCTATGCATACAAAACCTGAAATCGAGTTAATAGGATGAAACAATTTACCTAAGACTATTCAGCGAATCAAGATCCAACGAATATAATTCCTCAACCTGCTTGAGCATTAAACGGTATACATTCAGAAAAAGCCAAACAACCAAGTATTCAAAATAACCTTGAATCAAAATTATAAGGCCCAGGAGCCAAATCCAGGTTGGTCAAGACTTGGCCATTTCATCAACATGCTGGATAACACTTGCAGTTTGCTAAATAGCGGTCCTGAAAAAACCTATCAGTGCACCATTTTATTGGTTTCCGAGGGTGCAGAAATTAATTTCTTTGATATCAAGAGTTAACACAACACATCAAAAGGCTTGAAAATTTTATTGCTGGAATATGAGTTTCGGAAGGTATTCTGAAACCCATGACATAGTAATAAAAACTAGGAAGTTTTATAACTGGCAGGCAGTACCCCAATCAAACAACACTGCTAAAGGCATACTTATGGGATCGAAACAAAATATAAAATAAATGCCTCTCGTCCTTCTCACTCTTTTTCTCTCTTGACAGCCGTGTCTGGATAACCAATTTGCGGAGCCTATAAATCATGTCTGTTCAAGTGACTGAACCAGACCAAAGAAAAATCCCCAACAATGACTCAGGAAACTAACCAAAAAGGTTCGGACACAGATTTTCACATGTGGAACAAGACAGTACCACCTCATAAAACAAATTAAAAAGAAATTATAAACCCAATATAACTACAAAAAGGTTATTTATAGTAGTACATAGTACTTGCTCATGCCATATTACAGAAAACCAGGTGATACACAACATGACAAAAATTTAGGAACGTATTGAAAAAATAAGAATACGTCACGTGTGTGTGGGTCTACATATACATATATATGCCTATGTACATAATATAAGTATTTAATATACAAATCAGAAGCAATACCTGCACGCCTTTGACTTGCATCTGTTGTATGAGTTCAGTAAAAACACCTGGAATACAACCCAATAATATCAACAAGTACCAACTTTTAAGGCAATTAACATAGGATGCATGCATATAAATAGATTACAAATACAGTCGATAAATGGGTAGAAATATAAAGCAAGTATAAGAACTAAATGGAAGTAAGAAACAAGTTTAAAGTTTAGTACAATGTTCTAAAAGGCGCTAGGCGGGAGGCGGAGGCGGAGGCGGGAGGCGGGAGGCGGAGGCGGGAGGCGGGAGGCGGGAGGCGGGCGGCCAGGGGGCCTAGCGCCTGGGGGTCTAGGCGGAATTTTTTATTTTAAGACAATTTTAATATTTTATCTTACATTATTCTAACAAAACAATAATATAAAGCAAAATAATCTATAATAAAGATAATAATTAAATTATAGAATTAGTAGTAATTACACTTAAGTACTTGAAATAATTAAATTATAGAATTAGTGTTACTAGTAAGTAGTAACTAGTAAAAAGTATCTTGATATATTCATATATATAATTATATACGTATTTCTTCTCTCTCAAAATTTAAATAAAATTTATTTTTAAAATTAGTGTGAAGTTTATTGAATGAGACATATGATATTATTAATTATGAAATTATTTTAATTTGTGTAATTTTCAAAATTGAGGACTTAAAGAAAATGACAAATACCATATACTAAATATGACTAATATATCTTTGACGTATTAGTTTTATTCATAAACAAACTTGGTATTAAATAATAAAATTTAAAATTTTAAGAATTCAATTCAATATTAAAACTTAAAAACTAAACATAAATTTAAGAATTATATTGAATTAAACTAAATATTACAAATGTATCATCATTTATAGAATTTCAAGTTGGTACAAGTTCAAAAAATTACAACTATAATAAAATTATTCATTTTAACTTGATCTTGTTCACTCCTTGTTGTGATTTGATATGCTACAACTTGCATTAAGAATATGGTAAATCATTAGAAAAATAAATATATCAAGATTTGGTTTTGGTAGTAATTTAAAAAAAAAAAAAAAAAAAAAACTCCCCCTAGGCGCCGCCTAAGCCCGCTTTTTTCACCGATTTGGCCTTAGGCGCGGCGCCAGGCCCCCGCCTAGTGCCTAGACCGATTTTTAGAACAGAGATTTAGTATGATACACCTCTATGAAACACTAAGAAACATTTTGTCCACCCCAAGTTCCTTTTGGCTGCCTCACTGGATGTCAATACAGATAAAGAGTTTATTTTCAGGGAGAATCATGAAAAGACAAATTTTTGCTTCTACAAGTTATACGATGAAATCCATGTAATAAAAAAACTAGTTTACTCACTAGCGTCACTGCAATGGGGAATCAGTTAGGCAAAGTATGTTAAAAGATCCGTGTCTAGCTAGAAGTTAACTTCTCAAGTTTTTCATTCACAAAATTGGCAAGGGGTTATCTTGTATGACTGGATGTCAACAAAGATAAAGGGATTATTTTGAGGGAGCATCACGATAAGGAAATATTTGCTTCTATAAGTTAGACAATGAGATTCATGTAGTAAAAAGATAGTCTAGTCACTAGTGGCACTGCAGTGCAGAATCAGTTAGAGTAGAGCTAAGTATGTAAAAAGATTTCCCCATCTAGCTACAAGTTAACCTCTCAAGTTTTCCAATCCCAAAGTTGGTAAAGACGTGAACAAATTACAGAAATCAAAGTTCCTGACAAAGCTCTAACACTTTTCCATGATAGACTGTTGATTCTCTAATGCAAATGACACTGCCTAAAAAAAAGCTTCAATTACAAAAATTAACTTGTTCAGATTAAAATTACCCATGTGCAATTCATTTTTTATATTTTTTAACCTACAAGTGAAAGGTTACTGAGTAAACTAAGATCTCTTTTCTTCCCCTAAGAATGCAGTCACCAAAAAGGGTTGTCACATTTCGTCTTTGCCTTTCCTTTCTCTTCCCTTCCCAATCTACATAATCAATTTCCTTTCCCTCATAATATTCCAAGGACTGTAATGCAATAAAATTATTTGAAGGTAGAAGTTATGTTAATTGAATAAATAAAATAACACGATCATCTTAAGAAAAGAAATAATTCATGATCATTCTATTTTGAAATATGTCACAAAAAATTTGTTTCATAACTCAACACAAAAATGTTAAACAGCATACCAGGATCAGACTCAATAGTGCACCAAGACATGCTGGGAAATTTAAATGCTGCAACAAAATAATGAGTTCATTATTAGTACAAGTTAAATACTAAAAACTTATATGCAATAATTGAGTATCCATTATCAAATTAAACTTCAATCAGTAATAACATATAAAGACAAACACCATTAAACCCCTAGTACCCCATACCCAAATCTCATTTCAATAATCAACAAATCAATTAGTCAAAATCCATTCTTTACAATTTTTCAGCTACAACACTGATAATAACAATAAACCATTCCAGTAATAAAATAAAACATTAAGTAACGCTATATTCAGAGAAACAAAAATTCAAATTAACCCAATAGACTAAATTAGAAAAAAAAATCATCTTGCCATATGTGGAATATACTAGTGCATAAACAGAGGTACATACAGAACAGCCTGTATATGATTAGATTAGGAGGTTGGAAGAAGCAAAAGTACCAGATTAGGGCTTGGGTCGGTCGAGAGAATGAAAGGTTAGGCTGTAGTCGGTCGGTCTAGCTCGTCTTTGGTTTTGTTGTTTTTCACTCATCAGACTGCAAGAGAAGAGACTGGGTTCAACCGTCCGTGTGCATCTTTTATCTATCTATCTATCTATCTATCTATCTATCTATCTAATGGCTAAATTAGTCTTTACAATACATATTTTTTATTTTTATTTTTTTGATAATCATATTCTTAATTTCTTGGAATTCTATTCATGTTATCTGTCTACTCCTACTCCTGTATGTTACTCCCTCCCTCCATGTCATTATTAATATTTTGGGTAGTCCCATATTAAATATCTATTTTTTTTTAATAACTAAACTTTTACACAATTTTTTTTATTATACCCTTAGCATTAAATATCTCATATTTTTCTTATTCTAATTCTCTCTCCATATTCAATAAGTATAATTAATTATGTGTTGAAAATATTTTGGATTGAAAAGCTAGAAAGTCGCTCTCTTATCTACATTGAAAATGATTAATAACATATTATTATGAGTAATTTTGTCATTTTATTCTTCTTCTTAATATGCGTGAAAAAATCACCAGAACTTTTATCCCGAAACGAATGGGGTATATGTTATAGAAATAAAATAACCTCATGGTCAAGCTTAGTGAGCTATCGATGTTATAGGGGTTGGAATGTGTAGTTTAGTTTCATATTGAATTTTAAAATTTAATAACGTAATAAATAAAAATATTAAGCTATCCCTCCGCTCGTTGGAACAATATTTCTATATATATATATATATATATATATATATATATTTTTTTACATATCTTTTTTCTAAATATTAATTTTTTTTTAAAAAATAAAGACTGAAAATATATTTCACATCAGTTTCCTTTTCTTATCCCTCTTCGTTATGTCCACGCCCACGCCCACGCCCACGCCCATCTCATGTAAGGAATCCAAACTCTGTCTGTCTGTCTGTGTGTGTCTCTCAAAGACCAAAGTAGTAAAAGAAACAGGTTGGCTAGCACCAAAGAGTTAATTAGGTCGGTTGGCTAGCTGTTGTCGTCTGTCTTTGCCGGCATTATTAATTCTTATGTGTAAAATTGTAGTAGTTAGTCCTAAATTAATACATACTCATTACAACAATGCTGCTAGGAATTAATTAATGACTACATTCATTAATTAAATCATAATGAAAGAGATCGCTGGCAGTTGGTAGATTCAGCCTGGCTTAGCTTGCTTCTAGTTTGAAATACATAATTAATATATATATATATATATATATATATATATATATATATCTAATTGCTGCTTGTATCAGATCTTTTTGACGAGCTGAGCTGAGCTAGGGGGCTTAATCACGTTATAGCTAGGAATGGACATGGGTGCGTTGTTTCCACAAACATCATTCAAGTTTTTTTGGTTAATTGAATGGGAATGGACATACATGGCTGAATCAGTCAGTATCTTAGAACTAATATTATGACTGGTGAAGTTTGATGAATGAATGTTAAGCTAAGCTAAGAACAAGTGATGAGGAAAAGTTGTTAACTGATGCCCGCTCGCTCAACCAACCAACCAACCGGATCAGTTGAAGTTTTTGGTTTCACTTCAATTAATACCTCCTCAACTCAACCGGCGTATCAAATCATTTTGGGATACAGTCAGTCAACTGCTTTTTAATATTCTTCATTTCATTCTTCTTTCATTATAGGTATGGTATTATTGCATTCAATTTTCCAATCCCTCCAATGGTCAAGCGCATTTTTACATACTAATGCTTCATTTCCACCTATTTTTACTACTACCATACATATGCACTTACCTTTGTAATTGGCTTCCGTGTCCCATTTTTTGAATAAAATAATTGGACTTTTTAACCTCTCTCTTCCTGCACTGCACAGCACAGGTTATGATATTTAGTTGTCCAACATTGACGCCTCTACTAACTACTCTCACCCCAAATGCACAACAGCAACAAGTTTCATATCAACACAGCTCTTAAAATTGTGAAAGCAATATTGATTTCTGAATATATATACTGAATCTAAAGGGCTGTTCTCAGACTGCCGATGCATCTCAACTTTACATAAGCTTATAGGTGTCTTTCTTTTTAAATATCAGGAGCTCACTTTCAAGACAGTTCAACAGACCAACTACAGACTCTTCTGTCGATCCGTTGAAGTGCTCCAAAATATCTGATAGAGAAACCTGCATATATTCCACATTAGTGTTTCATCTCCTTTCCTTATTCACATGTATCTCTCTACACCTCAAAAAATCAGGAAATGTAATAACAAAACAGACATATCATTATGCTTATATTAGATATTGGAGCTTTAGCAGGTCAATCTCACCCCATTTTCAAATTTCCCAAGCCAATCTGTTATGGAATTTTCTGTTGCCTCCAGCACAGTTGAACTTTTCTGAGGACCAACTTTTTGGCGTTTCCTTGAGGAATGTACATCATCAGAGTCTATGGTTTCAGAATCTGTTCCGTTTTCTTTCTCTAAACAAAGACGGTCAACCTTACTACCCAAAGGTTTCTCAGCAGATTCCCTCTCTACATAATGTATGATATTAATTTTTTGGGGTAGTTCTGCTGTCGGATTCGAGTGTTCATCAGCTTCATAGCCAGGTTGGTAATTGGGTGCAAACACGTCTTCTGACATCCCCAGATCTTGCATTGTCAGAACAGTTTTGATCTGGGCATAACTTACCTAGTACCATTTAGAAAATATTTAACTTTTAGAAAACTAAGAATCCATACAGAATTCAAGTCTGCATTTCTGCAGTTTAAGCTCACCTCTTCAGGTAGTTCATCTTTGATTGGTTTCAGCTTGTCTTTTGAGCCAACTTTTGAGATAGCCACTTGAATATTTATATACACCTCTCGGTTTAATCCAATCTCCTCGGAAAATCTGGTCCAGTCAATAGTGCATCCCTCTTGGGCAGCATCAAGGATATAACCAAGGACAGTTTGATCCTTTATTGGAGCTGATCTACCAGGGAAACTCTACCAAGTAATAAATAAGTATGCAGACCGAGTATGAGGTTTGACAGTCATTAATTGAAAATCTTTTCTTTCTGATTCAATAAGAAATAACTGACATGAATGCACTTACAGCAATCTTCTGAATTGATAGACCATCCTCTTGAAACATTTTCCAAGCCTGAAACTTAGCTGGCGTCAATTCTTTTGAATGATTTGGTACTGTATAAACCTTTTGTCTAGTAACAGCTTGTAGGTTTGCAAGCCCATCTAGAGAAAGGTCTAGGCCTTCAGATAGATGTCTAATAGTTTGCAGAATATGATCTCCATACATTGCCACAAGGTGCTGCAACATCACTGAAGCTTTAGCTTTATATATAGAACCATGAGTAAAAAATATAAAAATATTTTCAACTAAAGAGATGAGTGAAGAATAACTACTGAATCAGCATGTAGAAATGGCTAGTCAGACAATTCAACCAATGCTTATCATGTTGGGGTGGTTGTTAAAGGTGACTTGTCTAAAGTATTATTCAACTGTGACCATGAATAAGGAAACCTAAAATCCCCTTTTACCTTTCAGATTTATTGAAAGCGGTAAGTATCTAACAACTGAAGTCTCAGAATTGATGGTGCCAAGAACCAAGATACAAGCAAACAAATACTGAGGAATTAAAATTTTATTTCTTTAGTAAATGAAAGAAAGGAAAAAGTATAAACATAACCTGAAAATGCTACATCAGCAATTGATAAATAATAAAACAAAAGGTTTTGCATAGAAATAGCACATGTAGAATGTTGCATACCCAAAGGAAAGACAAGGTATCACTTGTTCAAATGCAAAGAATCATATATTAAGCATTGCAGAACTAACAATAATCTTGTTCTACTTATAGTATAAACTACGGACAAGGTTACACTGTCACCAGTGCAAAACAAAATTATGAGGTACACGATCACCATCTCAAACACTGTAACATACCTGGTTGACACCGTCAATGTTTGCTAGCCTTGATTTAGTAGATGGCCTCATTAATACAATCTTTTTTAGTGTTTGATCACCACATATCTGCATAATGAAATGCATTCAACAAACAGAAGTAAATTGTGTGTTCTATGAATGTGGTTGCTTTCAAAGAAGTTTTTGTAAACTGAAACTAGACTATGTAGTTTTTTTTTTTTTTGGTGCAAAGGAGGCCAATACTAGAATATGTAATTAATAAGAACAAAAAACTCACGGAGCAATTCCAGCGGTTCTGGCAAGTTTCATTCTCTCTTCTAAAAGCATTTTAAAGAGTTCTACCTCAGCCTAACCAGGAAAATGAATACAAAATCAGAAGAAAAGTTTAACGTAGAATTCACCAAATTGCTAACAAAAGGAACTGAAAGATAAACACATGGACGCAGGATAATCCCCCAGGTTACAAAATAGTCTGAATTCTGAAAAAAGGTTTCTATATATTAAGCTTTAGGTAATTAAAGTCCTTCCACAAGTTCACTTCACACGGAAATTGTGAAAACGGAGAAAGAAATATAAGCGGCCCCAAAAGTTAAAAATGCTTCTTGTTAACGACTAGTGCACAAGAAGTCAGTTCATGGGAAGACTTGTATAGCGTATTATTAAGAGTGAAGCTGATATTTCCACTCGAGAGATGCAACTTCCAAGGCCTGGAAGGGAAGGGCCCACCTTAGTAACCGAAAAATTATATCACAAGCACTACCATACAGAAACTAAAATCACCTTTTAAAGATGATCCTTTGGTAGACGTTAACACACATAGAAGTCTAGTTAGTTTGTCCACATAAATAAAATAGGCTCATTGTAATATGTAAACATATTTTCTCAAGCATCTGAACCAAAATAATTGGCACTGCATGGAGTAACTCACTTAGTTTATATATCAAAAAAAACAAGTTTCTTGTCTGATGAGGGACATAATATTCTTAACGCAGCCCCTCATGTGAGGAGTAACTTGAACTAATCATGTTGACAAACATGGAACACGTGTAGCCGTTTCATTTCGACACATAGATCAACCTACCATTTTTTTGAAACATTCAACCCAGAAACAACTGGATACGAATGGATTAGTCACGGGTATGACAAATCCAATTTTAAGACATTTCTTCATCCATTACAGGGTATTCTCAACACACACACATACATTATACACGATATATACAATAAAAGCCCCATTCCAGAAAGGTTTTTAGTCAAAATTGTAAATAACTATATTAAATTATATCATTTTTTCCAGTTAATATCATAAAATATTATTACAAGAAAGTGTGGTTCTGGTGTCGAAAGTCCTATGAAACTCCTACAAAATGATCATCACTACCTCTGGACACCATTGTTAGAGATTACTGAAACTTTATTTTCTTAACAAACATGAAACAAAACACCATTCCAACTCACTTCTGTTTTGAAAATTATAATTCCTTAATATACCAAAATAACATATTATCTTGTGTTTCTTGAATTTGTTTAGGCAAGGGTCCAACAACAGCGGACATGTTCTCAATATGCTGAATATTATTTAAAATTATGGACATGTAGCAAGAGTTAAACACTAGTCCAAGTGTGTATGATACGTGTCCAACAGACATATTGACCATAAGTGCTCTATTTTATCCACTATAACATTCCTTCCACCATTAATCCACAAACATCATCTGGATAAAAGAATTGAATCTTATGATTATTCCCAAGTGGTGGTAGATAAGATGTAGAATATTGAATCTTTGGAATAATAAAAGTGTCAAAGAAACCAATTACACATACCTATATATGTATGCATTTATAAGCATAGACTTGCATAACACAGTTACACAGAGGTGGAGCTAGAACAAACAGTGTCCAAAATGAGCTCAGAAAAGCTTGATGAAGCTCAGGATGTGGGATGTGGTATTATTGCTGAACAATACTTAGCTTCCAACACTTTTCTATCTAGAAATTGTAAAATTACATTTCTAATAATATTGGTGATACTCTTTAGATAACGGAAAAGAGATGAAGTGGTGGCGGTGTATTATAGTCAATAATGGTTGTTGGACATCAGCAGAGTATTGGGACTAGAGAGAAAAAGGGTTTAGCTGAGGGTGTTAGTGGGTGGATACTGATTGGAGTGGATGGGGGTGGTGTTGAGGTTTTTGATTGTAGCCTAGTAGTGGTTAGCGGGTGGGTTCAAGCGTGCTTAACAAATTATAACACATTATGAGAAAATTAAATTATACTAAAAGCGAATTCCATCATTGAACAAGAGGGTATGTCAGCATACATAAACCTTGAAAAATATTAGTGTACTTTTCTGAAAAGTAAATGTATGTCATTAAAACCTTTTGGAAGGTCAAGGTGAATCAAAATAAAAAGTGAAAAAATTGGCAAAGAAAGTTCAGAGAGCATGTTTACTCGCATGACAAATTATACTGCACCTATATATATTTTGTTTGCCACACTAAAAAATACCTCTGACAATCCCTCAGATTTCAGAGGAGCCATGCCGTTGACCTCTCTAGCTTCGCCCATAAGGTTTTTATGCTCTGCTTCACCAACGAAATCATCAATAACAGGCAAAAGCAACGGCGGTTGATGATCGGGCATACAAGAGCTCAAAAATTGCACGCCTTTGGGACTGACACTGATGCAGGGTAAAATAATATTTCATTATGCTCAAAGAAAGTTATATCAGAAGAATAATTTACTGGCTAAAAAAGAGAAACTTCCATAGTTTATTGATCATACCAAGCTGATCAGAAAAATAGTTACAATAGAAGGTAGGGGGAAATATACTAGAAATTTATATCTTCAGAAAGAATTGTACCTGATAGTTACATATACATCTTTTACACTTTCTGTCAAATAACCTGCACCAAATAGCAGAGACTATAAAGCACCCCATTTACCAAAACAATTGTTACAGAAGGTAATGCAGGTAACTTGTGGAACTAAGATGATTCATAATAAAATTCATGCAATGGGAAAGAAATGATTTAAAAATTAGGAACTATCAACTAGAAAGTAATGCTGTTGATCCTTTTTTTAACTGCACACTCTGAAACCATATCTCAGTAGCAAAAATGTATAAACCTCCCACGATATTTTTCTTTCAATATGAAGAGCACGTGGCTCTTCTTTTATAAGTGATTTGCTATCTCTTATGATCATCAAGAAAGTTGTAAGGAGGATCTTATCCAAGATATCTGTCTTTTTTTTCAACAGAAAAAATTTACACCAAACTCAAAACTTTGGACCTAAATTGCTTAAAATGCACTAATATTTAAAATTTTGGTTAGAATAGAAGAACCATACCAAAAGAAATTAATTGTGAAGCTAGTGTTTTCCACCAGTTTGCTGATACCTCCTTGCCAAGGCCATGAAATGGAAGCTTGTCATACTGAGCATCAGAAACCTTTTTTGACTGTGACCCACAAATAAAGGGAAGAATTAGGATCAAAACCGAGTAATCACAAATAAGAAAGGTCAATGTTAATGAATACATAACAAGAACATAAGTAACTTGTATAGGATGAAAGAGAACATTAATGTTCTTCAATTTAATGCAACAATAGCTTGTCAAATTAAGATGCAAGGCTCACATTGCTCCTTGCTCACAGGATGACAGCTCCACTATAGAAAGGCATAAAAGACGAACCTTCTTTTTTTAATTAATTATGACAGGCCTACAACATAATAGTTTAGAACAATAGTGGAAGTGGAACAACTAAATAAACTCAACACCAAGTAGCAAGTAATCACTCCATCTTGCAACAAATTTATAGGTCTCGTGGAAGGCAGTGTAACTAGTAAAGTTCTGTTCAAGTGGGAAAGACACAAACCCCAGATGGTCGACTCATCCAGTTCTATGAACTGCAATATTACTCTTTCAATGTCTACATGGAATGCAGTATTACATTTTGCCTTCGGTTGAGGTGAAGTAAGCAAGTTCATAGAATTTGTCACTAAGCAATCCTAGTCTATCAGTGCTTGAATATAGTTAAGAACCCTTTAACATTTCAGCTCCAAAAACTGAATTCACATTGTAAAATTCAATGCCGAATTTGATTTGAATAAAATTTTTATTCATAAATTTAGAAAAGTTATAGATACTCGTTTAAACATACTATTTATGCCAACATCATGGTACATCAAATTAATGTATTAATAATACATAAAAACTATGCTTGTGCAGTTTTGGTTTGAGTTTCAACATTCCAGTTAATAATGGGTTGAATGTATTTTTTAGTAAACTGAGGGCCAATTTACATCACTGAACCATTTTTTTTTAAACTACTCATTGAACTGTATTTTTTTTACAAAACATTACAAATATCGTTAAGTCAGTTGACTTTTAACATAAGTTGATGACTTGGAATTGTAACATGAATTTTTTATGACGTGGATGAGAGAGACAAGTAAGTTGGACAAAACAATTCATTAAAATTGAATTAAACAAAAACCTATCACATTTATACGAGTTTTAAAGATCAAACAAAAGGGTTCATAATCATATTAGATCATAACTTTTGAATATATTATTATACTCAAACAAGCTCCCAGAATTATTTGATAAACTTTAAATAATCATACATCACCAAAGGTTTGACTACAAATTTTATAAGTTCCAGTCAATACAATTTGAAATTTAAGAGAATTGAACATCAGAAACAACACAAACAAAAGATGAAGATGAGTTAGTACGAGTACCCAGAAGAAAAAAAAGGGAGCTACTATGCCTTTAATAACTTCTTCAGAAAAAATTTTAAAAAAATCATTAACCATGGGAATTGAGCCAGTATGAATCACAAGATATCAATCAGAATTGGGAAAAAAAATTGAGAGTTTTTTTACATCGGTCATAGATTCACCTTCGTCCATAATTTAGTACACATGAAAACCTTAAAATTCATCTGCAAATCCGTTCCAAAAAAAAAGTCAATTTGTTAAAAGAATGAAGAAGAATCCAACATGCTCGAACTATGGAAAAGCCACACTTACGCCCGTATATTGGCTACACTCTTGGATCTGGGAAGTTCAAGCATAGGAGCTCATCAATGGCGGATAAAACTCATAGTCCCTCGTTCTTATTCACAGTCACTAATCAATGTCGGATTTAATTTTGAATGTTTGTAACATGTTATTTGCTGTTTTGATTTGGTTGATCTGTACAATTTGAAGAGAATTGAAACCCTCGATTTTTTTCATCAAACCCTCAATTGTTTACAAAGACGAGAGAGAGAAAGAGAGAGAGAGAGAGAATCTAATGTAATGTCAAATTTGATTTTGAGTTGCTTGCTTGTATAGGTTGGTGATGATGGTAGGCAGAGTTGTGAGGAAGATGAAGGTTGTTTTTTTTTAAATGGAAGATGAAGGGTTAAATGCATAAAGTGGTAGACATCATAGTTGTTACGACACCACAGCGAGTCATGGCGGTAGCCGACTGCCTGGAGGCGTCATGGCGTCCGTAAGGCAACAAGTCGTTTAAAATGTGCAATTTATATATTATTTATTTTACTTAACAAGTATATTGGCAATAAAATTGTATATACATTAAAACTCAAAACATAACACTATGGAATAACATTAAAGGCATAATTATATAAATACTTATCAATAACAATCCAAAAACAACACACTTGATATTAAAAATTAGTAAAAAAAATGAAGAATTCAACAAACACCACATAGAAAATAAAGTTGCAACCAACCATCACAAATATGTAGTCTAATAACTAATAAAACACCACCATATCAAGTCAAAATAATGTTTAGACTCTCTACACTAGTCTAGAAACATCATTCAATCAAAATCATCATAGAAAAGGTCATCTCCATCTCTTCCATGTGAACTACTCTCATTCAAAGGCGTAGGTGGTGGTCTTTCACCAAAATCATCCTCCACATCTTCATCATCATTTGGAATTCTCTCTTCTTCATCAACTTCATTATCGGAGTCGGAATCTATCAACCTTGATTCCCTTGAAGTTGAACCACCACCACGTCAAGAGTATGTCATTAGATTATTACTAGTATTAGCACGAGCACTCCTTAAAAGATTGCAACCCTCAAGCGTGTTGAATGCACTGGTTGCTCGATCCACATCATTCCATGTAAGATCCCCCGGGATGAACAACATCGGCATCATTATCGATCCATTCATTACCCCATTCAAAGTCATCAATGACTAATGGATCAAAATTATTGCCAAGTTCACGCCTCTTTTGGAGCCTTGAGTCGATCTTTCGATTGTATTGGACGTACACCAAGTCACTCAATCGTTTGTGTTCCAATCTATTCCTCTTCTTCGTATGAATCTAAAATAAATAGAACAAAAAATAATAATATTAATGATAAAAATTTTATAATAGTGAATGATTTATTCCTTTTGAAATTTGAACTAACAATAGAAAGTACTTACAAACTCAAATGTACTCCAATCAAGGCCATGACCGGAAGAAGAACGACGAGGGCCTAGAATTCTTTTTGCAAATGAGGATAGCTTTCAATAGCTCAAGCTCAAAAGCATTCCACCAATCAACTAGCAAACATTTAAAAGAAATATAAATATTTTTAAAGGGAGGAAATAAAGAATGTATAAAAATTATAATCATAATATATCTTTATATATATTTTAATATACGTCGAGGATTCTTTATTTTCCATTGCTTAATCACCATTTCTCTTGCAAAAGTATCGTGAGAAGCATCATAGTTATTGCTTAGATTGCTTATCTTGTCTAGCAAATCTAACTCTCGGCACCATCTTTGCAAAAACGTCATTGAAGTCATCTCGTAAAGCATTAGCAAACAACCGACGCGTTCTCTTTGATATCAAAGTACTTGCCTTGATTGAGAAACAACGCAATGACCCATATATTTTTTTGCTCCATTTGATTTTCCCATCGCCACTCAACAATTTCAATCACCTTCTTATACAGCTTTTGTTTGTTATCAAATGCATCTTTGATTTTTTTCTTCGCACATTCCATCGCAATAATAACTTCGAGCATATGCAAGCTTCTCATCACTATCAACAATCCTCAAGACTATAAGAAGTGGTTGTGGCGCCTTTATCTGATCCTCAACAAGATGCCAAAATGTTGTTGAAATAACGATATCACATACTTTCTTCCCGCTTGAAGAGTGGCAACTGACTTTGATTTTGACGATCCTCGTTGATGAACAAATGCCTCAATGCATCTTTATTCTTGTACAAACTGCGAAGGTGAGGAAAAAGTCAGAACAAATCTAAGTAGCTGCGGGTCTCACAAGATCCTCCCATTTGCTTTCTCCTCATCGCACTAAGAAGGCGACCGTATACATAAATGAATGTTGTAATTCTCCTTGCATTTGTGATTGTGGGCTGAAATTGCTTCAACTTGCTTATGTCCTCTAACATAAGGTCAAGGCAGTGAGCGGCACAAAGTGTCCAAAACAGTGTAGGTCTCCTCTCCATTAGTATATGCCTCACTGCCTTGTAATTAGAGGCATTGTCTGTGACCACCTGAACAACATACTCGGGGCCAATTTCCTTGATCTTGCTATCAAGTAGATTTGTCAACATTGTGGCATCTTGAGACTGACTGGAGGCATCAACAAAACCCATGAAATAAGTCCCCTCCGGACTATTAACAAGGAAATTCAACAAGTGTCTTCTCCTCTTATCTGTCCAACCATCCGACATGAGTGAGCAGCCATATTCCTTCCAAGCAACTTCATGTTTCTTCTTTAAGTCATCGGTTTTTCTTCTTTGCCTTCTCAAGTAAAGGAACCCTCAACTCGTGATACGTTGGAGGCTTGAAACCCGGCCCATATTGCCCTATGGACTCGACCATTACTTCAAATCTCCTTGAATTTGCAGCATTGAATAGTATGCCACATTCGTAAAAAAAGTCGGCAACGTGCATTTGGACTCTTTCCTTTTCCTCCGGTGTCCTCAAACGACTTTCAATACTCGTTTGGCTCAAACGCTTGCTATGCCTCTCCTTTACAACTTCTTCGGGAGTCTTCCTTAGAAGTGCTTCAACCGTCTTAGCTTTTGGTTGTGGATTTTGAAATTGAAATACAACATTCTTCCTTTTAGAAGTCGTCCCAGAACTTGGGATAGTGTTAGAAGAAGTATTGGAAGCCATGGTTGGACGAGCAGATGATTGTTCTTCTTGCACATCTACTACATCATCATCATCATCATCTAGCTCAAGTGGCTTGTTACTCTTTCTACTATTCAAAGCCGTTTGCATCTCCCTCATAATTTCTGTTGTTGTTTTGGGACACTTAGCTACATCTCCATAGTTTCCGGCTAGATGTTGTTTGAGCCTTTTGATGCCCGAATGTGCACGACATCCTTATTACTTAAATCCAGCCAATATCCATATTTCCAACCCGGATCGTTCGATTTAGCTTTTCTTTTAGGGTCCTTCGTTATATCATAATTATCGGCCCCCGAACTTTCCGACATTTTACTGTCTACACAATACAATCAAATAAAAAATATAAGACAAACATATAATATAATATTTATATAGAATTCACAATCTCATAATGCACCCTCAAATATCTTTGATGCTGACATTATTAAAACTATATAATATATATATATAGTGATATCAAATAACTAATAATAGTTCATATTATTTAGTCCAAATGATGAGTTAACCATAAAGTTAAGGTCAAAATAATAACTAAGAGTCATGCATTATAATTAATAGTAGTACTAATTTACATATAATTAAAAAATTCACAAACATTAGTTTTCATGTTTGATAAATTTCTTTTTTTCAGTGAAATATGTACTTGCAAAAAAAAAGGATATGATATAATTAATAGAAATGAATGTTATGGAAAAAAAATAAAGCCAAACAAGAAACATAACAAGTTAAGAACCAGTCTGGCTAGTCAATACCGAATACTCAAGAGAAATGAATGATTAGAAAGAAAAAAAAAGCCAAACAAGTATACAGTCAAAGCCAAACAAGTATTAGTATTACAATTTACAGTCAATATTCAATACTCAATGCTCAAGAGAAATGAATGATAACTGATAAGGTAAAAAACAAAAGCCAAACAGGTATATCTAATTATATATATGTCTGTAATATTATAATTATACATATATATAAATATATAAATATATATATATATATTTATATATATAATTATAATATTACAGAGCGACCCAACAGCAAATATAATTATATGTATAACTATAATATCTATAGAGAGACCGAACAGAATGCAAAGCATAAAAGCTTAAAAAAAAAAAAAGGCCATGCGTATGTTTTAATAAGAGGCATCATAAAAAGAAAAAGGGAAGAGGAAAGCAGAGAAAGCTCGGAAAAGGGGAAGGGGCTATGCCATACCTACCGACTGCCGATCAACTCGCTTTCTTCTTCAATCTCGGTCGCTCGCTGTTGTTGTCCTGTTGATCGATCGCTCGCTCGCTCTCGGTACTCGGTAAGCAAAATAGGTGCAGTCTTTGTCTTCGCTCTCGGTCAGTCGGTCGATCTTCTGAGTTCTAATCGATCGATCGACTTTTCTAGGGCTTGTTTTATCATTTATGTTCCTTTTAGTTGCGACGTCGTTTTTTTTAAAACCCAATTCAGATTTGGATCGACCCATAAAGGCCAAGTCGTCACCGTTCTATCCAAGTCAACGAAGTCGTCATCGTTCTGTCCAAGTCGACGTCTTTTTTCTCTAGGCGCTCGTCTTTCCGTCATCGTCCAAGTCGTCGCTCGCCTTACCTGTTCTTTACCGACTTGTCGACTAGGCGTCACCTAGGCGACGACTTAACAACTATGGTAGACATAAGTTTTTTTTCCTTATTTAATAATCCACGTCATGACTATAACCTCTGTTAAATAATCCATGTAAATGTCCAACCTGGTGCCATATGTACATGCCGTTAACTTTTAACATTGTTAGACGATTTTTTTAATTTTTGTAAAAATATTATAGTTTAATGAGTTGGCTGGAAAAAAAAACAATTTGACGATGCAAATGTAAATTGAGTTTCAGTTTAATGGGGGAAAATTAATTAACCCAGTTAATAATTGAAAGTAAACTCAATATACAATCATTAAAGATACATCATATTTGTCCAATCTTCACATTTATGATAGAACTCAAATCTAGATTTGGTTATTCACACCAAATTCTAGCTTTTTCTTAAGCTTATCAGCAATCCACTACAGAGAGCTGAGGAATCTCTTTTCCACTATAGAGCTTATCAGTGAGGAAGAACTGATTGAGTTGAAAAATCACTTCCTATGATCTATCGCACCATTTCTACGTTGGAAGAAGAATTCAGCCATAGGCCCATTAGTGATATTATTCATTTCTACTAGTCAGTTCCATAATGATTAATATCAAACAATGATGTTCACATAAACAGCGTAATGATGTACAAACCAAAACACATGGAGAAAATATTAAACAATACACTTATTAGGTATATTAGAAAAAATAGTTTTTTTTCCTTTCTAATTTTAAACACAAAATCTTACTCGAGATCCACGAAGAACATCTACAGGCATATTGAGGCCACAACGACACCCACATGACTTGATGCAGGCCATCAATAAAAATGCTTCTCGAGACATGTCAGTCTCCTTCCTTGAGCTAGTACAATTATCACAGTATCCTGCAAAATAAAATGCACATAAATATATTTTATACCATAAAGGAAATATCATACGACATACAGACCACATCTCTCGAATGCACAGCTTTCACCGAAGTACTCCAGCAGATATTTTCTTCTACAAGTTGTCAGAATGCAGTAGCGTTGTGCAGCCATGAATGATTCAATTATAGCTTTTCTCTGACTTTCCTGTTGAATGAAGACCGAAACAGTAGAAGCAATCCAGTCGTAACTCAAATACACCATAATTTTCAGAAGCAACAATCTGATCCATACTAGTTAAAACGGATAGTGGAATAAAAAAAAGGCATATCTTTCAGTAAATATCATTAAAAGATCAACAAAAGAGAAAGTCAACATACTGAATGCGCTTCTCGACAGTAGAAATCAGCTTTAGCAAAGTCGCTTCTTGTGTAATAAAGCCAGCAGTTGGAAGCAATACCATCTCGACCACAACGTCCACTTTCCTGGTAATAAGATTCTAAACTCTTTGGGCAGCCATAGTGTACTACATGCCTTATATTAGGCTTATCAATACCCATTCCAAAAGCAATTGTCGCAACCATGACTTGGATTTAATCTCTTATAAATGATCTGCAATAAGTAGCAAGGTGAATTGCACTCATAATTACTTGGTCACTCCACTAAGTGGTGGAGAGGAGTTTAAAAATGAGGAAAAAGAGGATCTTCAAATGATGAAATGACAAAGAAAGCACAAACCTACAAGGTGAATTTTCAGCTTTCTTTCTAAGAAAAAGAATTACTAAACATATGCTTTACAATACGTGGAAACCATACTAAGATTTCCTTGCTGACAATTGACAACTCTAGAGAGATCAGATATAAGAACCAAAGCTCCAATAACTACTACAGAATCCAGAGAGATTAAATGCAAGAAGGAAGATGACCTGTGTGACTCCTCACGAGCTTTACTCGCCATTTTACCATGATAAATTCCGGATTCAATTCCTGCCTCTAGAAGTGACTTGGAAATCTAAGACAAGTTCATAAATAGAATAATAAATAAACAAAAAAAATACTAAAAGTACAAAAGTTCCACTAGAAAGCCCAATCCAAAAGAAATTCCAATTAAAAATTATAAATATAATTAAACCACACCATGACTGGGAAAAAGAAACATGATCATTCAACGCGCTCAGTGCATGTCTTATGTTTCCTTTCCCAACTGATGAAGAGAAATTGTATGTTTACTCCCTACCCTTACATCATCTGTACTTGATTTGCATTCTCATTATGCATTTCAATACATGTCTATTGTTATATATTTTCAATGAGCAGATTTATGTTACACAGGCTTGTGTATTGCATTTGTTACTTGAAAATCCATATTAGCTATGGAAACTTCCAGTACTCGTCTATCGGTATGTCAAGAAGTAACTTAACACAAAGTTTAAGCACATCTTCTCACACGTTAGGAGGCATTTTAAGTAAACAGTTCCACAACACACAAGCCAGATGGTTTAATAAAGTGTGCAAATAATTGATTGCTTGCTTAAGTGGTCCACAAAATTACCAAACTTACAAAACACTGGATCACCAATCTGCTCCAATTAGAATACCAACAAATACCATTTAACGCTAGATGCATGCTGATCTTTAATTTAGCTTTTAGCTACTATTGTACAGACAACATAATTCAGAGAAGCACAAAACTTGTTGCAAGGTTAGAAGCACAGGTTAATATCCTGTTAATTGTTACGACACATTGAACACGAGAGACCTAAGGATCACCAATAAAAAAAAATTAAAGCAAAAACAAATGTTGTGACAACAAAGAAGTTGGGATACCATCCAAGAACATCTTCAAAATGATGTATAAATATTGTGTCACATTATGGCCTAATGAGGTATTCTGTGATGAGAAGGAAACTATAAATGTTGATCCTTAATCAATGGAACTTGATTCATGAAGCGTATAAAATCAACATAAACGGCAAAATTAACAACCCACAAAGAAAGTGGAACTCAAGTTTTTTTATTTCCTTAATACAAGTAGGTATGGGAGGAAAAGTCTCTCGAAATAGGGTCGCGGAAGGTGAAGAGCAGATCTACAATCTGATTTTGAATTTCAATGAAGTTGTATTTGGGGTTGAAAAAGGTGATAGAAATAACTCGACTTAAGAGCTGACCTAATATACACATCGGAGCATGACCAATAACTTATCATGACTTTTGGTTGGGCTTGTGGTAGACCTAGATAACTCTTGGTGCTCTTGGAACAGTGGATTCAACCATGATTCAGACTCGGGGTTGGGTCATTATAGCTGTGGCACGTGCAATGTGGGTCAGGTGCAAAATCAAGAACCAATCCATCCAGATGTGGCACATGTGTGGGGATGGGAGAGTGAGGACATTAAAGAGGATTAACATGGAAGTCCCTGCTGGTGATCATACATGATATTCCAGATCCCGTACTGAAACACGATGACACCAATTTATTTACACTAGCAAGGTTTCCTACATTGATGTTATATTAAGAATACTATGACGGTTCCCACAGTTGATGGAATTGTAGATTTAAAGATTCCTGCTGGTGGCTGGTGGCTGGTGGCTGGTGGCTGGTGCCCAACCTGGGACAGTGTTGGTGAACGTGAAAAAGTGTTGTTACTAAACAAGAACAACATGAGTGGTAATCAGCTTGTGAGAGTACAAATGAGATACCAAAATGGTTATCTGTGTGATTTGGGGGAGGGAAGAAGAAAGACCCTGAAGTAAAAAAGAAGTAAATAAACTACATAAGTGATAAGTCAACAAAACTACATAATTCTGTGAAGTAGCCTTAGGATAGTATATATTAAATAAATGTTTAGATATTTTTATATATTTATGTATTGGTAAGTTGCCCATAGAGAGGAACTGTAGTTATGGTTTCTCACCAACTTAATTAATGTGACGTACCTATTACTTGCACAAGAATGTAAAACAGAATAACAAAAAAGCAAACTTAAAAAGTGAAATCAGAATGACCTGTTCAACATCTTTGACAGTTGTACAGTATATAATAACTGAACCAGCATCAGCTACAAATTTGGAGATCTCCCCCATGAGGTCAACCACAAATGAAGACCCATGGTTGAATGTTTTGACCCCATAGAATAGATTTTTGCGATCAAATGAGCCAACAACGACATGAGGGTCTTTTAGCTTAAGGGAACTCATAATATTGATCCGAACCCTGAAATACAAGAATATTTTTTCTCAGAAGCTTCTATTAGAGTTGGCACAAAACAATCTCTCTCCTATCAAATACTTGAAACGCTAGAAAGCTTTTTTTTCTTTTAAAGGTGAAACACTAGACAGCTAATAAGGATTACATTTATGTAGAAAGAAACAATATGGATTCATTTCCATTTATATGCCCCTCCCTCTATTAATTTGTTTTATCTTTCTTGCCTTTCTACTTTTACACTTATGATTTATTTCAGCCTTCGCCAACTAATTTGGGATAAAAGGCAATTTTGAGTTGAGCTGAGAAAGAAAAATATGTATACCCTTGTATGCCATTATGAAGAAAATTAATGCAAACCCGTGCACCCAAACACTGTTTTTATAGATACTGCAGTACAAATAAATGAAGAAGAAATGGTATGACTGTACAATAAGAGAACTAAGTGTGTAAGATTATGATGAGAAGTTGGCAGCATTGCGACAGGAATAAGACTTCGTGCCATAATTATGAATTACCTCAATCAAGTCATAAAATCAAAATTGACCAATAATACTACTCCGCAATAGGGAAAATAGATAGTAACACTGAAAATAACAGACAAGACTGCCAAAAATGATTCAGAGTATGAGCATTTAATTGTGTGGTTGAGAACAGTTGTGCAGTACAAAATTATGTGCACATGGCATGGATTTGATTTGAGTGATTAAGTTTTATCTAGAGAAGCAGATTAGCTATCATTACATACACTACTATTTATCATTATTTATTAATCTAATCTCTCAGATGACCTTCTTTAAGACCAAAAACCATAATGGTTTCCACCAAACAAAATAACATGGATCAGTGTAAGATTTGGGGGCGGGGGTAAACAAAAACAAGGATCACAACTTGTAGATACCTACTTTTCTGTAGCAGTAGTCGTTAAGCCAACAAATGGAACATTGTAGAGAATGTCACGCAACTTGTCTAGATGTTTGTATTCCACCCTGTGAAGAAGATAATTTTTTTTTCACAAACAGTGGTAAGAAGAAAACCAAGAAGAAAATGAACAAATAAAAAATAATCCAGGATTGTACGATAAAGTCAGCTAGTCAAGGTTGGGTAAAGATTGGTTCCAACAGAGTCTCACTTGAATCAATTTCTCATGCAAGCAATCTAGCCTCAAAAGTATTTCAAAGCTTATCCAGCTTTTGAAGAAGCTTGCAGATCACTTCTTTTCTTGGGGCTCACTTACAGATTTATATGGTCTAAACACAATTTAGGTAGCAGCAGTTAGATAGTCTTTTTTTAACTGACATCCAGAGGATTGAGATGAACTCATTGACTTGAATTTTGTAGACTAATTTTTCAATCAGACAGAAGTGATGCTACAAAAGAAAAGAAAATTATAAAATCTAAAATAAAATACGAAGACCTCAAACCAAGAAGGTATGTAAGTTCTAATTAATTTCTCTTCATTCGGAGAGTGAAAGATAGACGCTAAACCAAGTGCAGTACTCAAAACATTTCCCTGGTCAAACAGTGAGCCGTCAAGACACGAAGACTGTCCTGGAATTTCTCAAAACACCAAGACAATGCATTATTATTCAGGTAAAAATAGTCACAATCTTGGATTCATCTGGACTTATAAACAGCCAAAATTTTAGTCTCCAAGCACAAAACCAGAAAGTTAGGCTTAATTTTGTACTCTAGAAACACCAGGATGGTCATTCTAACATGTAAGTGTTCATTGTTTATATTAAGTACTCAATTATTTGTGTGTGTTTATATGTATAAGGGGAGTGATCCAAAGCAACTACTTGCTAGAGGTGGCGAACCATGTAAAATATGCCAAAAGGTGTTACATATCAAAAGGGCCACAAAGATAATAATTAATAACCTACTAGTAAAGAATCAAGTAAAATATATGAATCAGTAAATCTGACCTGAAATCGTGGCCCCACTCTGAAATGCAATGTGCTTCATCGACAGCCAAAAGACAAATCCCAATGTTTAGCAGTTTCAACCAGAAGCTGAGATGAAAGTACAATGTCACGTTAATATATGATTACAACAAACGCACATTAACAAATATGCCATAACTACATAATCCATTACTTCAAATGAAATTGCAAGATGGATCAAGATACACAAATTTATATGCAAAGCTTCAGTGAAATATGCTAGTATAAAAATATTCTACCTGTTGTATATTGATGTTGATTACTAAAAGAATTAGTACAATGACTGATACAATCCTGATCAGGCTCGCATCGAACGACATTCACTCAACTCGAGTTCCAAGGACAATTCAAGTGATCTTAAGAGATGGGGCTCAAATTGACACAAGGATGCTTACATTGGAGCTCAATTTAAGTAAAACGGGAGTAGAGGATCATTTATATTTTTTGGGATTGCTAGATACCATCTATTTAACAAGTCCAAATCAACGCAAGTCAAGTCATTATGTAATGCACGGAACAAAGGAGAAGGATCGAGGATGCATGGCAAAGCATTTACTATGGGATATGTTTCTAAGTTCATTAACTTAGTCTAAACAAAAATTCAAGGTTGTTGAAGGAAGCAAAATGGACAAAGATTTAAGTTTCGGACTTAAAAACACAAAAAGGGACATTCTGACCAATTGCCACGCCCAGCGCCAGGCTGGGAGCAGCGCGCCTTGCGCCCCACGCTAAAAGGGCATGGAAGTTTTGTAGGTCCGGCGCGCCTCGCGCCATGGATAGGTTGGGACCAGTGCGCCCCGCGCTAGGGCAGCAGATTTTGGGCGCGTTTTTCAAGGCAACGATGCTTTGACTATTTGACCGGATTTATTTCCATATTTTTAGGGGATCTTTCATATCCTTCCATAATTCTGATGTATCTAGAATATTTATTTGATAGGATTTGATTTCCATATTGATTTGTTAGCTAGAATTTCTATTTCCATTCAAATTCTTATTCCTTATAGGAATTAGGGTTTTGATTTCTTATTTCTTATAGAATTAGGATTTCTTTCATCATTATAAATAGATTACATAGTTGATGTAATAAGGGAGATTTCAGGTTTATTTTACTTGTGAGATTATTATGTACTTTTGATTTTTTGAAGGATTCCTAAGTAATTTCTTAGTTTATTCTTTGAGATTCAATTTGACTTATCATACAACAATACATAGTTGTGTGTGGCGTCTTCTACCGCATCAATCATCGATTGTGTCGAGGTTCATGTTTCAATACAAACAAGGGGTTTAGGCGTCGTTGGTGTTTCATTCATAATTCAACGCTGATTTCATTGCTTAATCGATTGTACCGAGGTTCTCGTCGGTTGAGGTGTAGAGAGAGTTCCACTCTATCAACAGTGCTAGAAATCCGGGCGACAATCACCTCACGCAAGCGTGTCGTGGAGTCCATCATTTGGCATCAAAGCTAAGATTTTCTAATAAGTTACTTATCTTTAATTTTCTGTCAAAATATATATTGTAAAAAAATTGTGAAAAAAAATACATATTAAAAAAAAATCAAATTCTATTTTTACTGTGCTAACCAAACTTGTAGCACACCATTCTACCATCCGATCATTCTAACATTTACCATTCATCATCAATCCCGGCGAAGCAACATCATCCACATTCGGGAAAATTTTGAGAAAGCGCAAACGGAAATTCAAGAGAGGCATACAAGAGGAGTACAAGGCAATCAACCTGTGATTTTGTGGTATTCCGATAGTCATACATTCTAGGGTTAAGTTCAGATGACCACCTGGAGTTTGGGCGATTTCCCACTTAACCATCTGTAGTCAGTAAAGCTACATTTAAACTCCCGACTTTTTGAGTTGAAGTGAAAACGTCACCTTTTCCATCCAACTTAACCGTGTGTGTAAGTCAAACGCCAAAAGCGCGTGAGAAAGGACTATAACAGTCAAAAAAGACAGATAAATGTCTGAAATACCCTTCATCTTCCTCAAACCACATTCCTCTCTCTCATTTCTCAGTCCATGCGTCTGATTTTCCCTCTTCTTCTCCTTCTTTAATCATTTGGACCTCGGCTTGACCATAAAGAAAAAAATGGCTTCCTCTTTATCTACTATTTCTATATCATTCTTGCCGCAACCCCTAGCTCGTTACAATAAGAACAATGGAAGCTCTCGCAAAACCAACCCTAAAAAGCACATAAACCCAATGCTACAATTCTCCAAGCGCTTAGCTGCAAAAGGCCTTAGAGTCACACTAGTCACCACCACAG
The DNA here is from genome assembly GCA_020205615.1 of Panax quinquefolius. Lineage (NCBI taxonomy): Eukaryota > Viridiplantae > Streptophyta > Magnoliopsida > Apiales > Araliaceae > Panax > Panax quinquefolius. The sequence goes on along the minus strand of CM035155.1, from coordinate 792,040 downwards.
CTCACAAAAACCTCATACAAAACCAATCCACCAGCTCCATCAATTTTGAGCACATCTCCAATGGATTCAATGAAGGCCAAAAACCCGATTGCTTCAACCTTTTTGTACAAGGATTGAAGGCCGAATCGTCGAAAAGTTTGCCAAAGATAATTGAGAAATTGGAGAATTCTGGGTACCCTTTGAATGCCATTGTTTATGATGCATGTATGCCACGGATTTTAGATATAGCTAAGGAAATTGGGTTATATGGGGTTTCTTTTTTTACTCAATCGTGTGCGGTTTCTGCAATTTATTATCATTCCCATAAAGGGACTGTTAAGATTCCAGTGGAAAAAGGGTCTGTGATTTGCTTGCCTGCAATTCCAGAATTAGGGATTTGTGATTTGCCCTCTGTTAATTGGCCTACCCCTACTCGCTATGCTGCAAGGGTTTCCCCTCAAAATCACCGTAAGGAGAAGATTGTGAATTTTGGGGCCATGTGCTTGGATCTGGTTAATACTTTTGGTAGACTCAATAAGGTCAAGCTAAAGAAAATTGTTGTGTTCCATGAAGGAGTCAGTGAAGGCCAATTTGATATGGTTCTCAATGAGGAGCTACAGGATCTAAAGATGGCAATTTATGATGAACACTATCGCCCAACAATCACTCTTGTTGTGGCACAAAAGCGACATCAGACTCGTCTCTTTCTTGAGGATCAAGGGGGTGATGGGCGGCGAAATATCTCTCCAGGGACAGTTGTGGACACAATTGTTGTTCACCCATTTGAGTTTGATTTCTATCTTTGCAGCCATTATAGAAGTCTCGGAACAAGCAAACCAACTCACTACTATGTTCTATTGGATGAGCACAAGTTCACATCTGATCAGTTGCAGAAGCTCATATATCAGTTGTGCTTCACCTTTGCTTGATTTTTGGTTTCATCACTGTCTTGATTTTTGCTCTGTTTCATTTTTTGGCTCTCATAGTCTCCACTTGTTTGATAAAATGCCTCAACAAAGAAATGGGCACAAATACTGCTAATAAATGAAGACATATTTGGGATATAATTTCTTATCAGAAGGGTAATTGACTATACCATAGAGCTATTCAATTGGTATTAGATTTTATTTGCTCTGTTTTGGGCCTCCCTTAAATATTCTGATTGGAAGATTTAGCAATAATTGGGGAAAGTTAGGGATGATATTGCCCCAACTACTGTTATGATTTATTTCTTTTTTATTTTTCAGCTTCTTATAAATGTTAAATGTTTGACCGGAGGAATTCATATAGTATATAAATTAATTAATTTTGTTCAATTTTTTGAGTGAAATTAATGGAGGCTTTGGAATTGGCTGAGAAAATAGTTTTTCTTTCGAGTTGTTTATATTTGTCGTGGAGGATTGTTAAATATGTGTGGAGCTTTTTGGATGTTGAACAGGAACCTGTTACAGTTCTTGTTACTGGTGCTGCAAGCATGTTTCTTTCAATTTTCAATTATATAACTAGTATTTTGTTACCTTGTTTATTGATTTTAGAGTTCATCGAGTTATACGGGAAATTTTTATTATTATTCTGCAAATTATAAGGAGAAGACATCTTATAGTAGTAGGGTTTTTCTATAGACCCTTTTCACTAAATTCACTAAAAAAAATTCCACATCAGGCCAAATAGGCTATGCTCTTGTTCTACATCTGCTTGATATAGAACCTGCTGCAGAGGCCTTGAATGGAGTTAAAATGGAGATGCAGCATTTCCTCTTCTGAGTGTTGTGAATTCAACAGGTGTTGTTGCCACGACGAATGTTGTTGAAGCTTGCAAAGATGTCAGCATCGTGATAATGGTTGGTGAATTTCTGCGGAAGGATGGAATGGAGAGGAAGGATGTTATGTCCAAAAAAGTATCTTGGCTTATGTTACAATACAAATTCATGAAGGGTAATTAAGTCTTTAGACAAATCATTTAACGGAGTTAAGACGGAAAGCATTTTTTCATTTCAACTCAAAAAGTCGAGAGTTTAAATGTAACTTTACTGACTACAGGTGGTTAAGTGGGAAAGCGCTTAAACCCCAGGTGGTCATCTGAACTTAACCCTACATTCTATATTTTGTTCTTGATAAGTTACTTTTGAATTGCATTGTAAAACTGTGAATTTATTAAGTGAATTCAAAAAGAATCTATAAGAGATAATATTAGAGGTAAAAGGCAAGAGTGTAATATTATTAGAGGGTAAAAGTCAAATTTGAGCGATACACAAGTGATTCATTATTGTTTGAGAGTTCCACCTTACGACTTTGCTAGAAACGATCCGAATGATGACCATCTCACGCAAGCGTGCCGTGGAACTATCAATGACCAAATGGTAGGATTGAATACAGGCATTGCCATTTATCATTGTCATAAACTAGTTATATAGTATGACTAATAGGACTGAATACAGACCCGATAGGATAAAATTCTCCATAGTACTTACCTCTTGGGAATAAGGCAAGCCTTTTCAGGAGTCATGTACAGAACGTCAAATCTGCCGCACTCTGCATTGCTTTGCACACTAGAGTCAGTCTGGGCACTAGATAGATACTCAGCTTTAACTCCCCTCTGTTTTAATGCCATTACCTATGCAAGAACAAATAGTAGAAATCATAACACAAATTTCATCAAAGAATGATGATGATGATAATTAAAAGTACCTGATCTTGCATTAAAGAAATAAGAGGGCTTATGACTATAGCAGTCTTTTTGGAAATCAATGGAGGAACCTGATAGCTTTATACACCATACAGAAGGATCAAAGGGAAACTTTATAATCACATTGAAATTTAAGCCATTATAACAACTGGATTATTTTCAACAAAACAAAAAGAAAGAAAGGGTTTTACCATAACGACTTGCCACTTCCAGTGGCCATAACCACTAAGGAGTCTCTTCCATCTAATATTTGCTGAATAATCTCGTTTTGATAGGGCCTAAAGGCAGAATACCCAAAATATTTCTGTTCGAAGAAATCCCAAATTCAATAATAATACTAAAATCATACATTTCACATACAAGCAGCGAACACATAACAGAAACTACAGAATCCATGTGAAGATTGTAGAGCTACAAAGATGTAAATTTGCAGTGACGGGTAAGGTGTTCTCAATTTAACATAATCATTACGCGTTTTGTTGAACCAAAACGATTAACGAAGAAAAATAAATAAATTAAACCTTGAGGGTGGACTCCATTTTCTTTGGTGTTTGCCGTCAAACGGGAGAAGCAACTCAGGAAACGTCACGTCGGATTGGGATGCTTCGCTACTAATTTTGTATGTCTGTGCAGCGGCCTGCGTGTACAGTTGATTGGGTTTCCCGCTCTTTTCCACTTTACCATCCCATTTATTAGTAATATTTATCTTTAAATATTTATAGAAACTGTACAGAATAAAGAGTGCGGTAGGTCAATAAAGCATCTATTTTTTATTTTTTATTTTTTATTTTTTATTTTTATTTTTTTTGAGATAAAACTTTGAATAGGTTTCTTACTTTTTCATTTATGGGTTGCAAAGCAAAAAAGAAAAATGTCTACACAGTCTATAATGAGAGAGAAGTTTGTAAGGAGAATTAAGCTGTGAAATACTTTTGTTTCGTTATGTTTTTACTTTTGGGTAATTTTAAAGATATGAAAGTTTTATTTTTTTCACAAAATTCTTGTGGGAAGAATATTTCTTCCTTATTTCTATTGCTAGAAATATTTAAGGTTTTTTTCTAGTTCAAGTGCAGTATGTATAGGCATGAGCACAACGGCTTCTGCAGTGAGAAAGCGTTATCCTCTTGGCTTGGCTTGGCTATTTCCAAGAGGAAAGAGAAAGTTATCATCCAGATCCAGTGTACTATATATGCTTTGACTCGCATAATGTTCAATGAAAGTTACCATCTTATTGACAAAAAATTAGTGTGATTTGGTTACAACAATTAAAAAAAAAGATCCTGGGTGTAACTTGAAAGAAAATCATAAATGATCAGATGCGCCGCCGCCGCCGCCGCAACATATTGTGTGCCTATAAAAAAAGCTTTCTGTAAGCTTCTGCCTCTTGAGCCATTTCCTCAAGGGTCCTGTCTTTCCTTTCCTTGTCCAAGTCGAGTGTCTGCTTTAGTTCCTTCTCCTTTTCATCTATCTACACCATTGACAAAAAGTAAGAGGTAAGTCATTGTAATCATATCAAGATTATATTGATATAACCAATAAAATTCATCTTACAGCTTCATATATTTCATCATTTTTCTCAAAGTCGCCACCTTTTCGTGGGATGATGTGGATATGAACATGAGGAACTGTCTGTCCTGCTTGCGGCCCATCCTAAAGTATCAGGAAACATCAAGAAGTCAAGATCAACTTGACAAAGCCAACAAAATTCATGCAGAAGCTGCAGGAGAATTTTTTTGGCAAAAACTGAGACACAAATCTGATGCACTCATGGACCAATTCAATAACAACTAGGTGCCCAACTCTCCTAAAACACGGAACAAATGCAAAAATCAAGTACCAGTGATTAGAATATGGTGTGTGGTGTGTGGCGAGAGCCAGGAAAAGTTAAATTGCCCACAGTTCACCTTGTACAAAATCCATTTGATTGATTCCTATTATTTACTCAGGGAAGTATAGGCTATAAAATACAAATCATCATAGTAATGCTGTACCTGTTACTTCTTTGAGTGTAAGTACGATTGAAGGTTAATCCGGTTGTATCAACCTTTTAAATTGTGTGTATGATATTTGAGGATCAATTCAACTTAGCTAAATTGGCAAATAAAGGTTAAAACAAGCAGCTAATTTTCAGTTAAACTGGTTCTAGATTCATATCTCATTAAATAGGCATAGGATTAAAAGCGCTTGTATAAAATAGAGAATAAACACAAACCAAAAGCAGTCTCACCTGGATTGCAAATGTGAGAGAAGATACTTTGTGATGGTACTCGAGTTGCTTACCAACCTTTTGCGCTATAATCCATAAGTCACTAGTCTCAACATCAGTAAGATCAACAAAGCGCTTCACCTCACGTCTTGGGCAGACAAGCACATGTATTCAATGTCAAGGGAAACAATAGAGGGCATCCAAAAAAACAAATAACAGAAAAGGCACCCATACAATATCAACAACTTGATCATCTGGACCTTCCCTAGGCAGTAGTATGGCATATAGCCATAGAATTACCAGGAGATATGTATATGTATCATAGTTGTCATAACGCCAAGGCGGGACGTGGCGGTAGTTGACCGCCAGAACACCTAGGCGATAAGGCACCCGCCATGGCATCTGTATGGCGATAAGTTGTTAACAATGTGCAATTTATACATTATTTATTTTATTTCAAAAGTATATTGCACAATAAAATTTTATATACACTAAAATCCAAAAACATAATGACTAACACTATGAAAAGTCTCCACTCTCTACTCTGTTTCTAGTCATAACTCAAGCAAAGTCATCAACTATGAAGTCGTTTCAGACTCCCTCACAAGCATTGCTCTCATTCAAAATTCAAAGGAGTGGGGTCATGGGTTAAGTTAAGGTCATGGGTTGAGTTACTTGGAGTCTAATGGGTTATGATGAGTTATGGTAAAAAATGACTTAATCACTTAACTTAGGTCCGCTACCAATGCGTGAGCCTTGGCGACTCAGCGTCCAAGGCATTGTCTTACCCTTCTCCAACGCCAAGACTCCTAGTTGTCGCCTAAACGACGCCACGACAATTATGATATGTATGTGTATATTTTTTCACTCAAGAACAATAATCGAGCTTTGTAGGGAAAGGGGTTATATGTACAAGGGCAAGAGAGATCCTTTCCACATCTTACGGTAGTATTACACAGGGTCTATGTAATATCCGAATATAATAATAATAATAATAATAATAAAAAAAAAATAATAATAATATAATTAGATAATAAAAGTGTAACTAATAATTATTTATACATATGTAAAACCTATAAGGATAAGATAAGTCATTTAAGTTGTAACAACCTTTTTAGTTTTAAAAAGGGCTCTTTTCCTTAGTTACCTATTCTGTAAAGAAATTTCATGTATTTAAATCATTATATAACAAGAGAAATAAATATCAAACGAGAGAGAGAAAGAAAAGAACGTAAAAACTATTTGACTTTGGAGTATTGCAGAACAGAGAAGAAGAAAAATCAAAAAGAATTTGTTTGCTTCTAATTTTGTGTTTCGCAATATCGAGGTAAGTGGCTTTCCGAACTATTTAATGTTTTTAAATTATCGTTTATTTTTAATTATATGTTAGTAATTACTCGGATGTCTAAATGTATGGTTTCAAAATGTGTTATGTTTTATTTAAGGCTTCCATTTAAATTAAACTGTTATGTTCTTCTATGTCAAAATTCGGTATTTATTTTTGAACTGTGAAAAAGTATCGTTTAGAATATCGATAATATTGCGAAAAGGCTTTTGAAATCCTCAGTCTAACTATGTATAGAACCCGTTATTGATTACGTTTAGTTCCGGAGTTAATATGGGACCTACTAAGGCACACACCTTTTAGATGCCCTTCGGGGAACGTACATATTAGATACTTTAATAGGGTGCATGATCATTGACATTATCGAACTTTTGGCCTGTATTACAAGGCTACTGTAACCTTAGTCGCTAAGGCTGTTGATTAAAAGATATACTATATACATTGAAATCATTTTGAATGTAAATTCGTTTTGTTATTATCTGTTTTAGTTTTCAAAAATATATTTATTATCGTTATTGAACAAAAAGAATTTCAAAAAAGTGTTTTACAAATTATACTTTATCCACCTAAGTAGTAAGGATTGTCACTTGTTGGGCTTCATCGCTCACCCCCTTATAGAGTTTTACAGGTCCCATCGTTGAAAGCTGAGCACTTATTTTATACGCTTTGGATAGCTGGAATTTAGTTTATGATGTTATTTCTTTGATAAAACTTTTAGTTCCGGGGAGCTGCGTCTCCGTTATTCGAATTTGGTATTTATTAGTATTTCATTTGAATTGGATTAAAAGATAATTATTGTTAGATTTTAAGTTAAGATTATTGTAGAGTTGTTTTGTTTGGGCTTGCAACGTGTAGCACTTTGGGCCTGTAGCGGGTTCAGGGTGTTACAATCTAGGTTTAGACGGTCTCAAGATGACAGACATTAATCTGCTCAACTCTATCACAACTGTATGCATATATAGGCGTATTTAAAATGTAAAACAGATGTGTAAGCCCAACAAACAACTACTCGAACCCTTCATGACACAGTATGAATTCTTGCAAGTCCCTTGAGTGCAATGGAATGCAATGCGTGATGAGCAATGGAACATTGACCGTCGCTCCGAATAAAAGTGACTATTTTCTTTAGTGGGATATGCAGGCACTAGAAAAACAAGAAATTAACTTTGGTCAAATAGTTAAAAATATAAGTCCAAAAGATTCCCAATACTTCATTCAAAGATTGAAACCAGAGGATATGACCTGCAAGACAAAGGATTAAAATAATTAGTTATAATAACAAAATTTTGGGTTAAAAAATATCAAGTGAAATCATTTCTGAAGTCTAGTAATTGATTCAAAATTAAGTATATGATTAACCAAACTTAAGAAATGAATGGTACACAACATTCTCACATAATTGTAAGAAGAAGAAGAAGAAGAAGAAGAAGAAGAAGAAGAGAAAAGAATGGATGTGAAGGATTCTACATGACTTCACTAATAAGTTGGAAAAATAAGTTAGATTATCTAGATATATAATATATTTTTGCATTTTTCTGTGTCCATCTGATTGCACATTTGCAAACAACCATATATAGGCTGCATACATGCGTATACAATGGTATATACTGATATACATGATAACCAGGAAGTTTCCAAGACTACATACCAAAGGGGTCAAAATTGTGATTGGTTACCAATAGATGCAGCCACTGGGCTATTTTTGGTACACAATTCTCGTTACAAATAGCATGAGAGTTACAAAGATAGTGCAACAAATAGTAAACAAATGCTACCTGATTAAAAAATTGAACTTGGTGATTAAGTCCAAGTTGAGTCAATTTGATAATACTTACTTCCAAAAACCTAATGATTTTTTCAATTTATTTTTTTACATTAAAGGGTGTAAGCTTAATCATAGAAAGCTGCCAAAATACATTCTCTCGCGAGTTTCATCCTATGTCCTTGTAATATTAAAGAAATGACGCCTTCAAAGTAGTTAACGTTCACTTTTATCCATTTGCATTTTCATTGCCACAGAGTTCTCCAACGTATAATGAAATAACTCTCTTTTGCCTTCCTTCAAGTTTCCTCGTTCTAAAAGGAGGGAAACAATATCAAGGAAGCACGACCTAAAGCTAGAAAGCATAAACCACATTATTCACGAATTATCAATTAATTACATACCAGGAGTTACTAAAACATTCATACTAACCAATAAAGCGCTTAAAATGACCAGATCACTGAAAAATAAGAAACTTAATTTCAAACAAAACCCTAAAAAAGCTACTCTTTGGCAGCATAGAGCTGGTTTGGTAGTACTGGGGTAAAGTAATGAGGTTAACAACTGAACTAGTCAAATCCAATTCCAAATCGCCATGCTTCCAAACTACCCAATCCCATAATAAATTAAAGCCTAAAAATTTACATCGATAATTGATCAAAGTAAAAAAAAAAAATGAATTCATAAATAAACGGGTATGAAGTAGAGGAGTGAAATAGTTACCAGGAAGGAGAGGGCGGAGGTTGACCATGGCATAAGAAAGATTGGAGGAGTAAAATACTTCCTTGTGGTTGATTTTGTAGGGTCCGAATGTATAATTCTCCGTCTCCATGTGTGACTGCAAGGGCCAAAATTCCAAATGAATGTGAAGATAACAGTAGATTTGATTTGATTTGATTTGATTCTGGTAGTTGTAAATTACTAGTGCTGGTACAAACTTGCCTTGAGGTGTGGAATTTGATGACTAATGGGTCGAATTGTTCTTGACGAATAATATATTGAAGGAGAAGTAATAAACCCTTTGGAAGAGAGGACAGAAAATGGTAGCTTTACCATTACGTTGGAGTTTCCGGGTGTCGGTTTTACCCTTTGATTATGCTACTCTTGCTCTCCTTCCATCCAAAACAAACATTGACGTAACGAACACTAAATTTGGAAATAGAATGCTCATAAATATAATAAAAAATATTATATTTAATTGTTTTATTAGAATAAATTATTCTTATTTATGTCAAATTTATAAATTTTATTTTTTTAAAAAATATATGAAACGACTCATTTCAGTTCAGCTGAAATAAAATAAATCATATTGCTCTCTATTCTATTTCATTCCGCTCTTTATTTTATTTTTTCACTAATTTAATTATTAAAATCCATGAGTAGTACATTTTGCAAGAAGTTGATCAATGGTTCAAAAAATGGGTTGTTATAACGATGTCTATGCATAAGGTGTCATGGATGATTTTTCATATATATATATATATATATATATATATATATATATATATTTTTAGTACTGTGAGAGTATATATACTCCATATAATCAAATAGGGAGTAGGGGTGGGGATAGTGGTAGGGCAGGGGAGGGAGTATCGTATGGGTGGAGGTGGAGGTGGAGGTGGAGGTGGAGGTGGAGGTGGAGGTGGGGGGTGGAGGTTCTATGTGACGCCCTCAAAATAGGTCTAATCTATCCAACCTATTCTGAGTACAACAACTACAACTTTATTACTACAACAACACATATGTTGTGAGTTTTAATACAAATATATACCAACTGTGACTCATGTTCCAAATGTGAACATCACTTCAGAGTGATACCTTACATAAAGGTACAGTCAATAATTATTTTAGAAATTAAAATCTTTGGGAAGTACTCAAGGAAACCTTCGTACATAGGAGGCCATGTGTAAGACCCCAAATTATTAATAAATGAAATTTATTTTCCTCTATTTATTATTTTGAAACAATGAAGGGTTGATTTGATTAATGTGGATAGTTATGGGTAAAATCACGAAATATTTGAATAAGCAGTGGTTATAAAATATTCATTATTATTTGAAATATTAGTTTGGTCGTGGAATATTCGTCTTTGTCGGGGAATATTAAATGCATTGACCAGCGATCTTTTATGGGGCCCCATAATTGGAAGCGATTGGATGAAAAAAACGACAAATATAAATTGTTTATAAATAACTTGCGTGGTTATTCTGATTATCTTTGTTGGAATACCCGGTGGTTTAAACACACTAATATCTGGCGTTGTTGAGCATGAAGCACGGTATTGCACCAATTATTGATTCTTACGTAAGAAGGCCTACTCAATAATTATTACGATAATTACTATTCAAGATTTTATTTTATTGATTCAATAATTCTTTGCATTGATATTTTATATTACTGTTTTTTCAATAAATTGTCATTACACGTTATTTTCCATTATCGAAGCGATAATTCATATTATCCGAATAATATTATTAGAAAACATTATTAGCGATGTACAGAAAGTTACATACAGGAGAGGTTTGTCACTTTAATTGCTTGGCGCCAAGTAGAGAGAGATCTTTATTGGAAAGCCCTCTTTCCTTTAAGCGGCACAGTTGCACGATCTTGTGATTTTGTAATATTATTTGTGAATAATTAATTATTGATTTATATGATGAGAAAAATATTGATTTTATGTGGATATAGATGGAGAAAATTTTTAATGTGACAATTGTTGATAATTAATATTTTATCTTTTTCGATAAAATAATTCATTTAAATATATTATTTTAATAATATATTAACGGTGATATTTTTATAATGAATGTATGCGATATGTGAGTATATGAGGAGGAAGAGTATTTTTTGGCATTAAATGATTAACACATGTTTTGTGTGTCATGGACCCCATTTCTTGACTAAAATTTGATTATAAACTTGTAAAATCGCCTGGTTTGTGGATTTGGTCAATTTATTTTGGAATTTGGAAAAACTTTCTTACGCAAAGTTGTAGAGAATTGAATTTCCTATAAAAATCGCGATATTCAATTTTTCGATAAAAGGGCTATTTATTATGAATTATTGAAGTTACAAGTTCAAATAATTGATATTTGGAAGTTTAAAATTTTTAATATGAAAAACGTTTTTGGTGATTTGAGTGTGGTTCTTGCATGCGTTTTAATAAATGAATTGATTCTTGGTGCGTAGGAAGTTGTGGAAATAATAATAATATTATTATATTAAATTTTCTACTTTGGTATTACAAGCATTTTCCTATAAATAAGGTCTTGGGTTAGAATTGAAAATCACACCGTGAACTGAAGTTTTCTTTCTCTATATTATCGGCGTATTCTTGTGAGTATTTTGAGTATACTTTGAGTATTGCTATACTGGTCTGAAGTTCAAGTCATAGCTTATATCCATTGCTTTAACTAAGTCTTGTCTTTTCGAGGTAAGGGATGTTATTTTATTCAAAAATGATATTATTTCTTCAATATCATTATGCCAAAGTATTGATCCGAACTTTTAATTAAATTTGGAACTTTTGGTGTCGAAGTTACTATTCACGATATCTGTTGACTATTCACGTATCTGATACTTATTCACGAATCGACACTATTCATCGAAAAATGAAAATTTTTCCTTTTAAGTCTAAAATATCTATTGTGGATACTAGCTTTGATTGTATCCATGTTTTGATCATTCTTGAATTTTACACCACTATGATTATTTTTGAGGTATTTTTGACATGGATAAAACAAAGTACTGAATCCTTAATCCTTAATCCTTGTCGTTTTGTTTCCTTTGGATTCGTTTCTTTAAAAATATTTTTCATCATCCTCGATCCCTAAATGATGATATTCTTGAATATCTTTGGCTGTAGATGCAAGATGAATGATTTCTTGATGAATATCTTTGGCCGTGGTGCAAAGATGAGCAGTGTTGAGATGAACATGACTCTTGATTAATATCTTTGGCCCGTAGTGCAAAGATGAGCAGTGTTTAGATGAACATGACCAACCGATGAATATCTTTGGCACAGTAGTGCAAAAATGAATATTTGATTCCGTATATATATTGATTGATGTTACAGGGGATAAAATATCGACGATGAACTTTTAAATTCATATATAGAAGATAGTAGTTTGCATTCTCTACTTAACTCTTACAATGAATTGTTGTTTCATTGCAATTGTTGATTTAAAAGCCCGGTTGTCTATTGTATTCTATTAGATTTTTTCCTGTTGAAGACTAACGATAATTTATTGTATATTATCTTAGTCATAATATTCTTCTTTTGGGCTAGTTGAGCTCACCCTTTTCATTTTGTTCCATTTTTCTTCTCGAGAGCGAGAATGTAGCAAGTTCTAATTCGGGGTATGGAATGAAGGTTCTAGAGAGAGTTGTTTAGTAGTCCTCACCATTTTTGTAAAATAATGTATCAATAATTATGATGGGGATTTATTTGCGTGTGGATATTATGCAGATGGCAATATCTCGTATTTAAACTCACAATTTATATGTTGTAATAATAAAGTTGTAGTTATTTGCATTTACCATGTATTTGGCGACTCGTAATGAGTTGGATGGAATGGACCAATTTTGGGGGCGTCACGATTGGTATCGAGCTTAAGGATATGATCTTTGGCGGAGATCGGGGAATAGAACTAGGAGGGAGAGACGAGTAAATCCTTCATTAAGTGTGTCTACCTAAGCTTATTTGTTAGTTGGTTAGCATATAGGGATATTATGTGATATATTGATTTCCTTAATTAACCCTTGTTTTATGACGATGATTTGAGAATGTCGAATGAGAATATTAACAATGGAGTAAATGAGGCCCGTGGAGATGCTGTCTTTACCAACGAGGAGAGCGTCTGCAACAATTAGCAATGTACCTCTCCGTGAACAACACCATTGAAAGCGAGATGATGAGCGAGGGGATGTTTAGAAGCTTTTGCGATTCATGCAAAATCGATTTAGGGAGAATCGTGTTCAAAATACAGAGGAGGAAATGATAACAATTCACGGGTGGTCACAACCAAAGCGATTCAAAGAGTTGGGACCACGGCAATTACAGGGAAGCGGATCCGATTAAAGCGAGAGACGTGGGTCAAACAAATTACCAAGATATTCGATGTCTTGGGATGCGGAGGAACGAAAAGTTCCATTCGCTACTTTTATGTTCAAGTAACGAGGCGATTCTTGGTAGGAATACGTGAAGCGTACCCATCCAATTTTTTCGGCGATGTCATTGGAGACGTTTGAAGCGATTCAATGACAAGTACTTCCCCGAAAGTATTCGTCGTATGAAGGAAGTGGAGTTTATTAGACGGAGCGCGAATAACATGGCGGTGTCCCAAAGATGAAATGCGAAGTTCGCGGAGTTATCAAGTTGCACCTCATTTGGTGGAGAATGAGGAGCGATGACGCGGATATTTACGAGAGGTTTGAAACCCGTCGTCGATATCTCATTTCTCATAAATTTTCTCTCTATTCGGATGTTGTCAGCAGAGCTCGGTTGTTAGAAGCGAGATAACGAGTACGTTCAACCGAGGGACCATAACCGGATTATACTGAAGATAGCGGTCATCGAATAACGATAACCAAATGGAGAAATTAGAATACTGGACAAAGGCGGTAACCACTCCGGTGGTAATCGTGGCCATGAAAATAGAAGAAGCGAGTCGAGAGGAGATTTTAAAAGAGGAGATTCAACAACGACCATGTGAAGACGTCGAACACCAAAGAACAATCGTTCCAAGGAGGAGAAAGACCACCGGTCGTATGTTACAAATGCGGAAAGAGGGACATATCATTGAAAACCGCCTGACAACAGTTTAAGGTATCTATAATTGTGGAAAAGAAGGACATATCGCTCGAGATTATGCAGTATCGAAACCCAGTCCAAATAGAATGGTGACTCAAAAGGATGTCCCGGAAAAAGTCAAAGTCAGCGGTTCTGGAAGAAGCGCGTTTTTCGTGGCCATCCATCAAATCGAGAACGAACGAAGTTATACGCAGGTTAGTTAATTATAAATTCTTGCGAAGTTTATACCTTCTAGATATCTGGGTTCTACCCATTCTTTTATCTCTCTTGTTTACGCTCAACGTTTGAACTTGACTACGGAGAAATTAGACTTTGACCTATTTATGGAGAATCCGTTAGGAGAAACTTTCATTACATCCGTTGTTTAGAAATCTTGCTTGATTCGAGTTGGCACTATCACATTACTGTTAACCTTATTTCTATAGAAATATTTGCTTTTGATGTGATTTTAAGGTTAACTACTCATCACGCCGAAATTGATTACTTTAAGTAAGGTTGTTAGTTTTCATATTCCTAAGCAACTCATTTATTCAATTCAAGCAATCAAACCATTGTAGTCAAACATTTTCATATCAAGCCATGAAGTCATTCGTTTATTACGGATGTCAAGTTTTCTTAGTCCATGTTATGGATTTGAATAAAGACACGTAGGATTTGAATAATATTCCTGTTGTTATTGATTTTTCCCGACGTATTTCTGAAGAATTTCTTGGTTTACTCCCAAAGACCGATATTAAATTTTGTATCGACTTTGAACCCAGGTACAAAACTCATTTCTAAAATCTCATATCGAATGGCTCTTATTGAACTTCGTGAGTTAAAAATTCAACTATAAATTTGGTACTGAGCCTTTATCTGGTGACTTCCTTTGTGGAATGCACTGCCGATTCTCCATGGGGACACCATATTCGATGCGATAGTAAACTGATAGTGTCATCAGAACGTCTTATCCAAGGTGGGATATGAGTCACAATTGAGAACAACCTAAGTCGGTAATCGAAATACGTAGCTTTCAGGGCTTAGTTAGTTATTATCGGAGATTCGTTGAAGGATATTCTCGAATCGCTATTCCATTAACGCAATGACTCGTAGAGATACAAAATTCGAATGGAGCGAGGAATGTGGGAAGTGCTTGAAGAACTCAAGAGAGACTCATTTCAAAGACATGTTACGACCATACCATCCTGGAAAAGCGAACGTGGTAGGCGACGTGTTGAGTAGAAGATCGTATCTGAAGTCTGAAAGTACGATATTGTCAAAGACTAATTTCGTATAATTTCTGAATAATAGAAATGGAGATGAAAACTCTAGGTACCCACGTGATGATATCTGAGTATAATCGACTTTAATCGATAAAGTTAAAGTCGCTTCAAGCCTACACACCGGGTGATGAATTTGAAGAAGGAGGTGCAAGAAGTTGTTATTTTAAAAGCGAGAATCGGTGAGGTGAGGAAAGCTCAAACCTTCGATTTATTAATCCATTTGAAATTCTTGATCGAATAGGAACTGTGGCCTATAGACTCATTTTACCGCCAAGTATGACACGCGTGTTCATAACGTTTTTCACGTATCGATGTTACGTAAATATGTGGACGACCGAACCACTTCATTAAGTTAGAACCGGACGAGATAATGAAGACTTAACGTCACGAGGAGGTACTGTCAAGATCTTGGATAGGAAAAAGAACATGTCCTATGTCTGGGGTTACACCACAAGTTAAAGTTTTGTGGAGAAACCATCTTATTGAGGAAGTGACACAGGAGTTGGAAACGGAAATGAAAGCGAGGTATTCTCATCTTTTGAAAACACCAGTGTATCGTCGTCCAATTTCGAGGACGAAATTTCATAAGGATGGGAGGTTGTAAGACCCCAAATTATTAATAAATGAAATTTATTTTCCTCTATTTATTATTTTGAAATAGTAAGGGTTGATTTGATTAATGTGGATAGTTATGGGTAAAATACATGAAATATTTGAATAAGCAAGTGGTTATAAAATATTCATTATTATTTGGGAATATTCGTTTGGTCGTGGAATATTCAGTATTGTTTGGGAATATTAAATGCGACGGTAGCGATCTTTTGGGGCCCCATAACTGAAAGCGATTGGATGAAGAAAACGACAAATATAAGTTGTTTATAAATAACTGGCGTAGTTATTCTTATCAAGTTATCTTGTTGGAATACCGGTGGTTAAAACACACTAATACGCTGGCGTTGTTGAAACGATGAAGACACCGGTATTGCACCAATTATTGATTCTTACGTGGGAAGGCATTACTCAATAATTCTTACAATAATTACTATTCAATTATTTTATTTTATTGATTCAATAATTCTTTGCATTGATATTTTATATTCTTGTTTTTTAATAAATTGTCATTACAAGATTTTCCATTATCGAATCAATAATTCATATTATCTGAATAATATTATTAGAAAACATTATTGGCAATGTCTAGAAAATTACATCTAAGGAGAGGTTTGGTCACCTAATTGCGCTTAGCCATGAGAGAGATCCTTATTGGAAAGCCCCTCTTTCTGAGGAGCGGCACAGTTCACCGAGATCTTGTGATTCTGTAATATTATTTGTGAATAATTAATTATTGATTTATATGATGAGAAAAATATTGATTTTATTTGGATATAGATGGAGAAAATTTTTAATGTGACAATTGTTAAAAATTAATATTTTATCTTTTTCTGATAAAATAATTCATTTAAATATATTATTTTAATAATATATTAACGGTGATATTTTATAATGAATGTTCGATATGTGAGTATATGAGGAGGAAGAGTATTTTTGTGGCATTAAATGATTAACACATGTTTTGTGTGTCGGTGGACCCCATTTCTTGGTGAAATTTGATTATAGCTTGTAAAATTATCCGTTTGTGGATTTGGTCCGATTTCTGTTTGGAATTTGGAAAAACTTTCTTACGCAAAGTTGTAGAAATTGAATTTCCTATAAAATTTGAGAGATTCAAATTTTCTGATAAAAGGGCTATTTATTATGAATTATTGAAGTTAGAAGCTCAAAATAATTGATTTTGGAAGTTTAAAATATTTTAATATGAAAAACGTTTTTGGTGATTTGAGTGTGGTTCTTGCATGTGTTTTAATAGCTGAATTCAGATTCTTGGTGCGTAGGAAGTTGTGGAAATAATAATAATATTATTATATTAAATTTTCTACTTTTGGTGTTAAGCATTTTCCTATAAATAGGGTGCTTAGGTTTAGAATTGAAAATCACACCGAAAATGAAGTTTTCTCTCTATATTATCGAGCGTATTCTTGTGAGTATTTTGAGTATACTTTGAGTATTGCTATACTGGTGCAAGTTCAAGTCATAGCTTTATATCCCAAGTTTCAACTAAAGTATCTTTTGTCTTTTCGAGGTAAGGGTGTTATTTTATTCAAAAATGATATTATTTCTTCAATATCATTATGTCAAAGTATTAATTTGAACTTTTAATCAAATTTGGAACTTTTGGTGTCGGATTACTATTCACGATACGGCACTATTCACGTATACTGACACTTTATTCACGAATCATTTACACTTTATTCATCTAAAAAATGAAAATTTTTCCTTTTAAATCTAAAATATCTATTGTGGATACTAGCTTTGATTGTATCCATGTTTTGATCATTCTTGAATTTTACACCACTGTGATTATTTTTGAGGTATTTTTGGACATGGATAAAAGCAAAGTACTAATCCTTAATCCTTGTCATTTTGTTTCACCGGATTCGTTTCTTTAAAATATTTTTCATCATCCTCGATCCTAAATGATGATATTCTTGAATATCTTTGGCCTGTAGTGCAAAAGATGAATGATTTCTTGATGAATATCTTTGGCCGTAGTGCTGAAGATGAGCAGTGTTGAGATGAACACGACCTCATTGATTAATATCTTTGGCCCAGTAGTGCAAAGATGAATAGGTGTTTAGATGAACATGACCAATGATGAATATCTTTGGCACAGAGTGCAAAGATGAATATTTGATTCCGGATATATATTGATTGATGTTACAGGGATAAAATATCGACGATGAACTTTTAAATACATATATAGAAGATAGTAGTTTGCATTCTCTACTTAACTCTTCTAATGAATTGTTGTTTTCATTTGCGGTTGTTGATTTAAAAGCTGGTTTATGCATTTGTATTCTATTAGACTTTTTCCTGTTGAAGACTAACGATAATTTGTTGTATATTATCTTAGTCATATTATTCTTTATCGGGCTAGTTGAGCTCACCCTTTTCCTTTTTATTCCATTTTTCTTCTCGGGAGGCGAGAATGTAGCGAAAGTACTAGTCGGGGTATGGAATGAAGGTTCTAGAGAGAGTTGTTTAGTAGTCCTCACCATTTTGTAAAATAATGTATCGATAATTATGATGGGGATTTATTTGCGTGTGGATATTGTCTCAGATGACAATATCTCGTATTTAAACTCACAGTTTATATGTTGTAATAATAAAGTTGTAGTTATTTCTGTACCATGTATTTGGCGACTCAGAATGGTTTGGATGGAATGGACCTATTTTGGGGGCGTCACACCATGAATCTAAGTTATGATAGATATCATATGTCCAGAGAATTATCCTTGGTTGATCCAATAGACCCCAAAGAAAAACGAGAAGATTACTATCATGTTCCTTCCAATGATGAGTCCTCTCTTGATATATAACTATCATGTTCAACCAAACTCCAAGATCATATAGGTAGTGAACGTAAATATACTCAACAAGTGGATGTGCACAACCCTGTCTTATGATAATACGAGTTTGTATGCCATTAGACATCTTGTCTGATATTAACAAAACACCCTTCTAAAGTTGGGTTCACCTCACCCTATTGTTGTTCACCAAAATCAATTATTAAGTAACGTATAATATACGACACACACATCTTAGGTTCTAAATACAATTATATATTGTATGTCATGCCGTTTTATAATGTGTTGAAAAACTTTGACAGTCTCGGACCATCACACTATTCCCTGTTTATCCCCGCCGACCCAATTACATTCTTATTACACGAAAGGAATTGTGAAGCAAAGGGTGAGCCTGAACTAGCTTCGATAAAGAATATCATGACTAAAGATAATTAAATTATCAATAGCCTTCATCAGTAATAAATCAGAGATTTAGAACATATGGTAGATGATAAAACTTTTTAACCATAGTTACAGCGGAACGAGCAATCCATTAGAAGAATCAAATAGACTATAAAGTCTATTATCTTCTCCACATTAAAAGTCCACCAACAATGTTTTATCCCTGTAACATCAATCAACAGTTCCTTTTCACAATCATATGAATAACTCATAACCATAATTGTGATAATAAATTCCTTTTCTCATCCAGGACGAAGATAATTTACATCACCTGTCTTTACCTGAAACATCAAAGATCATGGTTATACTAAGTCACAGTTCATGTTCATAATCATACTAATAAGTTCATCTTTGCACTACGGGCCAAAGATATTCGTTAACAGTTCATCTTTGCACTACATGCCAAAGATATTCAACAACAGTTCGTCTTTGCACTACGGGCCAAAGATATTCAACAACAGGTCATCTTTGTACTACAGGCCAAAGATATTCAACAACAAGTCATCTTTGCACTACGGGCCAAAGATATTCATCTCTCAAAGAAATATACAATCATTTCAGAATTTATATAAATCATAATTATATTCATGTTGATCAATTCACCTTTGCACTTAAGCTAAAAATATTCAATTGTAAATTCAATGGTCATGATCATACTAGTTAACAATTCATCTTTGCACTACTGGCTAGAGAGAACCCATAGTCACGATCATACCAATAATCTACCCATCTTTACACTTAAGTCAAAGAGAAATTTCATCACCGGGATTATAAAAATGTTATATATGATAATAAAAACAATACGATCAACAACTGCATTTAATTTCAAAAGTAAGATTCATAAATCAATGATTTCATAACATCTTAATCCAAATATTATAAATCACTTAATAATCTCATAATCTAATATCATTAATATTATCACAATATCTTAATCATTTCTTAAACTTATAAACAATTTATTTTAATTGTTTACACTTTACTAATTAATGCATTTAATCACCCTAAAATGCCAAACTCATAAGATTTCATCACCAATAACCAAAACCCTCATAAAAAATCTACATATACCTTATATAGGATTTCCAAGATATAAAATCCTATTTTTCAATTTTGTTACTTCACATAACATATTTAATTCATTTACTCATAACTAGTCTATTTTCATGAAAAATACCAAATCAGTCCCAAAAATATTTCTTTTTTGGGATTTAGCATAATATAATCCCATATTGAACATATATTTTTCTCAGAATTTTTAAAATTGATTTACTATTTTTTATATGGCCAAAACTGCCGAATATTTAGACATTTATCATAATTTTTATTTTTATTCAAAAATTCCGAAATTTACAGGGTATACTTATATTATATAGATGTACTCCCAATAAAAATTTCATCAACTTTAGAGTTAACCACAAGGAGTTATAAGGGTTTACTTTTAAAATAGTCTTTTCTCATAAAATCCATAACTCCTAATCTATACATCCAAAAATCGCCATTTTTGGACACAATCAATAAAACTCATCAAATTATCATTTCAAATTTTTTCAGAATTTTTGAAGGTCTAGAAAAATTTCGAAACTGAAAAACATAATAACCCTTAAAAATCCCTTACCTCAAAAAAGAACAAGATCTCCGACGAATATCGGATGTAAAGCCGAAGGAAACTTGCACTGAATAGAAACTCTCAAAGTATCTAAATACTCACTAAAATACTCTCAACAATATAGAGTAAAAGAAAACTTGTTTCTGGTGTGATTTTCAATTCTAACATAAACATCTATTTATAGAAAAATGCTAGAACGCCAGAGGAGACTAAATTAATAAAATAATATATTTATTATTTTCTTCTTCTACGCATGCCATACTTGAATCAAAACTTCAACCACCATAGTGGAGCCCATCAGAAATCAGCCACCTTCCCCAACAACCAAAAGTGGGTCCCACACGATTTTAATAAAAATTATTTTATTTTTTGAAACTTCAGTAATTCATAGAAAATAGCTCGTTTATCAGAAAAATACAAATTTTATGTCCATTCCATACGAAATGGAATTCTCTACAACTTTGCAGAAGAAAGTTTTTCCAAATTCCAGATAGAAAATATCCGAAATCCATAAACGGATGATTTTTAATACCTCATAAAATTCATAACAAATCATACGTTAATTTTTAACGGTTCAAATTTTGTTGACATATGTTCAACTTATATATGTATAACATATCCAAAAATCACAACGATCCAACGGTCAGATTAAAATTATAACTCACGCAATAAAGCTTTAGAACACCGATTTGATCTTTAAATACCTCCAATCCGACAAAATACTGATAAAATACCTCAACATTAATTCCTTCATTTATAACCACATAAATAAATCTATCATTTATATCCGCATCAAATAAATATTTCCTTATCATATAAATTAATAATTAATTATTCACAAATAATATTACGAAATCACAATTATAATAACTAGGTGGTTCCGTGAAGAGGGGCTTTCGATAAGGATTTCTCCTTACTAAAGACGCAATTAGGTGACCAAACCTCTCCTCGACAGAACTTTCTAGACATTGCCAATAATGTTATCTAATATTATTCAAATAATATGAATTATTGATCTGATAATGGGAAATATTGTGCCGTGACAATTATTGAAACAACAATAATATAAAATATCAACGTAGCAATTATTGAATCATTAAAATAAAATATTGAACCGTAATTACTCGTAATAATTATTGAGTAGTGCCTTCTTTCGTACGTAAGAATCAATAATTCAAAATATCGTGCAATACTGGTATGTGCTGCGTGAAACCACGCGTATTATCGTATTTTAACCACCGGTATTCCAACAATGTTAACTTGGTAACAATTACGCCGTTATTTATAAAAACTCAAACTTGTCGTTTTCTTCATCCGAAGCGGTTATTACATTATGGGGCCCATAACCGGTTTTGGCCGTCGCATTTGATATTCCCTTAAAAAGAATATTCCACGACCAAACGAATATTCTCCACAACAATGAGTATTTTATAACCATCACATATTTTGAAAAAAAAAATTCATATATCACCCTTAACTTTACTTTTTATCAATTTAACCATTTATTGAATAGAAAAATTGAATAATTTTATTTCATAAAATTCGGGGTCTTACATTCTATATATAACCAGTAAAAATTATTTTTTTGGAATGGGATGGAGGTGTGGGTAAAGGGTGGGGATGTCGGGGTAGGGGGATGGTGGCGTAAGGGCGTGGGGGATAGGGGTAAGGTGGGGGTGGATGATGGGGGATAGGGATGGGGGGTAGGGGATGGTGGTATGTTTTTTCCCATGATCATTGAATAATATAACCACTTATTTAAAAGTTTATAATTAATTGTTTATCATTTTTTGATGTATAAATAAGTTTAAAATATATTATTATTGGTAATGGTATAATAGTGTAAACAATAGTTTTTAATTCAATTCTTTAATTAATTCAAGAAAAAACAAACATAACAAGAGATTATTTTAAATTATCTCATGAATAATCTCATAAAAAATAAACACGTGATTATAACTATTTAATCATAGAATTAATAGTCTTGGTATTATAATTCCTATATTATAATATTTGTAAACAAATATGACCTAAGAGTTGTTCTAGGTGGACATAAAAATTAAACATTAAAATTGGGCATGAGTGTATTTGAATTTCACTTATTTATATTTTTATCCATAATAGAACGTTAAAATACAAATATACACTACTGTCCAATTTTCATATCCACATAGAATTTTTGTTTTACTAATGGCAACTTCAGGGCTAAGAATGAGGTGAAGCGGTCTATTTATTTTGAAATAAAATCTCATGGTGAATAGTGATTACATAATACTATTGAGATTATGATTGAAAAATTAAGAATGTCGAGTTATGCAATCTGTGTAAGGGATGGACTGACCTCAAAAATATAATCTAAAATTTTGGTATCTGTCATTTAACGTATAGCTTAAGTATAAATAGTAATGTTGGGCAATAATCCTTTTTCCTTATTGGGCCAGACTTAATGGGCTCCTCCCTTGGATCATGTTACGCTAGTCCTGGTTGGTCCGAATGGTTTGGGCCCAGTTACTTGATTATTTCATTGGTCCTTTTGGTTGGATCCGGTCATTTGGGTCATTTCCATTATTTGGGCTTAGTCATTGAATTGGCCCATTATACAAATTGTCACTTAATCCAACTTTGGCCGTAATCATTATACCAAGTGATAGTTGACTCATCGTATACGCCACCTTTCTGCATGGCATTAATGAGGATGGGACTCAGATAACCGGCGGGGGCAAACAGTGGTAGCATGTGTGGAAGTAGGCTGCATACTTTCGGCTGAAATGACCGGAAGTGGGGGAAAAGGTGTCAGGAAGTGATGAGTGGCACGGTAAACCGGGACTGGAGTATGTATGGGGCTAAGATCACATAAGAAGGTAAGTAACACACATCTATATTATTATTCTCTCTCAGACATTAGACATTATTTTTCTCTCCATTGTTGACCTTGTGATCGCCGAAATCGACTCTCACGGAAGTTATCCCCAAGCGGTCGGTAGTCAAGCTTTTGGTGTTGACTTTTTGAATCGCAAGCAGATATCGGACGGGTCTTGGTGATTGGGACGTGGAGAAAGATCTTGGCGTTAACATTGGCGCGCTAGAAGGAGGGCTTCTAGTTCTAGTGTCCCGAGTATTTTTCAATCACAGATCGTATTTGTTCTACGACAAGTATTCATGGTGAAGAGTAGAACACCTACACTGAAGAAGGCGGCCCGAGGGTCGCCGGTGAATCGACACCACGAAGTAAGTGTCATCAAAGATCGTTTGGGGATTAAGCGATAAGTGTTCATACTAAGACAAATGGCGTCAAACGATCACCAAAGATTTTCTATCGAAGGCGGTGGGCAAGGCTAAGCGTGGGCTAGTCTTTTCCGACGGAGAAAGCGTCTCGCCACGGTCGAAAAGAGTAGAAGGCACTTCGCTTAGAACTCGATACCTGAGAGGACCACCGGACGAAAAAGCTTCACGATCGCTAAGATGGCGGATGAGGCGGATAGAGCTATGGAAGTACTGTGAAGCAACGACAGGATATAGGCCGAAGCAGATGGCGGGATGGCGAGTTGAGAGACGAAGAGCTCGGTTATGATAAGTCCAAGAAGCAAGGACAAAGTGGGAAAGAACCTATTCATTCGGGGACGAGAGTCTCTCGGGTAGAACTCGAGAAAGAAGAAGATCCCAAAAGCCCTACTCCTCAAAGATCGAAGAGGGTACATCACCTGCCGATTCTAAGGAGCGAGGTTGGAAAGAACGAAGAGGTCGATCCAGAGACCACACTCCTGAGACCACAAAGAAAGCCCTTATTGTTGCACATTCTCGCCATAGTGCCCGAGCTCATAGACGAAGTATATCTAGAGATCGTAATCCCGAGAGTCTACTGAGGGTACACCACCCTGTGGACACTCGTCATCGTAAAAGCCCTTTTAGAGTTGAAGGCTCTATTGTAAGAAACCGATCTACTCAGAGGAGGAGGGAGTCACCGGAAAAAAAAGCATTATCTCAACCAGAAGGTGTGGAGTATCTGGTTAAAGAGTTAAAAGAACTTGAAGCGAACATGTCAAGTACAAAAAAAACGAAGGATACTTGGAAAGAAGGCATCCTTTTTTCCGGAGATTCTTAAAGAAAAAAGTCGACCCCACCAAGAAGTTGTCCCATATCGAGAGTTATGATGGATCGGGGGATCCCTATGACCACAGTCAGGCGTTCGACCAACTGATGGATTATTATGACTTTAGCGATGCTGCTAAGTGTCATACTTTTGTCACAACACTCAAAAAGGATGCCCGACAGTGGATGGGGACTTTGCCCTCAGATTCAATTTCATCTTGGGCAGACATGCGCAGTAAATTTCATGCACGCTTCGGGAGCAACAAAGAAGGGAAAACCAACCGTTCGTTGGCTCAGTTCGACAGGTTTTCGAATGAGTCTTTGGGCGATGTGAAGCGATTCCCGCGAAGTGAAGATGAGCCAAGTGATGACGACTGAACGATCTGCAAGCCGTTGACTGCTTTGAAATGGGTTAGATCCGGTCGGATCGGAGAAGTTGGTGAAGAAGTTAATGTTTCATCACCAAGAAGAGTCTCGGCCGAAGCCTTCGACAAAGTGAAGGCTATATCGTGGTGGAGGATGCCATGGATGACCTCAAACGTTCTTCTTCGCATTTAGGCTTAGGAGATTTAATCGGGATAGAACCGATAGAGACCAGAAAAAGAATGAAGGGAATAAAGACCGTTACGAAGGTGGGTCGAAGAAATATAACAATTGGAGATAGGTGGAGGACGTTCGTCCATTCCAAATTGAGAGAGTGAATAGAACGTACACGGACTCAAACACGAGCGTACATTATCTTGGATCAAATTAAGAATCAACCTATCTTGAACCACCTCGAGATAACATTAAGCCCTAAAAGGAATTTCGTAAGTATTGTGATTACCATCAAGCTTGGGTAATGATCTGAAACCATCGTATAGTTCGAAAGACTTTATTGAAAGAAAGGTACAAGGCGGGGCTTTAATTCAGTATGTGGCTACCAGAACTAATCAACAAAGATGACGAGGGCCTGTTCCAAAGACTCAACCCGATTCGTGCGTTATCGGCTCCGAAGCGACTGCCGCAAGGCACGTGGTAGATGTCATTACTGGGGGTACTTCTGGCAAACTCGTTGGAAAGAAGCGCTAAAGTTACTTGGATTCGGTCATGTCAGTGGCGGGTACCCTCCCAAAGATTGACAGACCTTATTCGAGTACGATAATCTCCTTTACTGATGAAGATTACCCTTCTAAGTCATTGAACCACACGAGGATCGTTGGTCTTGTTGCCGCATAGTGGGTTCGGTGGATATGAAGCGGATGATGGTAGATAATGGGTCTTCAGAGATATTTTGTATGCCCACGCTTATCGGAGGATGCACTGAGCGGGCGAAAGATGGAGATAGGGACGGGAGGCTCCTTTATATGGTTTTAGTAACGACCCGGTCAAGGTGGTTTGGAACCATTGAACTACCAAATCATCTTCTAACGGCCCCCAACGGTAGAAATTATTTGCAAATTTTATGTTGTGCATGTAGATTACGCTTATAATGCTATTTTGGGAAGGCTACTTTAATTGCTTGCTTTGTGTCGTGACCTCTATTCCTCATTTCAAAATCAAATTTCCTACTACTCATGGGGTCGGTGAGGTAAAAGAGGATTTGGATCTGGCTAGAAGGTGTTATAGAACAGCATGATCACTTTGAGTGGGAGTATCGAGCGTAAGCGGTATGGCGATAGAGATCGAACCATTCACGAGAGTAGTTCCGAACCGCTGGTCATGCCGCACCAAGAAACGGAGGAGATAGAGCTCATCCCGCAAAGAGAACAAGATTCAGTCTGAAATAGGTTCGGTTCCGCTGAACCTCTCCCACGAACCTCATGGAGCTCCCCGCAATGCTATGTTGACATTTTCGCATGGGAACCTCGGGATATGCCCGAGTAAGCGGGGATATCTCTGAGCATCTACCGGAGGTAGACCCGTCAAAAAGAAACCAAATCCAAGCGTAAGAGGAGGATCTTTGCACCGAACGTCGGTGAATCATTGATGAAGAGATTGTAAAAGCTGTTGGCGGTGACTTCATCTTCGAGATCGACTACCCACAATGGATGGCGAATGTGGTGCTGGTCCAGAAGCAGAATGGTAAATGGAGAGTCTGCATCGATTACACCGATCTAAATAAAGCTTGTCCAAAAGATTTCTACCCGCTACCCCACATCGACCAACTCATCGATGCCACTTCGGGGTATGCTTTGTTAAGTTTCATGGACGCATTCTCTGGATATCATCAAATTTCCATGTGCAAGGAGGATATACCGAAGACGGCGTTCATTACGCATCGTTCGGTATATGCCTATAAGAAAATGACTTTCGACCTCATCAATGCCGGAGCCACATACCAGAGGATGATGAACCATGTCTTCGATATCACCGGGCGAGAATGTGGAGGTGTCGTAGAGATCATACATGATTGTCAAAAGCATGTTGGTACATAAACATCCGGATGATTTAGAAGAATGCTTTCAGACATTCGTCATCACAATTTGAGATTGAACCCCACTAAGTGCACCTTCTGTCTAGGGGCTGGAAAATTTCTGGGTTATCTTGTCAGTCAGAGAGGAATTGAAGCCAATCCAGAGAAGATTCAAGCGATCCTGAACATGAAGACTCCTCGGTCATTTAAAGATGTTCAACGTCATTTGGAAGGATTGCGACTTTAAGGAGGTTCATGTCCAAGTCGGCAGAAAGATGTCTCACCGCTTCTTTGATACATTGAAAGGGCCAAGAACGCAAAGACGCGTTTGATGGACTTCAGTAGTGTGAGGATGCCTTCCGAGCATCAAGTCCTACCTATCTTTGGCACCTTTGTTGGTGAAACCCACTCTGCTTTGAACCCCTATATTTGTACTTAGCGACTAGTTCGTTGGCAGTAGGAGCAGTTTTGGTGCGTGAAGTTGGGGGTAAGCAGCACCCGGTTTATTATGTAAGCCATGTCCTTCGGGATGCTGAAACAAGGTACCCGAACATTGAAAAGTTTGCTTTTGCTTTAATAACTGCTAATCGAAAGCTTAGGCAATACTTCCGTGGTAGATTGGTAATAGTATATCTGAATCGACCATTAAAGAAGATTATTATGGGCAAACCCGAGGTATCGTGGGAGATTAAATTGCACGGACGATGGAGTTGTCCCAATTTTTCATTGAATATCATCCCCGAACCGCAGCTTTTGTAGTTGAATGCTCGTTTTACGAAGTGATGAAGTATGGCGGCGAAGGATCGGACAGAAGCGATTGCAGCTTCTTCAAAGAAGAAGTTCGTGGACGTATTTGTATGTAGATTGGTCTTCTACCACGGACGTCGATGGAGCGAGGATTATTTTTACGAGTCCCGGAGGATTCAAAGCAGCAAGAGCCATCGATTTCAGTTCAAAGCGACAAACAACGGTTTAGTATGAAAGGTACTTGCAGGTTACGACCGCAAAGAGTCTTGAAGTGCAAAGAATAATCATCTTCATGATTCTCGCTTAGTCGTTAAGCAACTTTCTGGGAATCTGAAGCTCGAGGCCCAAAAATGATCAAATATCTAGCATAATTGAAGGAACAACTTCAACATTTCCAATCCTACGAGTTTCGGGGTTGAGCGTAATAACAATTCCATTCTTGATCTGCTTCTCCAAATTAGCCACTACTTGATGTTAACATCTTTGATGGGTCGGTTTACTTAGAAATTTTGCAACATCCTAGTGTCCATTATGAATCGGTGATGTGCATTGACCAAACCAATCACTTTGGTTGACTCCATATATAGAGTATCCGGCGATGGCGCTTTTACCTTCTGGATCGGATGCTAGCCAAGAAAATCAAGTATAAGAGTGCTAATTTTGTTACGATTGATGGGGATCTGCTTAAAGGGCTTTCTCATCTCCACTTCTTGAAATGCCTCGACTCCATCCGAAGTCGAATATGCTCTCCGGAAGTACATGAAGGCATCTGTGGCGACCGTATGGCGGCTAAGTCATTAGCATATAAAGTACTTCGACAAGGGTACTATCTTGGCCTACCATCTTCAAAGCGGCGATCGATCGTCGAGAAGTGCGAGAAGTGTCAACTCAACGGTCCGATCCCATTCACCACCATAGAAGAGCTATACTCGATCTTATCTCCTATACCCTTCGTTATGCGGGGGTTGATATCTCGGGTCCATCGCCAAGGCAAAAGGTCAAGTCGGCCATTATAGTTGCCATCGACTATATGACCAAGTGGGTAGAAGCAAAACCACTTAGGTTATGAAATTTTTGAAAGAATCAATAGTATTTCGTTTCGGATTCCTAAGGTGGTAATATCGGACAATGGACGCCGGTTTGTGGGATCGAAATTTGAAGCATTTTTGAAAGAATCGGGGATTCAAAGACAGAAAAGACTTCATGGCTCATCCACACCGAATGGACAAGTTGAAGTGACCAACGAAACTGCTTGAATGGGATCAAGCCAGCAGATTGGACGGCTGCGAGGCGATGGCGGAGGAGCTACTTAGCGTGTTATGGGCTTATCGAACTACTCCGGGACTACAACGAGGATTCACCTTTTAGATCGGCCTATGGTAATCGATGTCTTAGTCCCAGTTGAAATTGGATCTCCAAGTCTTCGGGTCAGTCAATTCAGAGAGATCTACAATGAGGAAGGGCTCAAGGCCAATCTTGATTTGCTTGAGGAAGTAAGAGAAATAGCCTTAATCAAATTGGCAGCCTATCAGCGAAGAGTGGCCAAGCATTACAACAACGGGGTAAAGTTTCGAAGGTTCGAAGTAGGAGATTTTGTCCTCAGAGAAGCCGAAGCATCTACACCTCAGAATTTGGGAAAGCTGATGCCAAACTGGGAAGGACCGTATGAAATCACTGAAGTACCAAAGCCGGGAACTTATCGGTTGAAGGCATTAGATGGGTCGGCAATTAAGAATACTTGGCACGCTGGCAGGCTTAGGAAGTACTTTCAGTAAAAATGATATCAGTACATTGGAAGTTTGTAAATATGTATGTCATTATCAATAAAAGTTCCCTTTTTCTCAAACAAATCTTGTCTTCGTTCTTGATCGATTCAACGGTGTTAGGAGGTTCGGGCGGACTCACCGGCCATTCGATGTGACGCTTTTTTCAAATAGTGGTCCTTATGAGTTTGTCGGACCCTTCGTGGTAAAAACAAACGTCATTGGCGTTAGGAGGTTCGGTGGACTCGGCCGGCCATTCGATGGCGACCTTTTCGGTGATCCTTATGAGTTTGTCGGGCCCTTCGTGGTAAACCAAACGCGTCATTGGCGTTAGGAGGTTCGGGTGGACTCATTGGCCATTCGATGACGACCTTTTCTAAGTGTGTGGTCCTTATGAGTTTGTCGGGCCCTTCGTGGTAGGCAAATGTCATTGGCGTTAGGAGGTTCGGGTGGACTCATTTGGCCATTCGATGGCGACCTTTTCGGCGAGTGGTCCTTATGAGTTTTCCGGTGCCCTTCGTGGTAGTAAACGCTCATTGGTGTTAGGAGGTTCGGTGGACTCACTTGGCCATTCGATGGCAGCCTTTTCGGCAGGTGGTCCTTATGAGTTTGTCAGGCCCTTCGTGGTAGGCAAACGTCATTGGTGTTAGGAGGTTCGGGTGGACTCGCTGGCCATTCGATGGTAGCCTTAATGGCCGGTGGTCACTTAGACCTTGTTAGGCCCTTCTGGTAGGCAAGTGTCATCTTTTAGACCTTGTCAGGCCCTTCGGGGTAGGCAAGTGTCATCTTTCAGACCTTGTCAGGCCCTTCGTGGTAGGCAAGCGTTGTCCTTTAGACTTTGTCAGGCCCTTCGTGGTAGGCAAATGTCATCTCTTGGTTTTGTTAGGCCTTTCGGGGTAAAAAATTCTAATGAAGCGATATGTCTCACACTTCTATAACTAATAAGTATCCCTTTACTTTATTACCTAAATTTTTTCTAAGTGTCGAGTTCTAATGCCTCATTCTTTAACTTCATCTTATCTCGTTATATGACATGTTTAGTTGTTACTTAATGATTGGGTTCATCCATGAAAGAGTTTGTGCATCTTTCCGAGTTAGATTAATATTGGAGTATCAAGTAAAATAAATACAATCAAGTCATAAGGAATGAAACCGTTTTTCATTGATATTCAATCTAATTACAATATTAGATAATTTTTACAAGTCCTATAAATTAAAGAAAGAAAAACAAAAACAAGAACATCAGCTTTAGGCGCCATCTTCGTCATCTGAAGAATCGAGTAAGGATGGATCCAAGTTGGCTGCAGTCAGCTTCTCTTTGCCACGACTCCGGCAGAGCTCGTAACTCTCAGAATATATCTTCATTATCTCCTCGTTGATTTCGTCCGAGTTCCGGTACTCTTCACATATTTGTTTGCGAAGATCATCGGTTAAAGGAGGCCCAAGGTCCCGAAGAGCCTTGAGTTCTCGGATTTCTTCTTCGAGCTTGAGCCGCTTATTCATATGATGAGTCTCTGCCGCCTCCAGTTTATGGATGGTCTTGGTCAGGATTTTAGCATCAGCCTTTAATTCCTCGATCTTCTCCATCCTTATCTCGCTCCTCTAAACCAAGTCAATGTTCATTTTGACGATCTCCTCGTCTTTCAGACTTTGATTGACTTTAGCTCTTCATTGAGGCCTTCACATCTCCCTCGCTTGAGCTAACTCTTTTGAAGCCCTTCATTTGTATGAAGAATGCATTCACGTTGAGTCTTTTCCTTAGCCAAGGCGCACTTGAAAGGGCATTCTCCTTCCTCGTGGCCTCTTCCTCGATTCGGCTGAGGGACCTCGGACGCAGACGCCTCAACACAAAGATTCGCCTATGATATCCAATATTATTTGATCGGTTTTGATGTATAAGTATGAAGATAAATTTGAAATAAAGAAGAGAACCGTTTACCTTCGCTTGAAGTAGCTTCATGCCCCTCGCCAAGAAATCCCGTTTGAATTATTCCCGAACCGATGATCATCGGTTTCACGAACAAAGGCATTGAACAGTTGAAAGGGAAAATGGGCATTGAATCGGGGCCACATCGTTGGAGAGGCCATGACGTCCTGCTGGAATTCGGTAGTTGGTTGTCTTGGAGGAGAAGGCGGGGGTTCATTGCGAACTGGCGAGGAGTCCACATGTATGGTTTCGGGAGAGGGGGACCGAGCAGGAGTGCGTTCGGGGGTTGACGAAGGTGCAGAAGGTGAACCGGGATGGCTGTCTAATGGATGCTTTCTTTTTCGGGATGGAGTGGGGACAGATCCGGTCGGCTCATCGTCAGGCACTTGAATTTCTGTGGACGTAGTCGGAGGAATGACAGCCGAAGATGTGGGAACTCGGAGCTCTTCGGCAGTCAGGGGGGTTATCTTAGTCCTTATTTTCTTTACACGAAAGACCTTAGCCCGATCGTGCAAAGGAATATCGAGCAGGCTCCTCCTCATCGGGGTAGGTTCAGAAGATGGAGGATTGGGGTCGGTTGAGAGAGTTGTTTGGGGGGTTGCTTCGGGAAGTGTTTCCGGATCACTTTCGGGGTTTGTTTCTGGTTGGGTGGATTTGGATCTTTTGGCGGATCTTTTTCTTCGGCGAGATCTGAGGTTTTCTTCTGGTATGTTGGGTTCGTCGGTTTGAGGTTCATCATTTTGAAGGGAAGTAGTTGGTGGATCGATGGTAGGGGGATCAACCCGGGAAGATTCTTCAGCCGGATGCTCTTCACTCGCATCCGCATTCTTCCTTGCTAAAAAATCTTCCAGGTCTCTCACTTCCAAAGAAGTCGCTTTGATCAGAGACACTGCAAAAACCATATATCGTAACTCAGATCATTTATATATCTCAAAATGATGTTACAAAGTTATTCGAAACTTACACTTGTGGTCATATAGCCAGGCTTGTTTGGTCAAAAGTGTAAAACTCCATTCTTTTGGAGGAATCTTCTTCAAAATTCTCGCCATCTCCTCACACGCCTTTCTTGGAGATGTCTCCAAAGTCGGCCAGAGACCCGATCGGAGGTAGTCCAATCTGGAAGAGAAGAGATCTCGGGTCCCGTGACAAAAAACCACTTCTCGTGCCAACCCTTATTGCTGGAAGGGGGGGTATCCATCAAGGGTCTCCTCTCGAATCTGGTGTTGGGTCGGGGAGACTGCTTACTCAACATTTTGAAGCCTCGTTCTCGAGACTTTCCGGCAGAGAAGAGGGTGAAGAAGATGTCAACGGAGGGAGAAATCCCTAATTCATGACAAAAGGCAATGAATGTCAGGATATGGATGTAGGAGTTGTGTGACGACCCCAAAATAGGTCCATTCCATCCAACCCATTCTGAGTCGCCAAATACATGGTACAGAAACAACTACAACTTTATTATCACAACAATAAAATCGTGAGTTTAAAACAAATATTATCTTCTAGATAATATTTATACTCAAATAAATCCTCATCACATTTATTGATACATTATTTTACAATAATGATGAGGACTACTAAACAACTCTCTCTAGAACCTTCATTCCATACCCCGACTAGTACTTGCTTACATTCTCGCCTCCCGAGAAGAAAAATGGAACAACAAGGAAAAGGGTGAGCTCAACTAGCCCAAGAAAAGAATGTTATGACTAAGATAATATACAACAAATTATCGTTAGTCTCCAACAGGGAAAAATCGATAGAATCAATGAATGAACAAGTTTCGGATCAATATTCGCAATGGAAATAATAATTCATAGAAGAGTTACGTAGAGAATGAAATCTACTATAATCTATGAATTTAACGATCCATCATCAATATTTTATCCTCAGAACATCAATCAATATTCATCTCAAATCAAATATTCATCTTTGCACTACAGCCAAAGATATTCATCAATCGGTCATGTTCATCTCAACACTGCTCATTTTTGCACTAAAGGCCAAAGATATTCATCGATCGGTCATGTTCATTTAAACACTGTTCATCTTTGCAATACTGAGCCAAAGATATTCATCGATCGGTCGTGTTCATTTAAACACCGCTTCATCTTTTGACTTTCAGCCAAAGATATTCTTCGTAAATCATTCATTCCTTTCTGACGGGCCAAAGATATTCTTCGAAAATCATTCATCTTTGCACTACGGACTCAATGATATTCAATAATATCATCATTTAAGACCGAGGATGATGAAAATATTTTTTAAAGAACGAATCCAAAGTGAAACAAAATGACAAGGATTAAGGATTAAGGATTCGTGATTTTGTTTTATCCATGTCCAACAATACCTCAAAAATAATCATAGTGGTGTAAAATTCAAGAATGATCAAAACATGGATACGATCAAAGCTAGTATCCAAAATAGATATTTTTTAGACGAAAAGAAGAAATTTTATTTTTCTATGAATAGTGGTCAGATATCGTGAATAGTCTCAGATATCGTGAATAGTCTGAGATATCGTGAATAAGAATCTCAACACCAAAAGATAGAAATTCTACAAAAACATCTTCACGCTTACATGAATAGTACTACGTGAATAAGTAACTCGTGAATAAGAACTCATGAATAAGAACTCGTGAATAGTAACTCATGAATAGTAACTCAGACATGAAAAAGTTCCAAATTTGATAAAACTTCAGATCAACATTTCAAAGATAATGATATTGAAGAAATAATATCATTACGAAAAAAATAATATCCCTTACCTCAAAGAATCGAAGACTTGGAAAGAAAGGTCGGAAGTGATCTTTGAATGAAACTTATCTTGAAACAATGAACTCTCAAAGTATCTAAATACTCACAAAATACGCTCAATAATATAGAGAGAAAAGAGAAAAAACTTTGTTTACGGTGTGATTTTCAATTCTAACTTAAATTTCTATTTATAGGAAAATGTTAGCCCGTAAAAGCGAGACTTGACCGCTACACTGATGGCTTTTACTCGCTACTATTGCCACCCACCACATTTGAAATAAAATTCAGCACATTTTTCACCAACCACAAGTGGGGCCCACTCAATTCTAGAATTTTCCACCAAAATCAATTATAAACCCTAATTTACGAATCAGACACCTCTTAAAATTCACAACAAATCATTCGTGCATTTTTAACGGTTCAAAATTTGTGGACATATACTCAACTTATGTATGTATAACATACCCAAAAATTACCACAATCCAACGGTCGGTGGATTAAAAATTATAACCCCATGATATATCTCAAAACCCCGATTTGATTTTTAATACCTCCAATCCGATAAAATCTTGATAAAACACCTCAACATTAATTCCTTCATTAATAACCACATAAATAAATCCATCATTTATATTCATATAAAATAAATATTTCCTTATCATATGAATCAATAATTAATTATTCACAAATAATATTACGAGAATCACATTTATACAATCAAATGTTCCCGGGAAGAGGGGCTTTCCAATAAGGATCTCTCCTTACATCGGCGCCTTGCAATTAGGTGACCAAACCTCTCCTTGTATGTAACTTTCTAGACATTGCCAATAATGTTATCTAATAATATTATTCAAATAATATGAATTATTGATCCGATAATGGGAAATCGTGTGCGATGACAATTATTGAAGCAATGAATAATATAAAATACCAACGCAAAGAATTATTGAATCAATAAAATAAAATACTTTGATAAGAATTATCGTAACAATTATTGAGTAAGTGCCTTCTTACGTAAGGATCAATAATTCAACAATCTTGTGCAATCTGGTGTCTTATTTATGCAACCACGCCATTCATCAGTATTTTAACCACCGGGTATTCCAACGGTCTTAATTGGTAACAATTACGCCGTTATTTTTAACCAACTTATATTTGTCGTTTCCTTCATCCAATCGCTTTCGTTATGGGCCTGCACATTGGGCGCTACATTAATTTAATATTCCCCGACAAAGATTTAATATTCCACGACCAAACGAATATTCCCCGACAAAAATGAATATTTTATAACCACTTGCTTATTTTGAAATATTTGCGTATTTAACCCTTAACTATCCACATTAATCAAATCAACCCTTACTATTTCAAAATAATAAATAAAGGAAATTCCTTTTTATTTAAAAAAAATTTCGAGGTCTTACAAGTTGGGCACTAATCGAAAGCAAAGCCCACTCTATGAAACCTGGGAGGGTAACGATAAAAGCACGGAGAGGTAAGTGAACCCCTTTTCCAAGAAGGTGACTGGCGTACGGCGACCCAACCGTCCTGGTCATTTGGTACATCTGCTTCTTGAGGAGTAGGGGCCCTTATAAGCGTACGTGTCGAAATCGATAACGAGTCCCGAGGATACATATTTCGGATTCTGATGGGAGGAAGGGATGTTGGCATGAGAACCTGTTCCCGATCCTTAAAGAAGTTAGAGGTTGAGACGGAGGGGATCAGAGAAGGATTTCCCCCCATGGTTGTTGATTGGGGGTTGAAACTTGAACCCTCTTGGTTAGGGTTTGGGTTGGGAGAGTTATGGCTAGAATTCACAGTCACCATTATTGAGATTTCGTGAATCAGAGGAAGAAGTTTGCGAGAGAAAAAAATCTCAAAGGTTCAAATTTCAAATTAGCGAGTAAAACCGCTCGAATTGGTAAAGTTTACCTTTTATAACGACAGCTACACTCAGAATCGAGGGCTTACACATTTAATTCACCGCAATGATGATGAATGGGAAGAGGTTTCGTCCGTTTTTGGGTTTAAATATCTTCACCTGAGTGGGCTTGCGTCTATTGGGCTTCCCATTTCTATTCCTGATATCAATTTGGACCGATTTTGATGGGCTTTGGTAAGTTTCACTTTGGATCTCTTGTGACTTATCATAATTCGTTATGTCGTCAGGCTATCTCGTTTATAGTCTTTCATTAAACATCCTGCTTAATAAAATACTAGAGAAGCGATGTTGGTACCATAATCCTTTTCCTTATTAGGGCGGACTTAATGGGCCCTCCTCGGATCATGTTACGCTAGTCCCGGGTTGGTCCGAATGGTTTGGGCCCGCCATTTGATTATTTCATTGGGTCCTTTTCGGTTGGATCCGGTCATTTGGGTCATTTCCATTATTTGGGCTTAGTCGTTGAATTGGCCCATTATACAAATGTCACTTAATCCAACTTTGATTTCGTAATCATTATACCAAGTGATAGTTGACTCGTGTATCCGCCACCTTCTGCATGGCATTAATGAAGATGGGACTCGAGATAACCCACGGGGCAAACAAAGGTAGCGAAGTGTGAAGTAAATTTGCATACTTTCTACCGAAAATGACCCAAGGAAGTGGGGAAAAGGTGTCGAGGAAGTGATGAGTGTACGCGATGGACCGGAGTGGAGTATGTATGGGGCTAAGATCACATAAGAAGGTAAGTAACACACATCCATATTATTATTCTCTCTCAGACATTAGACATTATTTTTCTCTTCATTGTTGACCTTGTGATCGCCGATACTGACTCTCACGCCGGAACTATCCCCTCGACTCACGGTAAATCGAAGCTTTTTAGTGTTGACTTGTTGAACTGTGCAGGATATCGAACGCGTCTTGATGATTGGGACGTGGAGAAAGATCTTGACGTTAACAAGTAGTATATATGAATTGTAGTAATACATTGAATATAAAATTAAATAATTGAATGTATATTAATTTCTTTGTATATATTTTATAATACATGCATCAATACTCTTGGAATAATATAACAAAACATATAAAATTTTTGATATAATTATGAATATGACATATATTGTATTAACTTGAAACTAACTCGTGACCCACTAAAATAACTCATCTCTATTTTACTCATTTACCCTGTTATATATAATACTCTATATAATAGATACAGAATTGATATTTTTACAAGCAAAAAATGATAGTTTCATAAGGTCCTTTTCACATATATAATAAATGGGTCTCACATTTATGTGAAAGACTTTGTAAAAATATCATTTTTTACTTGTGAAAATAACAATTCTACTATTATTATCGGTAAAAAGAGCATATTTTTGTTGAATATTTTTTAAAATATAATTTTTTTTGTTGAAAAGAGAGTTAAATTTGTGTGGAGAATATATTTACTGCTGCCATTATTTTAGGAAATTAATATTCTTATTTTAAAAAAATCGCTATAAGAATTTATAGTATTTTCACGTAAAAATAAGTAATGTGGAAATTTGAGTTTGCTTATTTTATACCATTCGTGAAGCGCCGGTAATTAAGAGAGTAACTGGAGGGTGGGACAAGGAAAGAGAGAGAAAGATAGAAAAGAGATAAGGTTTGTGTTTCTGTTGAGCTATCTATTTTCCTCTTCCTCTTCCTCTTCCTCGACAAAGCCAGCTAGCTAGCTAAAGATGAATCTCGCGGGTGGTTCCTTCACTACCTCGGTGGTCAATGTGCCCAACGTCCATACATATCATAATCCCCACTCACCTTTCTCTCTCCTCCATCGCCCAAACACTATTTACTTGCCATCGCCACCACATCTCTCCAACCTTACCACCACCACCACCACCAGCTGGAGAACAGCTGTCGCCGCCATCGACTCCTCCGACCCCATCGTCCAAAAGGTAATATCGCTTCTATTCTGTTCACTCCTTAGTCTTATTCCCCTTCATTTTCTCATAGATTCAATCTATGACTATATGGCTGCTACTGCTACCCGCTAGTGTAGCTAGTGTTGAAAAGTAGCCAATTGGGAACTGTTGGGAGTGGCTCATACTTCTTGGGTTTAACTAATGTTCTAGGCCTCATTGGTTTTAGCCATCTTATAGCTGCTAGAGTTTTCTAGTTCAAATATAAACATTGTTTGGTGTGTGTGAGACATATATACATATAGACATCAGACAAGCTGGGATGTATTATTTGCAGTATTCGATCTTAAATCTAACAGGAATCATACAATTTTAGGCGATTTCTATGCACTAGAGTAATATTTATTTGAATACTAACTGGAATTGAACTCAACTATGGAGAAATTATGAAATCTTGAATCTTGGTACACTTCTTATCACACAATTATTACTCAGAATAAACTATTGGCCTCTGGCCCTCTGGTGGTTAAGTTTGTACAAAATAAATTAGGGATTTAACTGCTGCAGACTCTACAAACCATGATGCTATGCTAGTCCAAACCATTATGATTATGATTATTTATTTTTTAGGACCAAATATGTGTTGGCTCATAAATCTTACTTCTCGACTGATCAATTATGGTAAGATATGTAACATTATATTGATCTTTGTTCTTTTTCGTTTAAAGGTCATTTTTTAGAAAATAAAAATTGTAGTTCTCTATATCAACTCACAGTTTGTTCTTTATTTAAAGACATTTTTTTAAAAGTTCTCTGTTTCAATTTACAATGCAGGAACATGCAAGCAGCAAGAAATACTACTTTGTTGTTGCAAATGCAAAATTCATGCTGGATGAAGAGGAGCATTTTCAGGAGCAATTGGCTGAGCGTATCCGCCTCTATGGAGAGCGCAACTTAGAGCAGGATTTTTGGCTTCTGATTGAACCCAAGTTTTTGGAAAAGTTTCCCAACTTTACTAAGAGACTTAAGAGACCAGCTGTTGCTCTTGTTTCAACCAATGGCCCCTGGATCACGTAAGACCACGCTTAATCTCTCATACCTTGTGTATTTTGATACTGTGCTGTGTTAATTTTTGCAGTAAAATGCATCACAAAACTTTATATTTTTATAAATATGAGAGTATCGGTACCTCTAACAATAACCCCCCTTAACTAAATTTTGTACGTGTCCCCTCAAGACTAATTATCTAGGGAGGTGGGAGTTTTGAGTTTAATTATTCCGTCTTTCACAATATCATAGCAATATGTATATCAAAGGGAAAGAACAACCTTTTCCTTATTTCTAATTTTTTTGGTAAAGGATTGGGGAGGTGGGAGTTTTGAGTTGAATTATTCCATCCTTCACAATATCATAGCAATATGTATATCAAAGGGAAATGACAACCTTTTCTTTGTTTCTTATTTTTTTGGTAAAGGATTGACGATGGACATATATAAACAGTATCTTTGTTGATTCATTACAAATCTCCACATGGGATTGCGCAGGTTCATGAAGTTAAGACTGGACCGAGTTCTATCCGATAGCTATGAAGCTGACAGTCTAGAAGAAGCATTGGCATCAAATCCTGTCAAACTAGAGTTTGAGAAGCCAGGAAACTGGGCGGCGCCGTACCCAAAATATGAGTCTGGTTGGTGGGATCCCTTCTTGCCTGCAAATACTGAGAAGCAAAAAGTATGATATATAAACATTAACTTTTACCCAGTTTCTGGTATGTACCAGTAAATTGAAGATGTTGAGGCTTTGAACAAATTAGTATTGAAGGAACTTAAGAAATGAAGGGACCTGATATTCATGTTGAAGTTCAAGGAACATTAAGAAATGAATCCAGAGAAACACCAATATAGGACTTGAGAAGCAGGTTCGTTAAAAAGAATTAAACAGCGTTCGATGCAACCAATCCAGGTAGGTTTAGAGGTGTAGACCTTGTTGAGTGAAGTTTAAAGGTTTCAAAAAGGGTATTATGGTGTTCAGGATCTCAGTTTTGGGGCTTCCATTGAAATGTTCTTTGGCAAACTCCTCAATAACTAATTCTGATTATGTGCATGCTTAGGGGGTTTTGCTATTCGTTTCTTGATTCATCTGAGAATAAAACAAGGTTTGGCAAAAAGAACTCAACACACAAGTTGCAGATTCAATTGTTAATGCATTTCATGACAACCATTTCAAACAAACCCTCCTTTCTAAAAAGACTATATTCATGGCTTTTTGGTTCATACGAAGGAAGGATGATCGTGTATAAAAAGAATATTGATCTCGTAAATCTGATGCATACTTTTGGGATCTCGTACTTCCATTACTGGAGATGGAATTACTTCTGATCTGAGTCTCCGATGCATATGCTAGCTAGGATCCTGGGATAATTGTTCATCGTAACATGAAGGTTTGATAAAAGGTTTTCTTTTTAATTGTAAACATATATAGCAGTATGTTCGAATCATACATTTTGAGTCTTCAAATAGTTGGAAGCCTTGCTTCGCCAAATCTGAATCAGCCTGCCTAAAAGTTAATTTTGTCACTGAAATTGTAAATTTATATAAAGGTTTTCAAGAATTCACAGATTAAGAGTTAATATGATAATCTTCATCAATCTTAAACCAGAATTACTTTGTCGTTAATATACTATTATATTTAAATTTTAATCTAAAAAGTGATGAATTAATGAATAAACAATTAATTGGAAGTAATTAATCAATAAGAAAAATTAAAAGAACTAGAGTGATCCAACTACACGAGAACCACTACTCCTACGGTTTTCCAACCGCAATAATGAAGAAAAATATTGATCACAGCTAATAATTAGAATAATTAATTTCAATATCAAAATATGTCCAATAATCTGTCATGACTTGCATATTTATAATAAAAAGAAATTTCCATTAGATCCATGACGCGACGTCTCCTTGATTGATTTCTATCAACTCTCCTCGACCGTGAAAATGAAGTCTCTGACGAAGTGAACTAAAAAAGGTTTGTATCAAGCCAACGGAATTCCTCAACACCAAGTCATGTACAATCATTCGAAGGCCTATTGTATCACTTCACTAAAAATTGACTGTAACCACCCCACCTGATCGACACAACTCGTTTATCAAACACATCCTCAATAACCTATGTTGTACGCTGTGTAGGAACAATAGAAGGTGCAAATGGAACAGGTAAAGGAGGAACAAGTA
Organism: Panax quinquefolius; assembly: GCA_020205615.1. Classification (NCBI taxonomy): domain Eukaryota; kingdom Viridiplantae; phylum Streptophyta; class Magnoliopsida; order Apiales; family Araliaceae; genus Panax; species Panax quinquefolius. Next base: position 750,760 of record CM035155.1, on the reverse strand, counting down.
TACGCTCATCAAGATTAACTAGTGTAGGCGAAATGGGTGAAAAAGATAGGGAGTAAAGCCTTCTACAATGAATACATGACCAATGCTCATATTATTTGGAAGATATAACTCGTATGCATTAATGTTAACCTTCTTTCAAACTCAGAATGAACTCATCCTCTTAGCATACACTTTCTTCCATGTGTTATTAGGTAATTTTCATTACACTCCTGATACATGCGATGGACATCTACAACAGACTTATTGTTTTCACAATTTAAATTAATTTTCTTTTTATCTCTACATGCAAATCATGAATGTGATGCGCAAAAGACTCTATAGACTCATTAGCCCTATATGCAATGGGAAAAGGAGCTAAATCAACATTGTGACGCCCCCAAAATAGGTATACATCACCCATCTTGAATCGTCAAATACATGGTACAAAATTCAAATACAACTTAATTATACAACAGTCGTGTAAAATACGACAAAACATATGCTGTGAGTTTTAATACAAATATTGTCATCTAGAAAATATCTACACTCAATTAAGTCCTCATTACATTTATTATCACACTATTTAACAGAATAGTGAGGACTACTAATGTTATTATCTGGACCGTCACTCCGTTCCCCGACTAGTCCCTGTTACGTTCTCATTTCCTGAAGAGAACAATGAAAGTAAAAGGGTGAGCTCAACTAGCCCAGTAAGAAATATTATGACTAAGATAATACAAAAAAAATTATTGTTAGCCTTCAACAATGTTAAATTGATACAATATAACAAACATCAAGTTTAACTGCAGCGGAACAAACAATCCATTAAAAGAGTCAAGTAGAGAATAAAATCTACTATATTTTTATGATTTAAAAGGTTTTTCATCACTTTTATCGTTGAGACTCAGCTTAATAAATAATCCACATCATCCCCTGTGACTACCAGGATATTCATTAGTATCACAACCACAAATTATCCATGCACTACGGGCCAAGGATATTCGTATATTCATCAATGGTTATGATTGTAGGGTTTCGACACAGAAACGCAGCGGAAATAAACCAATTTAAAGCAATTTCGAAACCCAAAACAGGATCCATGCGAAAACAATTAACTCAGTGGTTAGAAATTATTCCGATTTTGATACTGAAATTGATGCGCTCGAATCTCCAACGCAATCCAAATAAATCGCGCCTCTACGGTATCCACACAAACGCTCCGAGAATCGTCCTACAATCTGCAGAAGAAGGAACCGTGGTACTAGCCACCAAGGATGAGGATTTTCAGAACTTATTTCTCTCTAGTCTCTCTAAGAAGCGATTAGGGTTTTTCTTTATGAATAATACCTAAAATGGTCGCAACATATATCATATATATATATAGCCATTTAAAAATATTATTCAAAACCTAATTTAATAAAATCAAATTATATATATATATATATATCTTAATTAAGTCTTACTTAATTAATATACCTATATATAATTATCCTATTAATTTAAATTAAGTAATTTAAATACTATCAATCATATTAATATATTTAAATATTTACAATTTAAATTAATCCCTTTTAATTACGTTACATGTGTGTGACCATATAGGTTATTATTACGTTGGAAATAATTTTAAAATCATATTATAAAATTATAAATGGTGAGCGATTCTAGTAATGCATCACTGCTACCCAAGTAATAAAAAGATTGATGATTCGATGCAACCTTTTCGTGACCAATGTTTCAATGTAATTTAATCCTTTTAACCTTAATATCCTAGATTAAACTTGAGCCATGGAATGTGTCATACTCTTCATAATTTAATTTGAGTTTTCTTGATCAATGAGTAGACTATATGAAACAAATCACTATTTGAGCATGGCCATGCATTTCATAGTCCTACTCAATCAAGAGGCCTATGGATATCACCCCTAATATATAGGATGGTTAAATTCCATTTAGATCACTCATATTCCTCACACGATTCATGATGTACCCAATAATCACCTTTATAGTCCACCCTATTAAAGGTGACATTTGATGATATCAAAGTACATAAATTTTCGTGTAGTAATATAGTGATTTCAGGTCGGAGGACCATTACATCATTGTCACTATGAGAATTGCTAATGACACTTCGCATAATGCTCCATATAGAATTCTCATCAGGAGTCATCCAAGACATCGTTCTCTCAACATGTACTCTATCATTGACTTAATATCTCATATATTTATGACCAATGAGATTTGGTCATCAACATCCACATACTAGTCTCAATGCATCACCGTTGTCCCATCAACAATAATACTCGACTAGTACATTTAAGAACAATGATACTAATTATAATTATATAATCTCATGTTCAAGTCACATACTTGAAACTATATAATTTCTATCACTATTCTAAGAAATTTTATTATATTAACATTTATATAACGCAGTAAATAAAACCATAATAAAATTATTCATTTATTCAATCAAATATAATATCAAAATGTTAAGCAATTATATAAAATAATTGGCCTCTAGGGCATAAACTCTAACAATGATCATGTCAACAACTGTCCATCAATGCACTACAGACCAATGAGGACTTTTACCACATCATTTGTAACATTACGGTCATGATTATACCGATTAATCCCTGGTCATAATCATACCAAGTCCATCTATGCACTACAGGCCACAGATGACTTTCAACATAAAATAAACATGAGGATGATGACAATTATATAAGAATTCAATAAAACAAGTTCAAGAATTAATTTATCCAGGAACTAATAACGTCCAAATTGTCAACATGATACTTCTTTGTAAAGTAAAATTCAAGAATGCTCAGAAGAATATTTTCATGAAAAGATACTGGATGAAGCGAAAATATCAAGGATATTCCACTAATTTCATGGAGTGTAGAAGTCAAAACTTTAACCAACTAAGTATAATAAAGAATGGAATACCAAAAGAAATCACCAGGCATGCGATGGACCGCACAGACAGGTTATTCCAACAGAATAATAAATAACGGAATTCAGTCACGCGTGCGAACGCACACATACGGATATTCCAATGTAATAATAAAGAATGGAATAACAACAGAAATCACCATGCATGCGATAGATCACACGAAAGGTTATTCCAACGAATAATAATTAATGGAACCAGTGTCAGCGTAATACGCACCGAAGCGGGATATTCCAACGTAATAATAAATAACGGAACCGGTCAAATGCGTAACGCACGCACAAGATATTCCAAATGAATAATAAAGAATTGAATAATGTAAGAATTTCACCATGTATGCGAGATTGCTTGGCATAGATAGGTTATTTCAACATAATGATAAAGAATGGAATAATGTAAGAATTTCACCAAGTATGCGGTATTGGATAGACATATTATTCCAACATAATGATAAAGAATGGAATAATGTAAGAATTTTACCAAGTATAGGGTGTAGCCCAGCATATATCTGAGTTATTCCAATGTAATAATAAAGAATGGAATAATGTAAGTTCTCTTCATGAATACGAAAAAATAATACCCTTTACCTTAGAACAACCGGATATAGGAGTAGTGAAGTAGCGAAAAACTTTTTTCTTTCTCTCTAGAGTTTCAAATTGAATTCGTAAGAAATAATGAAGGAATGAGCTTTCATTTATAGGAGAATGGACCAATAGTAACTAATTCCTCAACTATCCGTATTGATTTACTTTTAAATGGATGATCCAGATTGGTTTACTATAAAATATTCTAATAAAACAAAATCTTTTAAATAAAATATAATATATTCTGCTTATAATCTAATAAAACGAATAACTTTATAAAAATATTCATTTTATATAAACAAATTTTACTATGCAAATACTATGTAGGTACTTATGCAAAACACTATGCATAATAAAATATAATATATTCTATTTATAGTCTAAATAAAACGAATAACTTTATAAAAGTATTTTGTTTTATATAAAAAGATTTTACTATGCAAAAATACTATGCATAATAGAATATAATATATTCTATTTATAGTCTAATAAAACGAATAACTTTATAAAAGTATTCATTTTATATAAAAAGATTTCATTTTTATTACATTAATAATACTAATAAAACAAAACTTCATCATCATTATTATAATTCACACTATTAATCGACTGTGTCGCTTCCAAGAAAGAGGGGCTTTCCAATAAGGATTTTTCCTGTTATCGCACGCAATTAGGTGACCAAACCTCTCATTGGCGTAACTTCTGACATCGTTAATATTGAAAATAATAATATTAATAACTTCGTCGTCTCAATTATTGATTTAATAATATATAAAATATCGACAATAATTGAATCAATTAACGTGAGATACTATGCAACAATTCATCAAGCAATAATTGAACAAAACCGAGTGACTTCTCACGTAAGCATCAATAATCAATACCGTGTCTTACTATGCAACCACGCGCGTATTCTCGCATTTTTAACACCGGTGTTTCAACGAGCTAACGATAAAACTTCACGTCGTTATTTTCATAAAAATATTTTTGTCGCTTTCTCGATCCGACAATAATTCCGCTATGGGGTCCACCAATGATTGTGCCATCGCATTTAATATTCCTGTTAAAACGAATATTCCCGACCAATCGAATATTATATAACAACTTGCACAGTGACTTTACAAAATTTATAACTATTACTCACAACTATAACATTATATCAAATTCATTCCATAATATTCAAAAATGATAATTATAGAAAATTCATCTTTATTCATAAAAGTTGGGGTCTTACAAACATATTTTCTAGGCTGATAACCAGTGTACGCCTGAAATAGACTCACTCCAATCGAACGATTAATTGAGTTATTATATGCAAACTGAATCATAGGTAAAATCTTATCCCATGTAGACACATTATCACCCATAAGACAACATATCAAATCACTTAGACTTCTATTAACAACCCCGATCTAACCATAGATCTGGAAACTTAAGCGTGGTGTTCAGTTTCTTCCAGAGTTTTCCAAAAATAACTCGTAAATTTTGCATCTTTATCAAAAACTAATGGTAACCCACACAACCTCATTACTTCACTAAAGAAAATCATGGCAATATGTGAGGCATTATCAGTTTTGCTGCAAGGAATAAAATGTGTCATCTTAATGAAACGGTCCACTAAAACAAAAACTGAACCATAACTCCTTTGGATTCTCGGTAACCTAAGACAAAATTCATGTTAAAATCCTCCTAAGGTGCCTAGGGAATCAGAAGTGGAGTGTACAAATTCATGTTCTGCTTCCTACCCTTAGTAGAATAACATGTGCGACACTTAGAAATAATATGAGCTACATCTCTCTTGAGGCTAGGCCAAAAGAACCTTTCTTTAATAATGACAATGGTCTTATCTCGACCAAAGTGACCAGCTAATCCTCCCATGTGTAACTCGCACAATAAATACTCACGCATCGATGTACTAGGAACATACAAGTGGGTTCCCTTAAAAAGACACCATTATGGATATGAAAATCACTAGAGGGTGGGGAACTAAGATTCTGTAAGGCAACATAAATGTCATTAAAGTCTTGACAAGTATGGTACTCATAGATAATGCGTTCAAATCCCACAACCTTCATTTTCAAAGAGTTGATAAGTATGGACACCCTACTCAACGCATCGACAACTACATTCCATGTCCTTTTGCAATGCTTAAGGACAAAAGAATAGTCCTTGATAAACTCTACTCACTTAGTGTGTGGATGACTTGCCTTTTTTTGAGATAAGGTACTTGAGTGCTTGATGATCGGAGTAAAGAACAAATTCTTTATGCAACAAATAATGTTGCTAATACCTAAGCGCCTGAACTATAACATAAAACTCTCTATCATAGGTAAAGTACTTTGTCGGACATCATTCAAATTCTCACTAAAGAACGCTATCAAATGACCGTAGTGACAATTTTAAATAAACGGATTCGGTGTTATAACGAATCCGTAGTGACAATTTTCATGTTTTATTTTCAAAACCTTCAAGAACATCAAGAACAGTGAAAGTAAATGTGTTGATTTTGCAAATTATGTGTTGTAACTTGTTAAAAATCATGCTAGATGGGTTAAGTAATGATTATATATGTATTACAATGATTGGGTAAGTCTAAATTCGTGTAAAAATAACTAATTGAAAGTTATGGCCATATTCATGTATAATTTTACGTGTGATTGATTTTTGGCCTAATTTGGCCTTGTTATGTTCATGAACTACGTAAACTACGAGAAAATGAACTCGAGTAACCCTGCTTCGTGAAGCGTTACTAAACTAAATTACCTCACCGACTAATCAAAAAAAATAAAATAAAAAATAAATAAATAAATAAATAAATAAAATAAAAAAATATATATATATTTGATGAAAATTATTATTAAAATATTTATAAAATAAATTAATATTTTAATTGAGATATTTATGGAATAAAATAAATATTCTATTTAAAATTATTATTAAAATATTTATAAAATAAAATAAATATTTTAATTGAGATATTTATGGAATAAAATAAATATTCGATAGAAATTATTATGAAATAATTTATTCGAGTGTAATAATAGTAAGAGAATGAAAATATTCTAATTTAATTAAGTAATTAAATTAGAAGGGTAATGATTTGTTAAATAAAGTGGAGTTTATTTTAAATAATTAAGTGAAAATGTAACTAATGAATGTCGTGAATACATATGGTATGTGTGTAGGATTTGTGGTGAACGGAAGTAGTAATCGCTTAGCCTACACGACGAGGCAAGTTTCCTGACCCTACTTGTCATTATTGTTCAAGTTTATTAATTACCTCGAGTAAATTATCATTATTATTATTCATGTTCAAATGTTATATTAAAGATTGATTATCTTTTCAAAGCATGATTCAGTTATACAATAATTGTCCTATTGTATACTTCCTGAGATTATTATTCAATTTGAATATCATTATTATTGAACCTTATTAGACTAGCGAACCCTTATTGATTCGACTAGTCCATAGTTAACGAAATGCTCTAAATTTTCAAACCTCGATGAATTGTCCAAACCAAACTTCCTTTGAGTGCGGACTCGAATGTCAAATCGAGATGAACAACCTGCAAAGGATTTACTTATCGTTAAGCGTTAAGATATTGTGCACAAGATGTTGTCTTAAGGGTCGATCCCCCAAAGTCACGCAAGTAGAAGGTCCATAGTCTTATGACTGTTAAAGGTTTCAAGTATAACCCTTGTTAACCTAGGACATAGTTTAAGGTCTTATGACCCTCCGAATTCTTTTGATTCTTGTTATTCATTATTGATTCAAAAGTTGATCTTTTATTCAGATGTCTTTGATTCACTCGCATGTTATTATACTGTTATTTCATTGTTATACTTGTGGGCAATAGTGCTCACTCTTGCTTTATAATAACATTGCAGTTAAGAACGAAAGAACTGACGAACCTTCCACTAGTAAAGGCAAGGGCAAAGTTAGCAAGTGTTGAAGACTTGTTATTTTATTTGATGATGTATTTATGTTAGACTTGAGTTAATGATGTTGTTTAAGACTTATTGTTTATATTTCCGCACATATGTTTAAGGTTAGTTCAACCTGGGATTATGTTTATGATTTAGATGTTGTAACCTATATAAGGGAAGATTTTTATTTCTATCTATCGCATGGTTTGCATTTATTATGGGTAGATAGATAGATGATATTTGTACAGTGAACACCAAATTTCGTGGAATCGAAGTACTCAGATTTGGGGGTGTCACACCTCCTAACTAAGCATTCCCCTTATCCCTATGCCTAAAGCATCACATGATACCTCAAACACTTTACTAAAGTCTAGTAGCACGAGAAAAGGTGCATGTGTCAACCTATTCTTGATTTCCACAAAGGTTTTGGTAGCCAATTTAGACCAAACGAAATCTCCCCTTTTCAAACTATCAGTGATGGGAGCCATAATGGTACTAAATTCTCTAATGAACCTCCTATAAAATATAGATAGCTCATGGAAGCTTCGAGCTTCGTGAATATTAGAGTGGAAAGAAAACCCTTATTTGAAAATCACAAACCCAATGAAGATGATTGACTCTTGAACAAAGGAACACTTCTTCAAATTAACAAAGCTTCTCACGTAGAAGAACTGCTAGAATCTTTCGTAAGTGAAGTAAATGTTCCTCTTGGGTTTTACTATGAATGAAGATGTCATTAAAATAGACCATTACAAACTTGCCTACGAAAGGACGTAACACCTAATTCATAACTCTTATAAATGTGTTGGGTGCATTGGTTAAGCCAAAAGGTAAGACTAACCACTCATAAAGTCCGTCCCTTGTCTGTATTTCGCGTATCTCCCTCTTGGATGCGGATTTGGTGGTATCCACTCTACATGTCTATTTTGGTGAAAATACGAGTCCAAGTCATCATATCTAGCATGTCATCAAGTCTAGGTATGATAAATTTATACTTAATGGTGATCTTATTTATGACTCGGCTATCACAACATATTCTCAAACTCCCATAAGCCTTAGGGGTGAATAAGGGGGTAAGACTTTCTCTAACAAGTATTTCCTCAATAACTCGCTTACTTGTTGTCTCATCTCAGTATGCCATGTAGGAGGCAGTTTAGGTAAAGAAAATCCGAGAACAAGGTCAATGGTAACTTATCGGGTAACCCAGTAGGCATAACATCGGCAAACTCATGTAGAATTTGCCTACCATCATTAGGAATCTGCCTAACATAACTAAGAATTTCTCTAGTACTGAGTCAACTCATGAACATCTCTCATCTCTTTAACTGCCACCACCACATACACAATCTTCTTCTCCAACACACTCTGCTCAAACTTCTTTATATTAAGAATATGTAGCTTTTGCAAAGGAGCTAGCGATGCGGTCAGCTTGAATAGTTCTGAATCATTATATAAGGAGTAGTGGAAAAGGAGACGAATACCGAAGATGGTGATTTGGTATGCATTTGTATTTCTGCTCTAGAATTTCTTTTTTTAATTTTGTGGTTTTGTATATCATTTAACATTTAAATGCCTAGTAGCGCAAATAAGAATTTAAACAAAATATTTCAGAATTTATGTGTGTATTTCAAAGTAAATGTTAGCATGTCATCATGAATGCTATTTGTATGATTTAAAATTATATATCCAACACATTCAATTAATTCTCAACTGCAACTATATCAATTGTTTAGATTTCTGTGTTCCAATTCATTCATTCATTCCATACGGGGGAGAAAGTGTTGTTAGAGAATTTTGTGACTAATGGTGATGTGCACACCAGTAAAGGCTTCCTTCAACTTGTAGCCGCTTTCTAAGGGAGATGAGAGGAGATTGTGTTTTAACAATATATTTGGATGAAAACAAAGAAGAAGAAGAAGAAAAAAGTACCAACAGCAATTAATCAGCCACCCTCTGGCATAACTTCCCTGTCCATCTGCTGCTCCACGTGTCACAGGCTCTATTATCGAATATGCAGGCTGGGAGGAGTTATAAGATGAACAGAACAGAACAGGTGGTTATGATCCAAGTCGCGCTGCCTGCAACTGTGAACCATATAACATACGGAGATGTAGATCTAGGTTTACAAACTACAACCCGACCCGACACAACACATTCAGATGATGCTGATTTTAGTTAGTTATTCAATAAGCTGATAATAATAAATTACTTATATAACAAACTTAATGTTGTGCTTCCAAATCTTGTATACATACATACATAGATCCGTCCGTCCGTCCTTCCTTGAATATACAACAACATAATAACAGTTGAAGGTGGTTAGCTCAGGTGATAGCGATTCTAGTGACTAGTGCTTTCAAAGCATATGTTATAAGCGGTTTTGCGTAGGCTAGCTGCAGCTCACTTGTTCATTTTTTCTGGGGGAAAAAAAATGTAAATAAACATTTGACAGTCTGTCTCTACTTTGTCTTCTAACCGCGGCATTTCTAAAAGCTTACCTAAACAGAAAAAGATAACAATGCAACCAAATGCAGCTTATGAATGGTCAGTTCGATCAGTTGACATAACAAGAGGTCCAGAAGAGCAACAGACAAGTCTTGGTTATCAACTAGTTCTCAAAATAACTGGAAAAACAGATTGGTCGTTCCGTCACCATATGACTTGATATCTGCTGGTCTGACCAGAGCCCTGCATAAAGGGCATGTCCTCTCCCTCTCAAACCTGCAAACAAACAAAACTACATTGTCCACCGCAATGATCCAATTTATAAAGTGAAAGTGAAAAAGGAGCATGCTGAATGTTTATCACTCAAAATTAAACTTAATACTTAATAACCTAAAAGAAATGTCAATCTCCTTCAATTTCAGGCTACGGAGGAGAGGAGATTGCAGCTGGAAAACTTTCTGATGGCTGGTTAAATCACAAATGTAGTACTTACAAAAAAGAAAAGGAAAAAAGAAGGCGCAATGAGTTCTCTTCAATTTCAGGATTGCAGTTGAAAAACTTCATTCTGCCAGTTGAGTCACAAAAGCAAGTACTTTCAAAGAGATGAAAAGAGTCAGGAACGAGTGATCCAAGAAAACGATCAAACTGATTTGAGGTTAAGAAAGGGTATGACTACATTTACAGTACGCCAATGTGGAACTTCATAAGTTCAAGTTTAAATGAAAAAGTGTGAGATCCCAAAAGCATAAACAACAGTCCGAGCATCAAGCTATTTCCTAGTCGGTGCCCCCCCAAAAAAAAAAAAAAACGAGCTTAACTATGCATTCATTTTCTAGTGGCAGCTTTACTAGAGTTAGTTCACCGAAGGTAATAAGTCAAAACCCATGTCTATTCTAAATGAATGAACAAAGTTATATAACACTCCCAACTAGATTCAATCTACCTAGAAATTTTAATCCATAAACTGAGCAGAAACCTCTCACAAACCTTATGGTCGGTTAACAAGTTATAATACAAGGGATAGGGGGAATAATTCATAAACCGTGTGGCTAGAGTAAGAAAATGCAAATAAGCTAACCATTCTGCTACACAATCTTCGCAAAATATATGTTTACAGCTAAGAAATATTGGAGCCTGCATTTTCTCCTGGCAAATGGCACAAAGATCCCCAGCAGCATTGATCTGCATGAAATTCATTCCTGACAAATTAGGATGGGTACATGTCTTCATGAAGACGAGTACTAATCAGCATAAGTAGAAATAATAAGCTGCAATATCTGTTATTCCAGAACCTCCTTTAATCTTATGCATGACAATTGTCCTTCTTACAAAGACACAGTTCATAGTTTCCTGGTACAATATATTATTGGCTCTTTTGCTCTCTCCACTCTTATGTGATCTTAGTTGGATCTCTGGCACAGACACACAACAAATGCACACTCACCCACCCACCAAAAAAGGGGGGAAAAGAGAAACAGAAAACAGAAAAGGGGATCAACTGCAGAAGGTAAAACAAATCAAATAAAGAAACAAAAAGCTCACCAACCTGCTCAGAAGTAGCATATGAACCATACTGTATCTCTTTGCAAGATAAGGCCCTCAATGCAGAAAATAATAATTGAACCTACATATATAGAATGCAATAATTATAACAATAGCATCATTATACTTTGAGGCCATAATAGCTGTTAGGTAAATTGGGAGTATCAGGAATTGAGGCGAAAAGCATATGAAGTTCATGTAAATGGAGTTACACAAACGCATACCTTTTGTACAATTGATGTAAGCTTGAAGGTCAAATACAATCCTGTGGTCAATGATGAAAAGAGGCTTCCATATTCTTTGTTTAAGAAAAAACGATACCAAACAGGAGTTGGCAATAAAACACGATACAGCAGCAACATATACTCAACCAGTGTCAGCATTTGTCCCTGAAAACCCAAAGGCGTTATACAGTCGGTATATTTTGGCTTATGAAAGAGGAATCTACAAACGTAAGCACCTTGAAACTTGGTATATACATACATATAGACATTAAAATTACCTGCCTCCGGTAATTATGCCCTCCACTATTCTTGTAATACATCAGAAGTATGCATTTAAACACCATTGCTGCCTGCCGCACCATTGTATCTGAAGGGAAAGAGAAATAACCTTCATTTAAAAGCATAACATAACACAATGAACTGAAAATATATAGAAAATGTGAAACACATAAAAGGATGCTTGGGAGGAGGCAAAATGGTAAGTGAAACATGCATTGAATTACACAATCAAAGTTTTTCCATAGTATGGCAAACACTGGCATGAGGTCTAACCACATTATCTGCATTGTAACTGATCAGTGCAAATCTCGTGGTAGGTGCACTTCAACAGAGAAATGATTGGTCACTGTAAGAAGTTTTACATGGAGAGCAGGAGCAGAAAACCACCAGTGAATATAATGGACTATAACTTTAAATGAGCAAATAATAGTAAGTGCTATGAGATGCCACTTTCCGAACCTAATGATGTTGATACGTTGAGGAGCTGAAGGGAGGATAAGGCCTCCAGCTTTGATTGTATGAACTTGCTTTATTGCACTTCCAGGAAGTTGTTTTGACGATGTCATGGTACTGGAAAGTGTCATATTCAAGCACTAAAATAAAAATATCTTCAGTCTCTCCTTTTCTTTATTTATTTATCTATTACTATTATTATTATTTTGGAAAAGTAGAGCAAAATGACTACTTTTTTACTCTATCTGCTTACATTACTGCAAAGGTAAGTTTGGCTTCTCCTTCAGACCACTGGTTCAGAGAATGCAAGGGACACTATGATTTCTGGCAAATTAGTGAATCAGGAAAGAATTGTGTATAACAAATATGCTTCATCCTCTTTATGTTGATATTGTGTGTGCGCGTTTTTTTTTTTTTTTTTTTTTTTTGGGGGGGGGGTGGAGATAGTGGGTGGTGATAGATAACCTCCTGATGTGACGTTAGGGAGTTATTAGTATACTAACTCGATGTTAAAAAGTGGGGAAACATTCAAATTTATTTTGTATAAAAAATGAAGGCTGAATATGGTCAGTTAAACGAATTTCTTTCCACATAAATCACAAACTCATTCAGCAGAAGTGGAGGAATTGGGGGTGGAGGTGCGTATTTTGACAGTAACAATTTACATACTGGTATACTTCTTTGATACAATTCTAGTCGGGCACGTATCAAACGACAACGACTCAACTCAAGTTCCGAGGGTTCAACAAATGGTCTTCAGTGATTGGGCTAAAGAGTACTCAAGGATACTTACATTGGAGTTCAATTCATATGAACGAGTGAAGAATTGCATTCCCAGACCAGCACGGCCGCGCGCTATTCCAAGCCAAATCAAGCGCTGCCGTACCGCTCTGCAGACATAAAATTTGTCTCTGGATTTTGAGCGCGGCCGCGCTCAAAACCAGTTCATTTCCAGCACGGCTGCGTCGCAGGGGAAAATCAGTTGACGCATTTTTGGTAGATTTGGACGTGGGATTACTTCATTAATTAGTATATTTTCAAATCTTTTCATAATTCTAATATAATTAGGATTCTTTATATAGATTTGATTCTAGATTGCTTGTTCATTAATAATTCTATTCCTTATAGGAATTAAGGTTTGATTTCCATTATTTTGGTTATTCCATGTAGGATTAAGATTTCTTATTATTAGTATAAATAAAGGGCATGAACATTGTAATTGATAACTTTCATAAATAAAAATTCTAGATTATTCTCTTTTGGTTCTTTGAAAACTCTCGAACTGTTTATGGTTTTTCTGTGAGGTTCAATATTGACTTATCATACAACAATACATAGATGTGTGTAGCGTCTTCTACCATACATCAATCGTTGATCGAAGGCTACCGCTTACATATAAACGAGGGGTCAAGGTGTCATTGATGTTCCATTCAACGCAACTTTCTTGTGCGATCGACTGTACCAAGATTCTTGTCTCTTTATAGGCGTTGGGTTAAGGTGTCGGGAGCGATTCATCCTGCAATTTTGCTAGAAACAATCCGGGCGACGACCACCTCACGCAAGTGTGTCGTCCATCATTCTTCCAAAGAAATTAACTTTTACATATTTTGAAGTAGGTAAAATTAGGGAGGTTGTCTCATTTAAATTTTGCATATGAAGGAATCATATTTTGTTGGAATAGGGGTCAAGCATCTCATGATTTTTCATGGTGAACATGGACAAGTATAAGAAGTTTATTTCAACCTACTAAGATTCCCATGATTTGTTACCGGCAAAAAGCACTTTTACCCCACTGTGGTTGTAGTGTTTTAAGCAATTAGCCACTGTGCTTTTAAAATATTCAATTGACCCACTGTGCTTTTTAAAAATGTACAATCAAGCCATTCCATCCAATTTGAGTAACAGACGTTAACAATTTGCTTACGTGGCTTTTTGAAAAAAAATAAAAAATTACGTGTCTTAGCTGACTGGCTTATTTCGGTCAAATTTGTAGAAAGTCGGTCAATGCTTGTTTAATGGATTTTCTTTATAATTTTTTCTTTTCAAACAAAAATATAAAATAATAAATCATTATGTGGTAAAAAATAATAATTAAAATAATAATAAATATTTTAATTCAGTTTTTTATAACTTTTTCTTTTCCTTTCTTTTAATAATTATTTTTATTTTAAAAATTAATTCCAAATAATACAAATAATATATCAAAATTTTTGTATCAATGAGATCTATTACAACATTACATTAATTTCAACAAAAAAATAAAAATAAAAAATCATTAATTATGTGACAAAATAATAAAATTAAAATAAATATTTTAATTCATTTTCTATATAATTTTTATTTTCCTTTTATCTTTTCCTTTCTCTTAATAATTATTTTTATTTTAAAAATTAATTCTAAATAATACAAATAATATATCAATTTTTTTGTATCAATGAGATCTATTACAACATTACATTAATTTCAACAAAAAAATAAAAATCATTAATTATGTGACAAAATAATAATTAAAATAATAAAATTAAAATAAATATTTTAATTCATTTTCTATATAATTTTTTTCTTTTCCTTTTATCTTTTTCTTTCTTTTAATAATTTTTTTATTTTAAACATTAATTCCAAATAATACAAATAATATATGTGGCAAAAAAATAATTAAAATAAAATATTTTAATTCATTTTCTATATAATTAAAACTTTTCCTTTTATCTTTTCCTTTCTTTTAATAATTATTTTTATTTTTAAAACTCCTTGAGTTCAGGAAGGCTCGTCACGGCAAGGCGGCAAGGCGATGATGGAGCCGAGAATTGTTGTTGGGCGGATTTTCCCGCAGGAGCTGCTGAGGGAGGTGTTGGTGAGGTGGAGGCCTCGGAGAGGGACTGGCCGCTGAGGAAGGCGTGAGTTGCCTGTGCGGGAGTGTGTAGGAGTTGGAGATTAATTATGAAGGAAATCGTAAGTTGTCGGAGATGTCAGGAATTTTGACCTTTCCGATTTCAGTCAAGCAGGTATAAATTTCTATTTAGGGTCTTGATATGTTTGTTTGTGAGGCGTGGTCATCGAGGGTTTAGGGGTGTAGGAGGAGGAGGGGGATTTTGGGTGGGCTGTGAGGGAAGAGGAGAGAGAGAGGAATTTTGGGTGGGTTGATTCAAATAAGAGGAGAGAGAAAATAAAAATTCATGGGTCATCTGATAAAAAGGAGATTACATCAGCAAATACACGTCATTTATGTTTTATTTTTTAAAGCCACGTAGGAAAATCGACCCAATTTTTTAACGTCTGTTACTCAAATTGGACGGAATGGCTTGATTGTACATTTTTAAAAAGCACAGTGGGTCAATTGAATATTTTAAAAACACAGTGGCTAATTGCTTAAAACACTATAACCACAGTGGTGTAAAAGTGCTTTTTGCCATTTGTTACCAAAGGGAAAAACTAAATCTACGGAAAACTTTGGTAAGAACAAAATAATTTCATAGCACAATTATTTATAACTTATAAGCATATAGCTAAGCAAGTATAGATTAGTTATCAAAAAGAAATATAGCTAAGCAAGTATGCAGGCACAAATTGTGTTTGACAAATAAGCAATAAATGGCTGAGATCAAGGTCTTACCATTGACCATGATGACAAATATTGCATGCCAGAAAGGTGGGACTGCTTTTGGAGGAAGCAACGCCAATGGGTATATCAGGTCTGCGTCTTGATACCACCAATAAACACAGATCACATGGAGCAAAAATATCACAGTAAAGCAGATGAGAACAGAAAGTTTCCTTTCTCCCTGCAGAAATCAGTTAATATGCTTAAATGCCAGAATAGAACACAACAAATTATATAACAAAAAAACACTAAGAAATATGATCTATTGTAATATAAAATTAGAAAGCTCGGAGATTATAAAGAAAACAACACCTTTAGAGCTGTTTGCTTTTGCAGAATCTCATTTGATTTGAATAGGACTGCAGAAATCCAAATTGCACCAAAAAAACCTGAATGAAGGAAACAGTTTAAATTGTGTATTGGAATCTTCATAAAAGATGAACTATGGTTGTTAAACTAAAATTACACATTATTGTAGTCGTGACCGAGCAATGCTATAAAAGCAAAGTACAAGGCCCCTTATGAATAATTTTTCTTTTTTTCCCAACTCAATAACTGTCTTTTAATCCCAAACTAATTGGAGTAGAATCAATTAATGAATCCCATATGTAAGAGTAAAAGTGTAGAAAAGTAGAAAGGCAAGGAGAAAATTAAAAAGACTAGCATTTAATTCAAGAATTTGAGATACAAAAGATAACACCTGATATTTCTTCTGACTAAAAAGAATTATATATCAGGAACTTAACCACAATGACAAGAATTTTAGAATTCATTTAGGTTCCACTATGAATAAGAATCAAGCTAGCTATTTACCATGAATGTTTCATAATTAATATAAATATTTTCTGAAGCCAATTAAGAGTATACTTCAGATAATGTATAATTTCATCATATACTCGGATGGCAAATTCTAACAACAGAAAGTGTATTGTTTACATTTAAAACAAGTGGAAATACCTTGTAAATGCTGGCGAATGAAAACAACCAGCAGAAGCAAAGAAAAAGGAAGAATCTGCTCGACCCACCTAGCAATCTGCTGAATACCATATCTCTGATAAGTTGGCTCCCCACTAACATTACTATGACTATCACCATCACGTACCCCACTTCTAGCTTCTCCTTGTGGAATGGAATTGAAACCCAGAAAAGAATGCCCCTCCACTGGCTCGTCCCCACCGTCTGCCGTCACCGCAGAGGGCTCGTCTTCTCCGGCGCCAATAATCCTAATTGAAACCTCCTCCTCCTCCTCAGAAGTAGTAGTAGTAGTAGAGGAAGGATGATGATAATTAGCGGAAGAGATTGAGGGATTATCAACCAATCCTCGCATTTGTTGATTGGAACCAGGTATTGACTGATTGTGAAGAAGTCCGGAGTAATCTAATAGGGCTAATAATGGAGTATGTATTAGATTGGACGCTGATATATTGTATCTGAAACGTAGTGGAATACTACTGCTGCTGCCGCCGCCGCCTGGAGAATTACTTGATGAAGACGATGTTTCCATGTTTTTTTAGCAGCAAAAAAGCCCTTATTTTGACAAGTCAAAAACCTTATTAATCGAGTAATAATGGAAGAAAGAGTCAAGAAAAGAGACCTAATAAAAGAGTGGAGTGGTAAGTCTGAGAATTCAGTGAAGAGTTTTAGTGTTCTAGTTCTAGTAGTTGACAATTAAGTTGATCTTACAAGGGCAACTCTTTCTTCTTTCAAGTTGATGATGATTGCTTCTTCTAAAATACTGACAGGGAAACCTTACTCCTTTTTTTCCCTTCCAACTTCTAAAATATTGAATAGAAAACGAAAAGTAAACAAGTAGACCCGGCAAACTTAGCCCACCCGCCTGTCAAAAAGAGGCTTTTGGGCCGTATTTTTTTGACCCACAAAAATTAGAGCCGTTTTGATTCGACCTGTTAAAAAGCCGGCCTATTTGGGCCAAACCCAAAAAAATATCAAAAAAGAAGCATAAAACAACATTGGCCTGCGGGCCTCCGCCCGCCAAAAAACGGATTTTGAACTTACATTTTTAAATTTTCAAAAACTCTAAATTATTTTTTCCTACCAAATGGCCATGGTGGCGATCCGTTTGTCAAGTCTATAAACAAGTAGTAGTTTATTTATCAATATCCCACCGGATAGATTATGTCATGTGGTAATTTATAAAAGGATGCAATTAGGTAGGTACTAGGTGGGGGAACCCAATTACTCCTCCCTTCAGCACTGGCCTTGAGCTAAAGTCCAAGGTGTCTGAGCTTTAGGCCAACTTAAATTGACCAATTTTTAGGACCCCAAAAGCTATTTGTGTTATGTTTATATATATATACTCAAATAAAAGAGACCAGCCCACGTCAGTTTAAATTTAAAGAATAATAAAAAATTTACTCAATAAAATAAATTCAAATTTTTTTATTTTCATTTTAGACCATTAAAAATTTAGGGCCGGCCCTGCCTCCCTTTTCTCTATCCCCTATTTGAATGATTGATTGTGGCAAAGGAAAAAAGGAGTAATCTTTTAGAGAGATTACTTTTTCTTTTAATTTGGCATGATTTAATCATTGTTCAATGTTGGGCCAAAAACTGTAGGAACATGAGCTATGCAGGATAGGAATGGAATGATTAAGAGACGGTGAACTCATTGTTGGGATCCAGTTAATATGAAGTTATTTTTTTGGTAAGTTGGTCAATTGACCAATAAAATACTAACACACATACAACTTTGCCTGCGTGTCAGTATTCTATTGATTAATTGACCAACTTACCCGAAAATAAACTTCATACTAACCCCTTCCTCATTGTCGTGGATATAACAATAAAAATATCATTTACTAATCAATCACGTGTTTAAAAGAACAATAAACTTTTTGTCATATTTAAATGGTCTGTCTAGGAGATCGATGATCAAAATTAATTATAGAGAGACAAAAGGATTAATTTTCTCTTCTTCTTTCTTCTTGACAGAGGAAGAGGAAGAATTGGTGTAGAAAGAGGGAGGTATAAACAGCAGCAGCAGATTAGACATTATTGATTGGGATCCCAACTCCTGTTTTTGTTTATTATTATTACGAGTAGTATGTATACTCCTACTAGTATTTTGATCTGGAAGAGTAGTAAATTCACCAGCGGTAGTGGAGGACTCTCTCTATCAATAACAGCTGTTTCAATATCTTATTTATGCTCGGATCTCTCACCCCTATTAAATACATTCACCCATCTCTTCTTGAAACCCCTGTTACGTACGAATTACCACTATTTATCTAAATAATACTTTCGCCCGTAACTCCTCCATTCCCTTGATGTAATAAGGTATCCATCTTTCTGTGTGTATATATATATATATAATTTCAAGAACTATATATATACGCATGCATTGCATTCGTGTGTGTGTAATTTAAAGAAGAAATGGATATGCTAATGCATTTATGTTGAAGATTCAGGATTTCATTATTCCTCATAACTTAATTTGTTTCTTATTTAGTTAATTTGTCCATCCCCTTTTTCACATAATCAAGACAAGACCCATTTTTACTCATCTTTTACTCTCAATCTATCTATCTATCTATCTATCTATCTATCTATCTATCTATCTATCTATCTATCTATCTATCTATCTATCTATCTAATGCTTCTTCTGGCCTGTCTATACGCCTTTCTCTGCTTGCCAATGCTCAAGGCTCAGTCACCAGCAGCAGTACCCAAACTTTCAGCTCGATTACTCGACTCACTTCTTCAGGACTATGCTTTCAGGGCATTTGAGCAGCGACCAAGAACCGGCATCGTCTACAATGCTAATGTCCCTGCTGCAGCTTCAAACTTGACTGGAATTAAGATTTCTGCTGTCAGGCTCAGAAGTGGCAGCTTAACAAGGAGAGGGATTTACAGCTACAAAGAGTTTAATATCCCAATCGGCGTTGTTGAGCAGCCTTTTGTGGAAAGGCTTGTTTTGGTATACCAAAACTTGGGTAACTGCTCCTCCTCCTACTACCCTTTACCTGGCTACACTTATCTAGCCCCAGTGGTGGGTATTTTGGCTTATGATGCATCCAATTTATCAGCTACAAATTTACCGGAATTGGACCTACGAGCCTCGAAAAAACCCATCTTGATAAGGTTCCCGAATGTGAACTGGAAGCCACGAAATGAGGTATCGCCAATGTGTGTTCATTTTGATCTTTATGGCTCGGTGGAGTTTGACAATGTATTGAGTGGGAATGTGTGCGCAACCACTAAACAAGGCCATTTCTCGATGGTAGTTGAATTCACTGCTCCATCACCACTTCCTCCTGCTGCTGCTGCTGCTGCTGCAAAGACTCAACGTCCTCGTGGCGGTGTTAAGGTTACATACAAGGAATTTATAGTCGTTGGATCTGGGGTGGGTGGGGTTGTTCTGGTGACACTAATGGCTATAATTGTTATTTGGGTACGAAATTGTAGACGTAGGGTAAGGATTCAGAAAATGGAAGAGGCCTCGCAAGGGAGCGTCCCCTTGTCAATGACAAGTATTGGGAGTACGAAGGTGCCAGCGGCAAATATGACACGAACCAGGCCGACACTTGAAAATGAGTATGTTCTATAGTGAAATGTTTCTGCTATTTCCAACTTAATTTCATATTTCATTTAATTCATCAGCCTATTTCTTTCTTTCTTTCTTTCTTTCTTTCTTTCTTTTCTGGTCTCACCCTCGAGTTACCCCGTTGCTTTCTGTGGTCTTTTTGCAAGAAAGATACCCCGGCCTCCCCTCCCCTCTCTATGCGACTAAACACATGAAGAAAATTGGCAACTAATTGAATGTAGAATAACTTTTAATGGCGGAACTCAATTTTGACAGCCAACTCACCAATCTGGTACAAACAAATGAAAACCATCATGATCTCTGGCGATAAATTACATATACATATATATATATATATATGGCTTGTACAATTTTAAGCGGGTCTGGAAAATATTCATTAGCTTAACTAACTTAAAGAATGTTGCTCCAAATAAACTATCTGCCCGCTCAAAGTAAAAGGCTAACATATATAGATGATTAAATCGCGCTCATTTCATAAAGTTAATTAGATGCATCCATCCATATATATATCTGATGAGCCAAAAATGAATGTGATTTATCAGTTCAATACCGTTTGGTTGCCTTGAAATAATTAATGGATGCTTCAATGTTGCTGATGAAAAGTTGAGAGTCTACATATATAGCAAAGATAGACTAGAGGTGATAAATTCCATTAAAAGGGTATCCAACTAGCTGAACAGAACAGTGGCGGTTTAAATAATAGCATCTTTACATACATACCAAACTAGCCCACATGTTGCGATGGATGTGGGACTGACTGGGTGTTAAGTAGTTTGCAATCCACTTGAATCACCAAGAAATTAAGCCTCGAGATGTCAGTTGAGTGCACTTGAGAGTGAATATATGAGCTCCGATTGCATTCCAAATGGAATGTGTGTGTGTGTGTGTGGAAACTGAATCCATCAGTTAAGAATAATTAGCAAGTTGATTCAACAACAAAATGGCAGGGCAGGGCAGGGCAGGGAGTAGCTAGCTGCAGTCACTTAATTTAAAGGTTTCAGATTCGTCATCTCATCTGAGATAAAAAGTTGAACATTAATTAAACATTTGGAGCATGCACATCATGACTTTCTTGTAGATTTAATTTCTCAACATGCAAATAGTTATTGCACTTGAGTCTCGTATAGAATATATTTTATTTATTTATTTATGTATGTATTGTATTAACTATTAAGTGTGTATAGGTATAGGTATATAACAATAATAAGACAGCTCACTATATACGATTTTTATTATATAATTTGAGGAGCTCCTCACCTCATGGTCACACATTGTTGTCTCCGGCCTAACGTGCAATCTTCTTCTTCTTCTATCACAGCTAGCTCTAAGGAATCCTATGCTACGTAGTAGTAGTAAATTAATTTACCTCGTATATTCAACATTAAAGAGAGATGAATAGTACGTAGTAGTGTTTTCCTTTTCCTCTGTATATAACATGAGTTTTGGCTCAATCAGAAATATAGGAATTATGGCGTACTTACTACTTAGTACTTGCCTGCAATGCATGGCGTGCAAACTAAGTAGTTATGGAGTTAATTAATAGTAATAATTAACTGATTAGTTATGAATTACTAATTAATTAGTACCGAAAAAAAGAAAGGTTTACGTGAACAATGATGCATGTGTGAATTGAGATGAGTTCAAAAGAAAAATAAAATAGTGGAGTAGTAAAATAGTTTTCTCTCCTCTCCTCATCTCGATCTCTTTACAACATTTTCTGGTTCCTAGCTAGCTACTCTTTTTGTTTTGGTACTATGTTTACTTTTGTGTGTTTAATTTTAGATACAATAAGTTAAGTTAGGACGATCCTGAATTAATTAATTAATTAATTATTGCACTCGTTATCTAAAAAATTGAGTTGATAGTTTTTTTATCTACAAATTACAATAGTCCATGCAACATTTTTTATACCTAATTCAAGTAGTAAAAAAGGTATATTGGCGGCAGTGTGGTTTTATGGTACAAGCTCACTGAAATTTGCATTCATTACCTTTCCCTTCTTAATTAAGTATGCCCATTTTATTTAGCAAAAAAAAAAAAAAAAAACTCACCTCATTATTATAACTCACCTCTTTAGGCCAAAAATATTGTAGATTACTATACAAATTTTGATTTTTTCACATCATGAAAAAGAGTAACAGACTCTTTATGTCATTGTATTAAGTTATTTATGGAATAAGTCTTGGCAGACATTTTTATTGGACATGAATATTCGATATTTTCAAAAAAATTTTTTTGCTTATGACTCTTAAAAAATGTATAGTATTTATTTCAACAGAAATTTTTATAAAATATAGTGTTTTAGGTGTAATTTGGATACATATACAAGAACAGGGTTGTACAGACTGTATAATCCTATTTTTTATATATGTATCCAAATTACACTTAAAACACTATATTTTATAAAAATTTCTGTTGAAATAAATACTATACATTTTTTAAGAGTCAGAAGCAAAAAAATAAAAAATTCCACCTGTCCAATAAATTGGTCTGTGTAGCATTACTCTTATTTGTGTGGTATGCATGCTATATAATATAATATAATATAATATAATATGATATGATACTACTTTATATAACAACTCCAAATTAAATATATTGAAATAAGAATTAAAGATACAAATTAATACAATTTGAGAAGTCACTATAAATAAATATATGACACATTAAAATAAAAAACACTTAAATTTCTAAAGCTACTGAGTCGACTCGGTACTTATCTTTTGATATTGTTGTATTGATTATATATAAATTTAATGAAATAAGTAATAAATTTTTTAATATAAGTAAATCTTTTTATTAAAAAAAAAGAATAAATTTTTTGATATAGTAAGAAGCGATAAATTACAAAATAATAATTAATAATAATAAAAAAGAGGAAAGAAAACCGAGAACTTAGCTACTGCTTGACTTGACTACGTAGCCGACGTTAGCCCGTCTTTCATCTTAATGCAGAATATTCAAAAAAGCTTGAGTCGTTTTCCCCAAGCGCTCCTCCTGCCCTGCCCGGAATGATTGAAATTTTATTTCTAATCAAAGTAATTGGTCTCCAATTAAAGATTATTATGTGTATTGCGATTAACATCTTTGACTTTGATAATTAATTTCAAACCAACCTTTTTTATAACGGTTTTTAACTTAATACTAGTATTATTTTTTTGGGAATAACTTTAGGATATCACTATCATGATTGTTGATAAGATTGCCCATGTAATAAAATTATTAGAAATTAATATTAGTATTGGAAAATTATTTTAAGTCTAATTTTACAATTCTTGAATGTTAAGAATTAATAATAATTCCAATGAGTTTAACGCATGCATGACAATATATTTAAAGTTTATAACTATATATAAAGAATCGAACATAAACATTCATGTACTCGAATCCAACTTGATTCAAGCAACCAATAAATAGTTTTTTATTTAAACTTAATTAACTTAAAAGTCACAGAATAAAACAACGGAATTGATTATCCTCAACTTCTATCGGATACACATGTGAACATATAACTTGTAAATGATAAATCAAGCTTACGTAACATATGTGACTTTCATTTCAAATGACGTTGTTGTTATTATGACTCACGTGACATACTGTGTCGGTGAAGTAGCTATATATGATACCACAAACACGTTTAGTTTCGTTTAGCATGAAAGTCGTGTTCTCTCACGGATCTTTGTTCTCATCTATAACTCACCATGCATTACTAAAAGACATCTTCAATTACGCCACCAAACTATCGAGATAAGTAAAGTAGGAACTATATATAAAATTACAAATTATAAAAAATCACTTATTAATTATCTTTCATGTATTTTGTTGAACAATAAATGATATACTTTGAATTGACAACTATTTTACTAAATGTAGCGTCATTTGGTTTATATTTTATGTCATTGAAATAACATAAATTCAATTGGAGAAAAATTCTTGTATAATTATAAAAGTTACCCCATGTAAAGTTGATGAACAGCAGCTCGATCGAGTTTGTCTAAACTTAATTATCCATAGAATCAAATGACTTGAACAAGAGTGCATTTGGTTCAAAATTGATCTATTTATTGTTTACTAGTGGTTTCCAATATCCAAAAGAATGAAAAAATAAAAATAAAAAAAAGAGTTTGTACTCTAAAAGATATGACTCACGATGTTATTTACACGCATCAATTTAGAAATTTTACACCAAAACCCCTGCTTCTCTCTTATTATCACACGCAGGCAACTGTAAAAAACGTAGTAGTAAAATAAAAAATAAAAATAAAAACCAAAGCCAATAACAAAGGCTTAGAAAGATACACATGAGTGCTATATATATAGAGAGAGAGAATATCAACTCCACAGAGCCAGCCAGCTAGCCAGAGCCACACTGACAACAGGCCTATTTAAAAGCAAGTTTTAAACCCCCTTTTCTCTTTCTTACTATGGAGGAAAAAAAAACCCCACTGCTTTTGTACGTTTTTACATTTTCACAGCTCACCAGGAGGCAGGACTAGTATTTATTTTCTTCATTCCACTTCTTAATTTTATTTTCAGGGTTCTCTTCTTAGCTGCTGCCTGTCTGCTGCTATCTGAATAACCCCCTTTTCTTTCTTTCTTGATTCAGAATCCCTTTTGCATAGAAGCAGTAGTAGCAGCAGCAGCAGCAGCAGCCATGTCCAATTTATATAACCAGAGTTTGAATATGAATTTCTCACCTGCAAGAACTGCTTCTCCTCATATAAGGACCAACCCAGATGCTGATAGGTACCTCCTAATCCTTTTTTACAATAAAAAAGAGCCATCTTTTTCAATTTAATTTCTTGATTTTCATGTTCACAAACCTTGATAATATCTCCATATCTGTTAATTTCGGTCTTTTTTTTTTGCTGTGCTTCATTTCATACAGTCTGTACTTGGCAGAGCTAATGCAAGAGCGTCAGAAGCTTGGGCCTTTCATGCAAGTCCTTCCCATTTGCAACCGACTATTGAATCAAGGTTAATTTACCGCGTCAATTTTTGGATCTGTTATATATATTTATATATATATATATGTGTGTGTGTGTGTGTGTGTGGGGTGTGGGGGTTTGTGTAGGATGTTTTTCTTACTTTGATTTTTCTGTGATTTTATTCTCTCCATAATAATACATATGCAGGAGCTGCTGCTTTATGCTTTGAATCTGTGATTTTAATTGAGCAGTGAATTAGAATTACAATTTCAGTTTTGCTGTTAATTATCCGTTTATGTCATTGTTGATCCATGCTTCGATATTGCTCCAAGAAATGTTTGTTGATATGTCAAGATACATTGGAATTTTACTAGACCTTATGTAACTTTAACCATATTTTTACATCGGCCACTGCCAGCTACTTGCATTGAGAAAACACTTGTGTTTATTTATTTATTTATTTTTATCAATGATCATCATTATCAATATTGTGGAATTCTTGTGGTGCAAAACAAAGACATTGGATGTGAAATGGTGGATTCCTTGAAGGAATAACCTGAGGGTCTCACGTTTCAATCAGCATCATAAGAACACCATGCCAATTGCAGAAAAGGACATTGGATGAAAATATTTTATTAAATGTTATGGTGCTGTTTGTTTGCTTAGACTCGGTTATAGAAGAAAGACATGTAATGACGCCATGTCTTAATGTTAAGCGACTGTAGTGTACTTCATGCCATGTATGAAGGATTTATAGCTGTATCAGTGGTGGCTTTGTCAATAGATGTTAGCAGGAAAGCTTGCCTACCTCCTGAAATCACTACAATGACTTTAGTTTATGAGTCAACAATCACAACCTAAATCACATTTTGAATTGAATATGTTGTAGTGTTCATCTTTCTATTTTAAGCATTAGCTATTGGTATATTATATTTTATTCTTTCTCCCACGGACCATAGGTGATTAGTGATATAAATATTAAACTTGGTTGATATTGACTTTGATTTCAAACCATTTATTTTCTTTTCTTTTTTCATTCTCTTTTGTATCACATATTGAATCTACGTATCTTTCTACTCCTTATGACAGTTGAAATATTTTTCTGCAATCTTGCATAGCCATATTCGTGACTAAGAAAAAGGAATGGGCTTATTAAATGCTTTCTTAATTCCTATGCACTATTGACAGAAATATCAAGGCTTACCAGAATTAATCCCAACCAAGGTTTCAGTGACTATGACTTACTGCAGCGTGGAAGCCCAAGTCCAATGAATTCCTATGAAATTCCTGATATTGGAGGTAAAGGTCTGGGGCACTGGAATGGAAATGGATGGAATGCTCTTCAGCATGAGGTGTGTATGTTTATGCTTGACTATTGTTTTTAAACTCTTAGTCCACAATTTAATATCCATGCATTCTGTTCTGCTTAGTATCCTTCTATATCTGATTTGTTGTTTGTAAACATGGGTCATTATCATACTGTACACCTCCAACTTGACATTCCTAAAGTAAAATAGGTAACACATATTTAGTGTGTAATAGATATATGCTTAATAGAACTAATCTATATAATTAAAAAAAAATAGTGGAAATAATCCAATGTGGAATTCTCTTGGTCCTCTCTTTTAACATTTGCTTCTTTGATCTTGTCTGGAGGACTACTTAACAGTTCACCATGCTATCGGGAACTCTCCCACTGCTCTATAATGAATACGGAAAATGGCATGGCCCTGAAGAGCACCTATACCGCAGTTATATAGAGAAAGGGGCTTACAAAGGCATGTTTGTTCGTTAGAACCATTGCAGTATATTCATGTGTGTGGGTATCAGTAATATACTTAGAGACCATGTGTTTGACCTGTAGGCGAATTGAATGTTGCATTATACCTTCCCCGCGGACAACATTTCTCTTTGCTTTATTGTAGACTATCTGGAGAGAGAGAAATAATCAATGCTTTGAAGACTAGGAATGGCCTTTACACCAGATCTGTGTTTTTTTTTAATTTTGAACCTCTTGTTCTTTGGAGTCCTGAGGTCTTCCCAGGTTCGATAGTGGCCTTTGTGGATATTTTGGGCTTGTTTCTGTATGGTAACCTAATTGAAGTCACTTTTGGACAGATAACTTGTATGTGAGAGAGCGTATTGCTTTTGGTTGCGTGGGGACTATTGTTTTTTTACATCATACAACATGTCATATGCTTCTGTTCGTTGCTATTCATTTAACACACTGACCCAACAAAAACAAAGAATTTTTTAAAGAGTCAAGCACGGGGACTATTGTTGGATGGTAATCGCTGTAAGCTCTAGGAATGTACTTGAAGAGATTCAGTTCATACTTGCCAAATAAAATTAATAAAAGAAGTCCACGTGCTTTTAATTCAGTAAGAGCTAGATAGATGTATGTATTATACCTCTAATTGAGGTTTCAAAGTGCACACATAATGATACCATTCAATACATCTGGAGCATTTAAAGATTTTAACTATGTGCCTGCTAATTAACAGAATTACACGCTCTCTCTATATGTCATTGTACAAGTAAAGTTATGTATGTCTGTACTCTGTTGTCAGGTTTACTGAGTGTGTGCTAGTTATTTTACATGCTTCGATATATTGAGGGGCGTTGGGTGACATTTCATGTGTAACAAGACAAGATCAGCATCAAGCTTTTCTCATGAACTCCTTTGCCTATTTACACTGGACTGTGGAGTATTCCAACACTTATGAATGTTGAAGATGAATTACATTAATCCTTGCGCAATCAATGTCACTGAAGCTGATGTTGTAAATTGTTTGGTTGTGGCAACTTCCATATTGAAGCCGTAGTTTATTTCTTTTGTTTCTCCCTTCTTCTGTTTTAAGCTATATATGCTCACTGAGCAGAATTCAAGGAACTTGCTGATTTGCCTCATTTGCTTCTACTTTAGGCTCCCCATTTTTTATTCTGGTTGTTTTATTTCCTGATATCTATTTGATTGGCTACTTCTTCTTCTCCTCTTTTACTAACATGTGCGCATTAGCAGATTCACATACTAAGCTTTGTGTTCATTTTGTAACAGAGAGTTGGTGGACCACAGTGGTTGACAATGGACTGGCAAGCAGCACCAGGAAGCCCAAGTTCCTTCATTGTAAAGAGGATATTGCGCTTGGATATTCCTGTTGATAGCTATCCAAATGTAAGTTGTGTGCCTTATATATTATTGTTCTTGATTTTATCTGAAGTGTGATCCTTGCAAGTTGTTCTTGAAATTTTGAAGTGATACGCATTATTAAAATCTTCTGTCTATTAGTTCAATTTTGTTGGGAGGCTTCTAGGTCCTCGAGGCAACTCCTTAAAGCGCGTGGAAGCTTCTACAGGATGCCGTGTATATATTAGAGGAAAAGGTTCAATAAAAGATCCTGAGAAGGTAATATATTTTCCTAAAGCATGCGAATCTTTGGATACAAGTAACTCAACATAATATTTAAATGGTGACATCATGTTTTAATTTTGAGTTATGATTTTAAATAAGCAATATTTCTTTTATTATTTCTCAATGTTGTGATTGGCTGGGTGCTAATTTCCTTTTTTTCTTTTTCTTTTTTCTAAACAATCTAATGTGCTTTCCCTAATTTAATTCTGAAGGAGGAGAGTCTGAGGGGCAGACCAGGCTATGAGCACCTGAATGAACAGCTACACATTTTGATAGAGGCAGAATTACCTGTCAACATTATTGATGTACGGTTAAGGCAAGCGCAGGAAATCATAGAAGAACTGCTCAAACCTGTGGTATGGATAGTTTATCCTCATGGAAAATTCATTACGTCTGTAACATTCCCTTATTCATACAATCGAGTTGAGTCCACATTTCAAGCATTAGTAACAGCTTGAACTCAACTCAACTCTGGTCAACATAACTTGTCCCAACTACTAGGGGCCGGCTACATGAATTCTGTTTGACCATTCTTCTGTTTCGGGCAGTATTTTCTGTTAGAATTTAAGGCCCGAGCAGGAGAAGCAAAATGACGTGAATGGTCTGTTTCGGGTGTTAAAAGTTGTACTACATTCCAGGTTTGCGAAATTCTCTTGTGAGTGATTTTGTGGATGGCATTTGATAGTAAATGTCTGTTTCTGGGGAGATTAGACCCCCAAAAGACTTAAATTGATCAAATTGGCGGAACTTCTTTCTTTTTTGTTAATTGAAAAGATTTAATGTATTACATAGAATTCTCAAAAGGGAAGTACAGAGTATGTTTCTGTGTGGAAATTTAAAGTATGTTTCAATGTGGAGCAGCGACATGATAAAAGTCTGCTTTTCTTGTTGTTGTACAAGTCTGGGAGAAAATGGAACTGTCTCTCTTCTTTGTTAGGAAAGAGGAGGGGAATTAAGGGAGGGTCAATGAGTTTTCCTTTCAGACCCAACCAAAGCTATCCTCCCAGAATCGGGAGGGATGAAATTTTTTTTGCTTGCATGCATGCTATTTCTTTACTGATTCAACATGTTCCTTGTGATATATTTTTTCTTTTGATAAACTAAGTATCCTACATCTTCAATTGCAGGACGAGACACATGATTTGTATAAGAGGCAACAACTGAGAGAACTTGCCATGCTAAATTCCAATTTCAGAGAAGAGAGCCCTCGTCCGAGGGGTAGTGTCTCTCCATTTGGTTCCAGTGGGATGAAGCGTGCCAAAACTGGTTGGTAGAGTCTCTATTTTATACTTGTCCTTGATGGTTTGTTACAGAGACACAGATCTAGTAAACCTCATCTGCATATGTTACCCTCCCGTGCATCTCCCATTTGGTTCAGTTCAATGGGATGGATTAGAAAACTGGGTGTTGAGCTTTAAATGCAAAAGCCTTATTTGGCAACAAGGAATGGAGAGAAAGAACAGCTTTTGTGACTTGCTGTTGTTATAGTAGAATGTTATTGGATTTATTTGTTATTAACCTTCTTATGACGAGTGTGATCGATATTATTTACAACAGACAGAACCACATGCCTTTTAACATTTTGTAAACCTATCTTTTTCATCATTTAGTTTTGGAAACTCATTTTTGAGAATTCTTATTCCCACAAGAAAAAACTAGAAGGATTAAATAGTTTTAATTAGTGCTAAATTAAGATAAATAGTCTAATTTTAAATATATTTTTTTGCAAACAAATATAGTCTAACAGTATTGAAATGGTGTTAATTTTTTTTTTTATAAAAATTAACTTACGTGACAAAGTGGGTCTAACAACCAATTAAAATCGGTCATATTATTTTGTATCCGTCTTTTATAATTATTCTTTTATCACCAAAATATTGTTTGGTTTTGCACTAATAATCTATATGAGTTCAAATGATGTTGAGAATACAAATTGTTTTTTTAATTCATAAACACGACTTTGTAACTTACAAAAAATGTTGGCGCCCAAAAGAAACAACCATGTAAGTATGAGTTAAGTTGGTGGTGATTTCAAGGGTTTTTGGATAAGTTTGTTGTGTAGTACTACTTAGTAATTTAAACAATATCCAAGTGGTTAGTCCTCATATCAAATTTAAAATTATAGATGTGTAAATGATATTAATATCCTCTGTTTCCAAATTTTTTGTCCTTGTGTCTTTCATTTAAATTTTGACACATGTTTTTTTATTTAATTTTAAAATTAATTAGTGTTAAGTAAGAGACTATGTGTCAAAATTTAAGTGGAGGGACACAAAGGAATAGAAAATTTAGAGACAGAGGATCTGCTCTCACTAATGTCTCATAAGGAGCTCAATATTGTTGTTGTTAGTGATAGGGTCACGTTTGTTTGTAACAATTATAATTTTAGGATTATATTTTTATGGACTATTAATCTTAATCACATATTTGTTTAGAATAAAATTATTCATTGTGTTATATTTATTTTGTTATAAATTATTTAAAAAATTGAATAAAAACGATTATTATATTATTACCAGTAATAACATAAAATTATATTTTCAATTATATAATACACTTATCTGGTACGGGTCTGCAAAGTTACTTTGGGCTAATATTGGACATCCACAACTATTGGTACTGGGATTCGAGACTTGCAGGGACTCTAAGCCCAACGCCCCAACGGCCTAGAAGAAAAGCTACGGAGATTTCAGAATTCCTCAAAGGCTCACTTTCCACCTATCCAACTTATATCTCTGAAAACCCTAAAAATCTCTGTCTGTTGTGTGGTTTGATTCGAAGCAGTAGGGAGAAGTAGGTAAAAAGAGATGGGGAAGCAACCGGTGAAGCTGAAGGCAGTGGTATATGCACTCTCGCCGTTCCAGCAAAAGGTGATGTCCGGTCTCTGGAACAATATTACCGGTAAGATCCACCACAAGATCACCGAGAACTGGCTCAGTGCCACTCTCCTCATCACCCCTGTCGTCGGAACCTACACGTAATTGTTACTTCTCTCTCTTTATATTTTTTTCACGTGTACCTGAATAATCTTTTATTTCTTTTTCATAAATCAAGTTTTGTGCTCGGATTCATTTATTGTTAATTTTTCATGTCAATCATATACAAGTATATTTGCTGGCCATTTGTGGTTTTATCATGGTGTTCATTTTTTAATGATTTGAACGGACCTGGGGGTTTAAAATTTAAGTTATGCATAATTGGATCCATTATGTGGGTTAAAATGAAATATATGTGTAATTTGGCCTATTATCCATGGCCTCCATCTTTGTAATTGTTGGTCCTTACGGCGTGATTGAATTATAGCTAACTAGTTACAGTGGCACAAGCAATGCCTGTGAAGGATCGATATCATTGTCCCAGATTATTTGGATTTTATTACTTGCATGACAAAATAAATAAATGAAATACATAGTATCAAATAAAAAAGAAGTTAAATTATCATACCTAAAGAATATAATGAAGACCTTATGATGAGCTAGAACAAATATCATGAATAAAGAACATGGTGGGGATTAATGAATGAACAAAATATGTTCAAATGATGCATACCTAATAACAACATAGGAGTACCAAAACTGCCTTGAAAGGACATTACGAAATACGGAAATCAGTTTGGGGCATATATTGTTTTCATGAATTTTTATAATTTTGAATGAGTTTGATTGCAAAGAGTTCAATTTTTTTGCCATAATTTTAAACTTTGGCTAAAACAAAGTCAATTGAACTTACAGAGAGAAAAAGATGCAGCAAGTAAAACTGCTACAGAGATGGGTGAGTGATGAGGTGGTTATTACTAATAGGTTGCTATGGTAACTTGATCAAAATAATTACCTCTTCCAGAAACTATGGGACTGTTTGCTTCATAACTTTCTTAGGATAATTACCTCATCCAGAAACTATAAGTAAATGTCATACAAGTGTAATCTTTGACAAGCAGACAAATACTTAAAAGATTTTACTGGATAAGAATCATTGTACTATCTAAGAAGAACCATGTTCTCCAATATGTATGACTACTTTTTCCTTGAATGGCATTGATGTGGATGGTCTCTACTCATTTGCATCTTAGGTTTACCATGAAGAATTCTTACTCGAAAGTGAACATTTTTCTTGAAAAAGGTTAGACATCTGTCCCTAATTAGGAGGGTACAGACACATTACTTTAGTACAGTTTAAACATGAATGAGCAATGAGTATGATACTATGATGATGACATCTATGTGGAGCCAATAACACCAAGGAGTTGAGAGAAAGAAAGTGAAGCTGTCCTGTTAACTTCAGTTTAGGCAAACAAAGCAGCCTCATACAAGTTTTCTGATTCTATCTTTTACTATGGCTATATTGGCAAATATAATAGGATGGCACGTTGCATGATAGTTTGCCGCATAATGTATCCCAAATAGGAGTAGGATGTTTTGCGATTTGCAGCATCATTAATTATTTTCTTGTGCTAGTTTTGTTGCATTATTTTAGGGTTGCTAAATGTCGTGGTTTCTATTTAATTACATATGAATCATGTGGTTTGTTTTTGAGTTTTGACTTTCACCTAGTAAAAGTAAATTATTTTTTTTTCTCTCTTTTATGTGTGGATATGACACTGTTTATAACTAGCTTTTTTTACTGTGATATTTTTGTGCAACGCAGATACGCCCAGAACTACAAGGAAAAGGAGAAGTTGGAGCATAGGTACTGAGTTCATGATTGAAGTGAAGTGCTTTCCCACACCCTTTGAGGGAATAAAGAAGTGCCTTCATTTCCATGGGGAAATTCTTATTTTCTAGTTGTCATTGCAAATAAGCTGACTGGCATGGTATTGACAGCAGCTGCACTTATTTTAACTTTTTAAATATTAGAAGTATTTTTGTTATGACATTCATCATCAAGAAAAGCATGGTTATGGTTGTGGCTGTAGTTTTTAGTCCAGACTTGTTAACATGCTCCATGTTTCTCTAGCCTAATCCTGTCTAATTATATTATTATATAAGCACCCTAGCACTCTGTTTGCGAGTTTAGGATTCCTAAGAATTTTTAACAAAGGAAATGAATTTTTCATTAGTTGTGTGCGAGTTTAGTAAGGAATTTAGGACATGAATGTCTAAAATTTGTTTGGTGTTACAAGTTATTTATTAAGATCATTTTCCTTTGCTTAGTTATTCTACCATTTTGGTCCTTTGAAAATATCCAAGGAACCTTTGATTTCCATACTTTCTCGACTTGAAAAACTTATAAACATGAGTTTGAAGTTTATCTTCCTATCATTTCCTTTGTTGTAAAAACTCCAAATAGGTGTAAAGAATTGTGTTATTGAAGTTTGGTCTGTGCCTTGAAAACGGGTTAAATCACTCTCTTTTTTATTGAACTAAACTTCAATTTTAATTTACATTTGCGTCTGTAATTTAATTTTTTTTTGTTCAGTCAACTCATCAAACTATAAATAAATTAAAAAAAATATGATATTGAATATTTTTTTTTTAAAAAAACAACTACTAATTTATACATTGTTAAAACTTGAAACAAATTTCATAAACTACATTATTAGAAAAACTTGAGAAAATTAAACAAACTACATTAGAAATCAAAGGTTATTAATTGGTGTTAAAAATAAAAAGAAAAAGAAAAAAGAGAAATACTTTTGGTGACAAATGAGATTGAAGAGCAGTTTTTTTTTTTGCAGAGAAAGAGACTAGTTATTTACTAGTAGTAATGTAGTATGATTGTTGAAAGTCGTAGTAAAAGTAATAATTTACCTAATTTAGTTGCAGATGGAAATGGAAATGGTGGCCCATGGGCCATGGCCCATGGATAAGTATAATAGTAGTAGTAAAAGAATTTCAATAAAATCCTAGGTAGGAGGAGGAGGACACTACAAACGTTATTAATTCAAATTTCAAAAGCAGCGGCAGCAGCAGCAGCCGCCGCCGCCCATTTGATTTTTCCTCTTCCCCTTCCTTATCCAACGTTCTTCTTCATCTCCCTATTTCTCTGTTTCTTTTTCTGGCGTTCCAGTCTCCGATTCAGCTGATCGATCAATCATTATCTTTCAGGTAGGTTATTTCCAGGACCACTATATACCCTATACATGATCTCTCTCTCTCTGTTCCATGTACGTTTGCGTGCATATATTTCCCATTTTCCTTCCATATGTATCAAAACATTTGTTTTGCCTTTATCTAACAGCCTTACCTGCAATCGGCGAAGACGGGGGAAAATTGCCTAAACTATCATTTATTTAATCTAAAAACTGCATATATCTATCTATATTATATCAACATTCTTCCTTTTAAGATTTCAATATCAATAGTTTCTCGCTGCCTGCCTGCCTGCCTGCTTTCTGGTTACAAACTCTTTTAGGTATTGCTAACTTTATTGGATGGATTGTGCCATTTGTAATTATACTACTACCACTATACTACTACTTTGTTTTATTTATTTTTCTGCTACATGAAATCAGGATCCATATTCTGTGCACAAGTAAGGTATCACCAAATCATATTAAACCTTGTTTTGCGGAAGCATAACGTTTTTAAAGGAGGTCAAAATACATCAGTAAAAAAAATTTATTTATTGATGCTTGAAGTGCTTCGGAACTTGGTAGTTAATAATTTATTTATTTATTTAATACGACCACTTGTTTCGGAACTTACCAATTGAAGTACATTATTTAGACCACCAACAGATGGGCCCCTTTTTTTATTGTCATGACCTTTTTTTAGAGATAAACTAATCACATGCCCATAAGATCAACAATTTGACAATTATTCTAGAATACTGACACACTATCAGCCCATGTCTTATGTCTGTTGTTTCAACTCATATACTAGTTTTTTTTATTCAAAATAGTTGTATCAGACACTTTGTATTTGTTTGTATAATAATTATATAAACTATATTAGATTTAACCATGTTTATTGATATCATCCAAGGTAGGCCTTGCCCATTTTAGAAGCGAGTATAAGGTGATAAGACTGAGAAAGGAGTTTATTGAGGCATATCACCAACAAGAAACTAAATGAAAACTTTTTTTACCAATATAAACTTTAAACAATCCCCAATAAAATCAATTGACTTCACTAAAAATTTATAACCACCACTAATTAGATCTCAAACTGATAGGAATAGGAAAATGGTCTTTGGCCTTGTTAACCAACATTTTTACTCCAAACAGAGCACAATAAAGTATTCAGACCTAAGAAAATAGACTTTATTGTAAAAAGAACAAGTACTTTTAACCTCAGGATTGGTTTCAATTAGCACTGTTAACTCAATTTTTTTTCCATTTGAACTCAAATTGATTCAAGTCCATATAATTACTTTTAAGCTCATTTTGATTCACTCGATCCACTTGGTTTACATCATAGTACATATATAAATGTCACCTAATTCCAAATATTGAGTAATAATTAGTTTTAAAGCACTTGAACATCTTTGAGACAATTTATCAAACACCACAAGTGCACAACTTAAATCCCAGAATACCATAAATGTTTATGCATGATTCTAGCCAAAAAATTTATCCAAGACCACTGTAGTTGTGGGAGATGTTGCATGACAGAGAGGAAAAGGAAATGTCCTTTGCAATATTCTAAAAGGCGCTAGGCGGGAGGCAGGCGGCCGAGGGGGGCCTACTGCCTAGGGGCCTTGGGCAGGGCCTAGGGGGCCTAGGTGAGATTTTTTATTTTAAGCCAATTTTAATATTTTATCTTACATTTATCCAAAGAAAACAATAATATAAAGCAAAACAATCTATAATAAAGATAATAAATGTCAAACACAAACATGCAATTGTTCAAAGTTAAAACATATTTTTAACGTATTAGTTTTATTCATAAATAAGATTGCTATTAAATAATAAAATTTAAAATTTCAAGAATTTAATTCAATATTAAAACTTAAGAAACTAAACATAAATTTATGAATTATATTAAATTAAACTAAATATTACAAATGTATCATCATTTATATAATTTGAAGTTGGTACAAGTTCAAAAAATTATAACTATAATAAAATTATTCATTTTGACTTGATATTGTTTACTTCTTGTTGTGATTTGATATATTACAACATGTATTATGAATATGGTAAATCATTAGAAAAATAAATATATCAAGATCTGGTTTGGGTAGTTATTAAAATAAAAAAAACTCTCTGCCTTGGGTCTAGCGCTTAGGCGGGGCGCCAAGAGGGGGCCTAGGCGGAGATTTTTAAAACACTGGTCCTTTGAGGGTAAGATAGTTAAAGAGACCTTTGATGAGAAGATAGAAAGAAATGGGCAAAGACACAAGCCAGAGAAGGTTAGTCATGTAAATGACAAAGACGGTGGTTGGAATATGGAGGAAGCAACAGAGAGATTGCCGGAATTAGACCAGAGGGGCTGCACCGCAGCAGGGTACTCTAGGGGGAGTCACCGGAATACCAGGGTCAGATGCCCCCCCTCGCCCCCTAGCCTCTGCTTCGCCTTACCACCTTGTTCCTTCATATTTATTTCCTTTCCTACAAGAATATTGTCTCAATTAAATGGTGTCTCCTTTTTCCTTATTTCTGTAAACACACACACACACACACACACACACATATATATATATATATATATATATATGTAAATGCTAAATCATAGCTTGTTCACTAGCTACTTAGATTATCAACTTATTGCACCAACTACAAAAGACTTGGCAATACATTACGAATCGTTTACCCTTTGTTTGTTTTTGGGTATCAACAAAACTTTACGAATAAACAAGGATCATCACCCTAGAAAAAAAAATACACTGCACCTAATGCTAGTGTACTGTCACATGTTTTCTTGAATGTCAATGCTAATTTTTGTTTCAAGTGTAATTTATTGATCCACCAGTCTTTATATTTAAGACAACATTCCAACTTTTTGATTTTCAAAAGAGTTCAAGGCAATTGTTTCGTATTTTCTCTCAAGACTCTTTAACTGCAACATGGCTACTGGTAGCAACACCAACACCTATGAAGAGACTCGGATGCAACGTCTTCTTGAAAATAAGAAACGATTCGAGGTATTAATTTTTTATTAATTGCTTTAAACTTCTTGCACTTCTCCACCTAGACATGGACATGTATTCATGCGCATGTATATACGTATATTATATAATTATATATTATATGCATGTGAAATTGTGAATGATTCCTGTAGCACTAGATTTTTTTTAAAATACTCCCTCCGTTATTATTTGATCATTGTTGAATAAAACTTACAATGAGTACTACTTTTAGATAGTTTACAATATTCATCATTGTATTGATTAAAATTAAAAGAATCTATTTCAACAATGATCTTATAATTTGGGACAGATGGAGTATAAAATAAATCATATTAGTCCTCGTTGTTTTTAGAAGAACATTTGGATACAAAATGATTTAGGTGTTTTTAAGTGTGCCATTAGAAAAGGATATTTTCATCATCAGTGGTTTGCAGATTTAGTTTCATTAAAGTATTGCACATATATAAGTGCCCTCCTCTCTCTTTGATGACCAAAGCTTGCAATTATCAGACACTTTACTCTCCAAACCATCCAGTCAAAAACAGATAAATTGCAAAGAAATAAGCATTGATTAAATTTTCTACTTGTTCCCTTAATGATAGAAAATGACGGAACCACTTTTACCTTCTAAACTGGATACAGTGTGCTACAACTTTCACAGTAAACTGTGATAGAGTGTGTACCTATTGTTATATTTTATGTTTTTTGTCTTGAAGGATCTGGGCATTTCAAAGATATCCAAAAGTTTATCAGATCACTCGAAATCTGAGAAGACCCGGGTAATGTACCAAATTTCTGTATATTAGTTCCGATATGGCTATTCATTTACATGATAAACTCTACCCAATATTTGCTCAAATTTAATAATCTAGATCTCATATTATGTAGAAACGTCAAACAAAACCTAGATTAAGCACCGTTAGCATATTGGAGCCAAGACGTTCTTCACGTGCACGAAATGTGGTTCCTTCATATCGTGACGATGTAAGTATTGGTATTTTCAATGCTCAATTCAGTAACTGATTCTAAAGATGGAAAATTTACATTATTTTTTTTATCCATTCCCCTTCAATTTTTTTAACAGAAAGTTTACATAGAGTTTGAAAGAAGTGTATTGATAATGCTTTGTTTTACTGTATAGACCTTTTCAAGCAACCTTCAATTTTTTTAACAGAAAGTTTACATAGAGTTTGAAAGAAGTGTATTGATAATGCTTTGTTTTACTGTATAGACCTTTTCAAGCAATGACTTGTGATGATGCAACTTCATTGATTTTTTTTCCATCTCTTTTGCAATCCTTTTACGTTTTCCTAGTTATGTTTTGAGTTACTTATGTGTGCCTTGTTGTAATATTTGAGAGTTTACATTTCAATTTTGCTATATACACAGGTTAATATAGACCTTCCACCTATGCGAAGGAGATCAAAGTTAAATTCATCATGGGCAAGGTTGAATTAGCTATTCCTGAACTTAATATTACATTAATTTCATCCTTGATGTACTGTGCTTTTGTATTCACAGTTATCTTGCAAGACCATTGGATGAAGTTAAAAGTGCTACCTATGAAGAAAGAGTTCATGCTATGGCGTGCGCAGAGAAGCTCCAAAGCAATCTGCAGTCTGAAAATCCATTTTTTATCAAATCAATGGTTCGGTCTCATGTTTATAGTTGCTTTTGGTTGGTAAGTTGAATGTGTTATTGTTGCTTTTGGTTGGTAAGTTGAACCACATTCCGTTTGTTTTAAATAAACATCTAAGAAAGATTATTCAGAACCTAAACAACTTGGGTAAATCGTGCCAAAATGTTCATCTGTGTTGGTATTTTGTCTTCAACTCATCTTATTGCTATAAAATCTAGGGACTACCAACTTGGTTCTGTGAAGACCATCTTCTGAAGTCCACTGAACATATTGAAATTGTATTAGAGGATGAGAATGGCACAGAATATGAGGCTATTTATATTAGCAAGAGAACTGGGCTTAGTGGTGGATGGAGAGCATTTGCACTAGATCACAAATTAGATGACGGAGACGCTTTGGTATTCGAATTAGTTGAGCCAACAAGATTTAAGGTAGGTTCATGCCAATATCTTATTATTGATGCATATATAACCTGATCATGATATTGAACTTGCATGCAAGGATGACTCGATCTTCAAACTTATGAAGTATTGATATGATTTGATTTATAAAATTTATCCCAGAAAATTTTCTTTTTCTAAGTTGGTTCATGTTTAAAATTTTGGGAAATAGAGATGAATTGGTAAAAAATAATATTGTGTATGTTTTGATTTGGCCTGCGTATGTCTACTTTGATCTGACCTTGCCTATTTTAGAATTATCAGCACATAGTAGTTGTTTTGAAGAACATATATTCTGATCTTTGTAAGTGAATTGTTCTGCACTTGACAAGAGTATTTCTTTGCGGTGCTAGTGCAGATATACATAGTTAAAGCATCTGATGGTTCAAACCAAGAAGATATGTTTGATGTGGATGAAAAAGACGGTGATTCCAAGAAGATACCAACAGAGACAATGAAGCCAATTAAGACAAGTGGTACCCCAACAAAATCAAAGCAAACAATGAATCCCACACAAATTTCGAAAAGAAAGGGGAAATCTGATGATGGTTCAAAAGGAGAAGATAACACCAGACACAGAGGTTCCAAGAATATACCTGCAACAAATCCCAACAAGAAAAGTAGGAGAGAATGAAACAAACCCCATTCGAGTTTCAGCAAGATTACGAAGTAGTAGAGTATGAAAGCTGTAGACCTTTTGGAGAGACATGGTATAACGGTTAGAAAAGCAGTTGGAGGAGAGCTTTTTATATGTAAAGTTTTGCTGTGAACTTGGTAGTAGAGAGCCAGGCAGGAGGAGGCACCATGGAATCAATTAATTTTTGAATGGTATTTGTCATTGTCAATTTTTATGATGAAACATCGACTCGTGTCATTGTTTTGGAATCAGTAGTAAGCTACTATACTAGTAGTACCAAGTTTTTAGCATCTTCATATGATTTAGGTTGCACCCAGTTAGTTATAAATCAATGCCAGCAAAATCGTTTTGGTTGGGGGGGGGGGGGGATATATATCAACGAACCGGTGATACAAATAGATAACTTGATTTAGCAACCTTGGTCTGATTAGTCCACTGACAAATGAACTCTATTCTTTATAATTATTATTATTATTTTCTTAACTAGTTATGCAATTTCAGGCAGTAGGTGTTTAGATATTCAGATGATGTTATTCAATGTTACCAACCAGAAGCCCAATATTCAATATTACCAACCAGTAAGTAAGTCGATATTGCCATAATTGTGATTGCAGAGGAACAATAAAACAAACAAGTCGCAGAAAAAAATCAAAGTCAGTGTCTGGTTTCTTTACGTTTGTTGTATATATACACCTTGTCAAAGTAAAAAGTCCTTTGGAAGAACTACATAACAACGATTCTTACTGCGTGCATACCATACCAGCTTCTTTCTTGACAAATAGCTGCCTGCAATCTATAAAAAAGTAATCTAGTTTAAAATCCATCCCAATCTGGTCAAATAATAAAATGGAGTTTGACTTTCAAATTGGTAGTGGACTGGCCCAATCTTACTACACTACGGGTTGAGTCTCGGGCCCAACTTTACGCTCATATAATATAATCTCTACTAGGTTAGAAAATGGATGCAGTCAATCTACTTCTCGCCGACAGCATCCAGTCCACAAACGCAGAGTTTGAGTTTCAATATCCGAGGTAAAATTCTCCGACTCATCTGTTAATATCGTGAAAGTATCGAACCATCACGATGTTCCGAATCAATTTCAAAATTTTCCTTTTTCTTTTAGATTTTTTATTTCTTTGTTCAATGTTTGATTGCCATTTGTATATCTGTCTGGAAAGATATAGATACGTATTTTTTGTTCTCTCTTTAAAAATTGTTTTTTTGTTTGCAGATTAGAGTAAAATCATGGCTGACGAAGAAAATCTCAATGTGAAGGAAGAGGTGAAGGAAGATGCGGCAGATGTAAGTCTTTTTTTTGTGTGATGGTTGGTCCCATATGGGTGATAGTTGGTCCGTATGGATCAAAGTTTTCTTGAACTACTCTTTGATTTTCAAACTATAATTATGAACTGAGTTAGTTTAGTTGTGTTGTATAAGCTGACATCTGCAGTCTGGACTACACATCCTCTTGTTTGCCTTAAAAAAGACTCCACATTTTTGTTGACGTTTTATTTTATTTTGATACGTCCAATCTCTTGTTAAAGTTATAAAAACCTCCAGCACAATTGATTCTTTAGAGACCCATGTAACTGGTGTGGCTATCTGTGAAAACCCTGTCATAGCTCTTGATTCTTTATTCCAATGTAGATTGCACCATTTGATCCTACTAAAAAGAAGAAAAAAAAGAAGGTTGTGATTCAAGATCCCACTGATGATCATGTGGACCAGTTAGTGGAGAAAACTGAAAGTTTAGCAGGTATCTAAATCTGCAACAAACTTTCTATGAACTTATTTAATGTTCCTTTCCTGATGTATAGTTTGTTTTTACATTTATAAGAGATTTTTAATTATCCTGAGTTCATGCATACATTCATCCTGCAGTAACTGATGGACTTGACACTGCCTTTTCTGGTTTGAAAAAGAAGAAGAAGAAACAGGTTATTTTTTATGCTATCAATGATATGTTGTTAAAGTAGAAACTTAGTGCATATATTTCTTGGAAGCAGTTGAACTGAACCTTTTGGAATTGCAGGTGCAGACTGATCTCTTGGACGACGAGAAAGAAAATGCGGTCGATGATTTGGATGGTAAGTTGTTCTGCTAAAGATTTTTACTAAGGCAGAGGTTCAATTTGAATTGGAATCATATATATATGTGCGTGTGTATATATATATATATATATGTATGGTACTATCATGGCATTTTTCACAAACTGTACTTTCACTCAACTCTTCAGAGAGCTTTGGAGAAGATGAAGAAGGAGAAGGCATCATACTGCAACAGCGTTTACCATGGGAAGGGACTGATCGAGATTATGAATACGAGGAGGTATGTTTAGAGTAGATATTTGGGTTATAATGTTTTTAGTAGACTATGCTGTCGTGCAAACTTAGAGAAGAGTTTTTATTATTATCTTAGTTTTGTTTGTAATATCTGTTCTGATAAGCCTTTTAAGATTTATGCTTCTATTCTCTGATCGATGGACTTTTTGTACTTTGATATTTTTGATTTCAAGGATGCTGTTTAGTATGTCGTTTAAGGTTAATGTCAAGTAGGGTATTGCCATCTTTAATGTCATATTTCAAAAATTCACTAATTGCTGAACAGTACATCTTTGTTGTAGCATTCTTGTTTCTCCCCTGTTATTTTGAAATTTCTTCATTTCTTGCTATCTCTTAGTGGATTATAAGCTATACTGATAGATAGGAATCTCCATCAGTGTTTTGTTCGTTATCAGGTGTTGGATAATCTTTGTTCTGGTGTCTGACCCTTTAATTAATTATTTTGCAGCTTCTGGGCCGAGTATTTAATATTCTTCGTGAGCATAATCCTGAACTTGCAGGAGATAGACGTAGAACGGTTATGAGGCCTCCACAAGTTCTTCGTGAAGGGACAAAGAAAACTGTTTTTGTCAACTTTATGGATCTCTGCAGAACGTATGGCTAGATCTTTTAATTTCCTTATTTTCATTTAATACTAGCAGACTTTTTTCTAGATTTCTGCATCTGGCTTATCACGTGTTTTGATCTTCAAGATTTGATGTAATTTAACTGTTTGAACCTGTTTGGCTTGTGGGTTGGCTTAAGTTGCTTAGAAATGAATTTCTTTTCATTCTGTTGACTGCATTGTCCATTATATTGTTTAGTGTTAAATTTGTTTTCCTTCACCTTTTGTTCCTTTCACCAGAATGCATAGGCAGCCAGAGCATGTAATGACATTCTTGCTGGCTGAATTGGGTACAAGCGGGTCGCTTGATGGACAACAAAGATTAGTAGTTAAGGGAAGATTTGCACCGAAAAATTTTGAAGGGATTCTGCGGCGATATGTCAGTAAGTTCCTTCATATTTTTACGGTATCTGTGGAATCCCCAGGATACTTGTCTCGAATGTTCTTTTGAATTTATTTGAGTGGTTCCCTTGCTATCTTTCTTTGGGTTTCGAGAGGTTAATCTAATAATAGATCTCTGTGTTCAAATTATTATCAAGAACTAAAGTAAATTAATGCTGAAAATATATCTCAAGTGGTCCGTCTTCTGTGTCTATGCTTGTCCTTTTTTGCATATTTCTTCTTTATCTCCTTTATAATTATAGAATTTCTATTGATATTGTTTTCTGATTTCCATCAGATGAATATGTTATTTGTAATGGCTGCAAAAGTCCAGATACAATTCTTTCGAAGGAGAATCGTCTCTTCTT
This sequence comes from Panax quinquefolius, assembly GCA_020205615.1. Classification (NCBI taxonomy): domain Eukaryota; kingdom Viridiplantae; phylum Streptophyta; class Magnoliopsida; order Apiales; family Araliaceae; genus Panax; species Panax quinquefolius. The sequence continues at coordinate 706,445 of CM035155.1, read as the reverse complement.
TCTTCGATGTGAGAAGGTATATTTCCAATTACACTGAATTTCCCCTTTACCTCCTTCTCCCTCGTGTTCACATTTATATCAGTCTCCCTGTATGATTTCCTTGATATTTGGTGATATCTCGTGAATTTTTTTTGTGGATTCAAACTTCTTAGATTAATGTTGTTTTATTACTTTCAATTGAGGAGAAAACATGAAAAATTCTCATACTTCCTAGGCCACCTCTGCTTCCGCCTAGGCCCTTGATGATCTAAAGATTTGCCTACATTGTCTGATTTTGTTGAACTGAGAGAAATCTTAAATTTCTGATGTCTTAAAATATTACCACCCTTGCTTCGTTTGCTGAAGTTGAATGTACCATTTAATGTCTATATGGACTTTTCTGATGGATCGTCTCGTCTTTGGCCTTTGTTGATCCGGCATTTGTTTTATTCGCCGGATGCTTTGTCCATCCTATCTGGAGGGATGATTTTTTTTTTGAAGTTACTAATGAATTTTATTATATCATTATATTTCTTCTGAATCAAACTTCTTTTATCAATGTTGTTTATTACTTCCAATTGGAGACGGGAAAAGTATTAATTCTTCCTAGGCCTATGATGATGCAAATATTTGCCTACATTGTCTGATTTTTTTTAAACCTGACAGAGAAATCTGAGCTTTCTGAGGCCTAGTAAAATGAAGTAAATATTTGCTCTAGCGGTTGCAACATCCTTGTATGTATGAGAAAAGAAAAGTCATCACATATATCTGAAACCGATTCATTCTGTATACAAGACCTTTTTCTGAAGGCAGGCTTCGGCATTTCTGAGCATGCATTTGTCTCATTCAGTGTTATGGACATATATGTAGTTATATAAATTTCATTAAATTATGGTTCAGTGAGGGGTGTTCCTATTAGGTAGTGTGATCATCACCCCTTCAGGCTAGTTAAATAATTTTTTTTTAAAAAAGACCACCCTTCAGATTTTCTGTTGGTTGGATGACATTCAGGCAGTCGAATGGCGGGCGGTATATCACAGAAGAACAATTATTATCACTGTTAGGTTTGCTGCTTTCTGTTGCAGTTTTACCTCTATAATATCTTGTATATCTAAGTACCATGAGTGGTATATGATCACCTTCAGGTTTATATTCATCCACTCAGGTGAAAATATCTTTGATAGGAGTTCATACTAGTTTCGCTGTCCATTAGTAGTTTTTTCTCTTGTTTGCTCTCTTTAATAATAATCTATTTTTTTTTGCTTGCAGTGTGGCTCAGGAAGGTCCGTTGCTCAAATCAAAGCTGGTTTTGTTGCTCGTGTTGGCCGTCGGAAGGCTGGAACTTAATTTGCTTGAGAGTCCTGCTGTTGTCTTATTTGACTATCTATTGTGGATGTTAAATAATATGAATGCAATTGGCTTCTTGTTGTTGGTAATTAATTAGGTATCTCTGTCTTTTAAAATTTATTTTGATCCGGATATGTAATTGTTGTTTTTTATCTTGGCTGCTGTTTTATGGTTGGATACGTAATTGTCGTCTGTTTTATGGTTACATGACTATTGTGTGGGACAGATTTTTTAGTGTTGCTACGGCGGCGATAAGAAGCTTATTACAAAAAATGAATTTGTGGTATATGGGTGAATTTAGTGATAGTAACTAATTTCATTTTTTTTATAACCATTTCAAATTTTTTAGGTCAGATGAAGTTTCCTTCTTTGTAGTGTTGCCGTATAGTCTAATCATTTTAAAGAGTTTATTCAGATAACTATTATATTTTATTTGGGTGGATGCCGTGCTCTGCGACTCTAGCTACTATTCTCTTGGTAGTCCCATTTGCATAAAAAATAAAAAAATTATAGTGAAATAAGATTTTTATCAATTATAATAATTATATCTTCATGACTAATTAGCTATTAAATTATAACCGTGTGCCAGTGGCAGTCAGAAATTAAGAAGCATGTTTGGCAACTAAATAAAGGGTAAGAAGACATTATATATATATATATATATATATATATATATATATATATATATATATTATCATTTGATTTTTTTCACTGATAACTTGCATCATTTTGTGCCACAAAGTTAATACACTAGACAGACTCATTATTAAGATTTTACCAACTGGGATCGACTATTGTATTAGTAGTATAACTTAATTATTATAGGCGAATAGATATGAGCACGTGCACGTACGTACGGGCCGGGGAATTAATTAGTGCTCCTTCCCCGTTGTTGTTTGCAGATCGAGATTTACATGTAAAAGAGGGGGAGGGTAACGAAAACCAAGGCCGATAGAGTTGAAATCATGGAGGATGATGAGATCTTTTGATATCTACTTGTGAGGTACAAACTGGTTCCGTTAAAACCTGCATGTATGCATGAGTTAGTTTTTACATTAATTAACAGCAAGCCATGAATTGATATAAAACTAATAAATGCATGGATTCATGCATGCATCTGGTATATATCTGGCATCTGGGTGGTTTATATTATATGATATTGATACGGTGTACCACCTACCGACCGACCGACCCACCCACCCACCTACCTACCTTGTGAACATCCAATGTTGATGGTTTCATTGAGCTGCTTAACTGTGGCTTTGTTTTTGAACCAAAAGTCTGGTTTCACGTAATGAATGCAGGTAAGGACTGCCCTGGTGTGATCTGCGCAACCTCTGGCTCTGCAGAAATCTTGTCCATCGCTATGGCTTACATTCAGCCATCCTCCTAGATTTAGAGTGTACTTACTGCAATTACTAGACACCTATAAATATATATATATATATATATATATATATATATATATATATGTGTGTGTGTGTGTGTGTGTGCAGCCAATTAAAACACATTCATATCAAATGGTGGTCAACGTACAAGATAAACAAATACTACGTACTATATATATATATATATATATATATATATATATATGGAGTTTCATCCACAATCAATTCTGTTCATGTGGAAAGCCACCCTTTTTCGACTAATTGAAATTTCGGTTGGGCGCGAGAAAAAAAAAAAAAAAATTCAATGCGCCAAAAAGGGGTTCTTGTGATTTAACTATATATATATATATATATATATATATATATATATATATATATATGCTATGGAAGAAAATTAAGATTATGCGTGTAATTTACATTTTGGAGGCAATAATAAGCACTTCTCCACCCTGAAAAAGGGGTTAGATTTATATTGTCCGTGGGATCAATTTTATCTGAAAAGGAAGGCAAACATAATTCTAATCAGTTTAAGTTGCATACTTGCTGCATCTTTGTATATATATGTTTTGCTGCTGCATGCTAGAGTAATATATCCAAACAGAAGTAATTAGTACGTACAACGTAACTTCAAACCTTTTGCATTTTGAACTAAAATTAATCCTATATAGGTGGGGTGGGGTGGGGGGAAGGGAAAATTAAGGAAAAGGAAGTTACTTTCCGCATTGGCACCGCAGATTAAGAGGAGGAAAAAGGCCAAACAGAACCAAATGAATCCAAGTCTGCAACCAGAATTTTCCATCTTAATTGTGATTTGAGCTAGCTAGCTAGGTTACTAAGCTTAGAAGAAATTTTTCTGCCACCAAACATAGTATACTCCTGGAAAAAGTTATAATTGTAATTTTAAATTTTAGGGAGAAGAATACTATCGCAGAAAACTATGGAATATAACTTACTACTACTAGTATATGCTTAGAACATATTCAGCTAACATTTGACAAAAACTAAGCTAACATTTGACAAAAACAAGAAGTATATATGTCCTAGCTACTATGTTCAAATAAAAAAGGTTTTGTTGAGAAAATAGTACGCATATAGTAATATCAGTTCCACAGAAGGATAATATGTATAAAGCCTTTAAGCTTTTGTTGAGAAAATCAATTAGACTAGGGGAAGGCCGGCTGGGGTGCATCTGAAGCTTTCTATCAGCCATCACCTTTTCTTGGGTATATATGGTTCTTATTAAAATTAGAAGATGGAGTTATCATGTTAAAAAATCAGTATATACAAAGTTATCATGTTAAAAAATCAGTATATATAAACCATGTCAAACAAGTAATAAATCAAACACAAAGACACCAAATTTTACGCCTCTATATCACAATTGTTATATACTTTCTTGTGTTGCGCATCTGATCACGCCACAATTGTTATCCCTGATTTTTAATTGGTTTAGAAATTAATTACCATATCAACATATATACTCCTTATGAAACTCGGTGTTGTATTGGACAATACCCAAAACATATGGCTCATTGCCATACTAAGGGGGTGTTTTGATAAAAATTGAATGAATTTGAATCTAAAAGAAAAAAGCTGTTTGATAATTGACATGTCTGAAACATCTGAATGACAAAACTTTATTATTTTACCCCTTTGAAAAAATTTAAAATTGTTCTAAATTTATTTAATATTACTTAATATAATAATTATTTTTTTTTTTACTTCATTCAGCAACTTATTCAGCCATTCGGCTAAAAAAATCTGACTTAGCCATTCAGCTCGTCCATCTTACCGATTCACCATTCGCATTCAAAAACAAACGACCGACCGATTCAAATTTATTCAAATTCAAATTTCATTCAAATTTCTAAACAAACACCCCCTAAAATTCCTACTGACCTTAGGAATTAATCCACCGTAACAAACCCACACAGTTAATACTTGGACCCCAATTTATTCTCAACATACATCTACATGTATCTCACACATCAAATTAAAATAAGATAATTTCATAATTTGGACTTTACAAGTCTAACAATCTCCCCCTCCAAATTTATGAGAGGGGGTTTCCACCGTGACTCATCACTTAGAGTCCATCCTGACCAACTCCTTGTAAACCTTTAACTTATCACGAATTACAACATTTGTCAACATATTTGAGGGGTTTGTATCGGTATGCACTTTATTCACTTTTATTAATTCTTTTTCCATCACTCTTCGAAGCCAATGATAAAGAACATCAATGTGCTTGGTACGATTATGATACGTGGAGTTCTTGGTCAAGTCAACTGCACTTTGACTACCACAATAAATCACACACTCATCATGTGTCAAATCCAACTCTTGGAGAAACCGTTTCAACTATAACATCTTTTTGTTAGCTTTCGTAGCGGCGATGTATTCCGACTTAGTTATAGATTAAGCAACACACTTTTATAACTTGGACTTCCATGATACAGCCCCCCTATAAAAGTAAATAAATACCCCGAAGTAGACTTCTCTTCAGAACCTGCCATGTCTGCATCTGTAAAACCCTCCAAAACTGGACTCGAACCACCAAAACCCAAACTGGAACAAGCTTTCAATTATTTAAGAATTCACTTAATTGCTTCTCAATGTTCTCTACCATGATTTGACAAATACCTACTCACAACGCCAACTGCATAAGCAATATTTGGTCGTGTACAAACCATCACATACATATATATGACTCCGTACAACAGAAAAATAGGGATCTCTTGCCATATCATTTCTTCATTCCTTAGTATGACACATGCGCTTTGCCAACTTAATATGACTAACCAGTGGGGTGTTAATTGGCTTAACATCATCTATGTTGAACCTTGCAAGCACCCGTTCAATATACTTCTCTTATGACAACCACAACCTTTTATTTTTCTGTCACAAACAATTTTCATGCCCAAAATCTGCTTAGCCGAGCATGAATCCTTTATATTAAAGGAGTTGAACATCTCACCCTTGAGCCTGTGAATCATGTTAGCATATTGGCCAACTATCAACATATCATCTACATATAGCAACAAAATAGCGAAGTTACCATCTAGAATTTTTTTCACATACACACAGTGATCTACAACTGTTCTACTATAACCTTGATCCACCATAAATGAATCAAATTTCATGTACTACTATCTTGGGCTTCAACCTGCAAACCAATTAAGTGTTATTTCCCTTTAACTTAAAATCCCTCTGGCTACTCTATGTAGATTTCCTCATTCAAATCACCATGGCGAAATGCTGTATTCACATCTAGTTGCTCAAGATCCATGTAGCTACTAACCCCAACACTCCTTGAATATAGAAGTCATCTTCACAATTGGATAAAAATCTCATCGAAGCAATACCTTACTTTTGAGCAAAACCTTTGAAGACCAACCGAGCTTTGTACTTCACTAGTTTTTCACCAGCTTGTTTCAGTTTGAACACTCATTTATTTTTCAATGTTTTCTTACCCTACAAAAGTGTAGTCAACTCATAAGTGTGATTCTTGTGCAAATAATCAATCTCATCTCTCATAACTCTCAGTCAATTGCTCTTCTCCTTATGAGTCTTGACTTCTTGAAAATTCTCTAGCTCCCCCTCCTTAGCAACTAAAAGATATTTAGATAAAGGATACTTGTCTGATGACATACATTCTTTCGTGGATCTTCTTAAATGAGGTTCTTCAATATAAAGATGAGGGGGGCTGCTCCCACTACTCAATACTATTTGCATATGACCCATCATCATCGTGAAAATTTGTATCAATTATATCTTCATTCTTACCTCTTTCTCCAACTGTGACATTCTGTAACAGAGAAAAAACTTCGCTGAAGTCTGGAACTCTATTATCTCTATGTTGTGTAACATTATCAAAATCCTCATAATTCCGGTGCTCAAGAAACACCAGCTTCCAAATAATTTTCTCTGAACTGGATCCTATAATTTGTACCCAAACTTTGCATCTTTATAGCCAACAAACACACATGGAGTAGATTTTTCATCAAACTTCGATATTTGTTCCTTGAGGATATGTGCAAAAGTCTTGCACTCAATTAAATACCCTCAAATAAGAATAAGACTAATCCTTATCACTCCAAATATTAGCTTCTCTGAAATCTGAAAATCCAACGGTGCTGATCGAGATATGTTAATCAGGTAACAAACAGTACGAACAACTTCTATCTAGAATTACTTAGGCAGCTTAGTGTTGGGTAAAATTTAATTACGCACAACACGCAAATATACGTAGTCAATAAGTAATAAAGTGTAAGTAGAGTATCGTTCCCACGGAGAATTATTAATAAAAATTACCAAATACTAACTCTTAAACAAACTAATTTTATTTAAACAATTAATTTAAGGTTATGAATTAAATTATTTAATTAAACTAATTTTAATTACCACTATTTAAAAATCAGATTATGGAGATTTAAGATCACAACTTCACTTATTACTTCATTTAAATTAACACACTTCTTATCAATTATGCTTACTATTCTGAATTATTAATCAAGAACATATAAATAAATATGACCATATCTCAATGCATCATACTCAAATCAACTTCAATCCACAGATGATAGAATTAAGAAGAACACCCTAATTAACTAATTCACTATATCTCTAAGTGAATTACAATTAAAGAGGATTTTAAGCACAAGTTCTCTATTAGATTACATGCAATGTATATGTGTATCTCTATCCTAAACATAAATTATGAATTCCAACACCATGCAAAAAGCACAATCACATACTATTATGATCAGATCTAAATCCATACTTCATCTCTCGAGTTCATATAGATTATCATGGTAATTTTTCGGTAGGCTATTAAGCAATAAACATAAACCATAATAGACAATACAAGAATAATCACATTAATTAATAGAGAAGCATACTAAAATAAATTACCCAATAAGATCCATTGTAATTTTAAACAAGAATTTAGTTCATGATTATTGAATTAAAACCAAGAATTCACAACTGAATAAACATTAAAAAGACAAAAATAGAAGTAGAGAAGAAAATATAATCTGTTGTCTGCATATTTGACGCTCCCTTCTTGCTCTTGCTTTGAATCTTCAATGGTCTCCAAGTTGCTTCAATCTCTAAATCTAATAAAAATTAGGGTTTTGTCCTAATCTACTATACTATAATCTAATGGAATCCTCTCTTAATCCTTGTGATTCTCCTCCTTTTATATGCCTCTGCATGTATCTTTTAGAGTTCTTAAACTCCTTGAAACAAACAGCTCAAACATATCCTCCTTGAACTCAAATTTTGAAAACTCCTTTTTCTTCCTGACAAGCCCACCCCGGCGGACTTTTTATACTAAGAAACCACCGCCCCGACGGGGGTACTTTTCCAGAAATTATAGAAATGTCACTAAGCTTCATTTTTCATGTTTTGACCTTTAGAAGCCATTTTCTACAACACAAACACAAAAACAAATAAAATGACAATAAAAATACTTAAAGTTAACAAAGAATTAAGCCTTAACGATGTCCAATCTGTAGGTATAAAACCCACTCATCACTTAGCCCTTCTCAACAAGCATTTGACTCACTCAATAATATCACGATTCATTCTCTCATCCACACCATTATGGTGTGGGGTGTCAGGAACTGTTTGCTCATGTAGAATACTATGTTTATGACAATATGTCGAAAACTCCTTTGATCTGCAATCCCCTCCGCTGTCGCTGCAAAGGAGGCACTTCAATAATTTTTCAGTTTCTCTTTCAACCATAATATGAAAACTCTGAAAATGTTGGAATACCTGGTCTTTTATTTTAAACAAAACACCCACACCTTACATGAAATATATATCATCAATAAAGTAATAAAATATCTATTGTCACCCAAGTACTTAACCTCAATAGGACCACATATATCAAAATATACTCTCTCAAGTAACTTAGATTTTCTTTTAGAGGAGCTACTAAAAGAAATTTTATTCTGCTTACTAAACAAACAATAATCACAAGGGTTTAGTACAGTACCTTTAACAAAAGAAATGAGGGACCTTTTTGCTAACATCTGCAACCTTTTCTCACTCATGTGCCCCAGCTTTTTATACCACATATTCGATAAAGATTCATTTTCAATTTCATTCAACTCGCTAGAACACACCTTCATATGAGTTTTGTATAACGAACAACAAGCAATACCTCTAGCGACTACCATCGAACCCTTGTTAAGTTTCCATTTTTCTCTATCGAAGTAATTCTCATAGCCTTCGCTGTCCAAGGTCATACTAGAAATCAAGTTGAGGCGCAAATCTGGGACATGTCTAACATCCCTCAAAGTAATAACGCAACCTACATTTATTTGTGTGTAAACATCACCAATTCCAACAATCTTGGATGGATCATTGATACCCATCCTTACAAACCCAAAGTCTCTAGCTTTGTACGTCATGAAGAATTTTTTATTGGGAGTAGCATGATACGAAACACCTGTATCAATAACCCAATCAATTTCTTAATCAACAATATGTAAGTATTTTTCTTTCCCCGAATGAAAAAAACACAACATTCTTGATAATTATAGTTGCAATATTCTTTTCCTCGACCATCCTTTGCTCACCAGTTTTCTGTTTGTCTAACCAGATCTTGCAATTTCTTTTGAAGTAAACCTTCTTGTTACAATGGTAGCACCTGTATGTAACGTCTTCTTTGGTCTTTGACTTGCTCCTATGATTTCTAGATTTTTTGCTTTTGTTGTGATTTAAGTTTCCCTTGTGAGATCCCCTAAAATTACTTCTACCCTTGTTCTTTGTCACAAGTGCATGTGTCTCAAAATTCAAACTTTGTTTCTTTCACCTTGTTTCCTCATTGTGTATGTTGTCATTGACCATATATCTACATGGTTATTTTTCCTTCTGGAGTTAAATTACTTAGTGACAACCAAAGTTCCCGACTGTTAGGAAACAAATTGAGAAATAACAACGCCTAAATCTCATCCTCAAGATTCAACTTCATGATATACAACTGGTTCACCAATCCTTGGAACTCATTTATATGCTCGGATACACTACTACCATATTTGTACTTCAGGTTTGTTGGGTCTCTAACTTTTAGGTTTATTTTGATGATAACATTAATTAGTAAATAGATTAATTAAAAGGGTAAATAAGAATATCATTTGACTGGTGCTTGAAGTTCTAAGTGGCCTTATTTAATATTCATAAGATAGATACAATATATTATTATATATATTTTCGAGTTTAACAAATTTATTTGTTATATCAAGTATTACTTAAATTGCTATACTTGATATCTATTAGTGCAAATATTTGAACATTCATTTATTTATTCATAAAATATTTGTTGCACAATATAAAAGTTATTTAAACTTTTATATCACAAAAGTCTGTAAATTTACATGCTTAACAAAAGGTTAAGTATAAAGTTCTTTAAACTTTTATACCAAAAATTAAAGATAAATTTATTTTCTATAAAAACACACTATTTATTATATAAAGAAAATTAAATCTTTATAACTTTAAACAAAAGTGTTATATCGGTTTATACAAAAGCACATTCAAATTAAGCTTAAATTTATTTATTTGTTTATTCAATAAGAACTTTTACACAAAATATAAAAAGTTATTTAAACTTTTATAACAGTGCATAAATTTACATATTTGTTTACAAAGAAGCATATTTTCTCAAGTATAATTTTTTTTGAACTTTTATAAATATATCTGCTCTTTAACTGATATCTGTTTATTTGAGAAGTATTAAATAAAAAAGTTATTTAAATTTTTATATATATGTACTAAATTGTATTTGCTTATTTTAGAAGCAAAATTTTGTTAAACACCTTGTAAAAAGGGAAAAAGGTAGAGTTAGCTTATTTTATGTACCTATGAGAAATACGAGTAATTATTTGACCAAGACTAGAGTCTTAGAGAAGTCAACTGGGAGTTGGGTCTAGAGTGTACTTATGAGGTGAGAAAGAGGCAATTATTTCAAGATCGGATCATAGAATAGAATTGAACTCAAAAGAAGTACAACTAAGCTTGAGGAGGGAGCTGGGAGCTTACTGTCCAAGATATATTAATTGAGAATAGTTGAAAGTTTATCTATAAAACTTTGTAAAGGCTTATTCGCATGTTGAATGAGTTTTTATTACAGGAAGTAATAGGATCTCAAGTTTTAAAGAGTAGCTTAAGACTAGACATAGCAACATACACGGGATGTATGTTGTGAACCAAACAAATCTCTGTGCATTATGTGATTGAATTTTTGTTGTCTTGCATATTAATTTCTAACAGTGAAAATTAGTTATCTAAAAATTCAAAAAGGCCTAAGATAATTTTTTTAATCTGTAATAATCTATTCAACCCCTCTTCTAGATTATTATTGGACTTTCAAGGTTCATGATATTTCGAATCGCAAAAGTCTTATTCTGTGCATTCTTCTTCTCGTACAAGGGCTCTAATGTAGTTAAAAGAGTATTGACATCTATTTCCTGCCAAATATGGTGGAACACACTCTGATCGATTTACTGTCGGATGTGACCGATTCATGTTCATCTTTTTCAAATAAAAAAATTAGACGAGGTAAATTTAATTATGGCGCTGATTAATTCCTCATTTTAATTTATAAAAAAACAACGCAAAGAACTTTGCTCTGATACCACTTTGTTAGGAAAACGTCTCCAACTAGAACCGTCTCTGATAAATTAAATAAAAAAAACGACAAAAAATAATTCAATTCCACCGAATAAATAACAACCTTAGAAAATAATAGTACATAAAAGTTAATCAAACAAAAAATACCAAATCTTACGTGAAAAATCCTCTAAAATAAAAAAATAAAAAATCACGAGTCGAGCTTCAAAGAATTTCATTATAATCAACTATAAGTATAAATAATCCATCCAAGTTTTATAACTAAAAATTGAAATATCACAAATTGAGAGAGTACAAGATATATTAATTTGAATGAAAACTTAAATTATTTCACCCCCAAAATCCTTTGAATTAATTAAAATCTTTAAGCAATTAATTACCCAAAATAAGGTAATGATATCCGTAAATAAACCCTCAGAAAAATTGTTCCATTCTGCAATACCAACTCCGTGCATTCGAAACTCTATCTCTCACTGACTATGTATATAACAATTGTTATATGCTTTCTTGTATTGCATCTGATCACGCCACAAAGATCTAATATATATATATATATATATATAAGAATAATGTGACGCCCCCAAAATAGGTATACATCACCCATCTTGTGTCGCCAAATACATGGTACAAAATTTAAATACAACTTAATAATACAACTTTCGTGTAAAATACGACAAAACATAAACTGAGAGTTTTAATACGAATATTGTCTTCTAGACAGTATTCAACTCAAATGGAGTCATCAATACATTTATTATCACACTATTTTATAGAATAATGAGGACTACTAATGTTATCATCTGGACCGTCACTCCGTTCCCCGACTAGTCTCGGCTACGTTCTCATTTCCTGAAGAGAACAATGAAAGCAAAATGGTGAGATCAACTAGCCTAGTAAAAAATATTATGACTAAGATAATGCAGAATAATTTATCGTTAGCCTTCAACAGTGTTAAATTGATAAAATATAACAAACATCAAGTTTAACTGCAGCTGAACAAGCAATCCATTAGAAGACTCAAGTAGAGCATAAAATCTACTATCTTCTATGATTTAAAAGGTTTTTCATCACTTTTATCGTTGAGACTCAGCTTAATAAATAATCCACATCATCGAATCACCCCGCACTACTACTACCAAGGATATTCTTTAAGATCACTACCACAAATTATCCATGCACTACGGGCTAAGGATATTCGTGTATTCATGAATGGTCATGACCATGCCAACAACTGTCCATCAATGCACTACGGGTCAATGAGGACTTTACCACATCATTTGTAACATTACGGTCATGATTATACCGAATAATCCCTAGTTATAATCATATCAAGTCCATCTATGCACTACAGGCCACATTGATAATATAAATATGAGGATGATGCCAATGATATAAGAATTCAATAAAACAAGTTCAAGGATACATTTTTAAAGATTTATAATTTAATTTATCTAGAAATCAATAACGTCCAAATTGTCAACACGATATCGCTTTTGTGGAGTAAAATTCAAGAATAATATTGTACCAAAATAATTTGGACCAAAAACGAATCAATTTTTATCATGAATAAGACCTTGATGAATAGTACTTTCGAGTAAATAGTATCCTTTGAATAAGACTTGGGAATAAGAACTCCGTGAATAATACTCCCAAGATGAAAAAGTTAAAACTTATCAAGAATGCTCGTAATAATATTTCTATGAAAAGATATTGGATGAAGCCTTGAATATCAAGGATATTCTACTAATTTCATGGAGTTTAGAAGTCAAAACTTTAACAAAACGAGTATAGAATTGAATTAAAAAGCGAAATAATATTACTTACATACTAAAAAGTATGGAAGAAAATATTATTTCAAGCTTAATATCGAACAAAAATAACATCCCTTACCTTGAAAAGAAGAGTATTCCAACTCAGATAATGGGGATATTCTTGAAGAAAACTTTCACTATTTTCTACACTCAAAGTTTTCTAAAACTTGAAAGAAATACGCTCAATATTATGTAAGAAGAATTCTCTCGATTCTCGTGTGATTTTCAATTCTAACTAAGCATCCTATTTATAGGAGAATGGAAGGGGTATTGTTAACAAGTTTCACGGACGAACAATCGAAAAAATTTCACTGGTCGAATTCTGTAACTTTACATACGTCTGTTTTTTTCAAATTAAGAATATAGTATTCAAGTAAAACAAAACTTGTAATATATATATATATATATATATATATATATATATATATATATATATATTTTCACCGCCATATATATGATAATGAGGAAATGGGGATCTCACCAAATTTATTTTCCATATATCATCAGGTTAAGTCCGTGATATACAAAGAAGTATCTTTCACAAAAAAATAAGTAACATCACCATTATATCATATATATATATATATATATATACATTTACTAAAGTAAAAGACTTTCGCTTTACGGAAAGCAAAAGCTGAGATGATGGATGGGCCATCACCTGTCTATGACTTGAAGATGCCTCTGGCGTCTTCTTCGTTGACTGGTCCGTCTCTGTCGGTGCCGGAAGGTGCTGTTGATCATCTTCTCAGATGAGTCACCATCCCCATACAGAGTTAAAGATGAAGACGAAGTCCTTAATACTTCGATCTTCCCTCTTAAACATTTAGGCTAGGAATTAATGTAATCCCTTCCTCAAATGTTTATAAATAAAAGAAAGAGATTTCTTTACCGATTCAATTTGTCCATCTTCTTAATCTTTTCTTTCTTCTCATTAAAGTTTTTCTTTAAAAACTTATCGCCACGTTATATGGTATCGTGAGCCACACCTTGGTTCTTGATGTCGTTTTGATGGTTTCAATTAAAAACAGCTTTGATTTGTTTACTTAAATATTTTTTCAAACTTTTATTTTTCTTGCTCCGCTTTTAATCGCCCGACTTTCGCCGTAAACCACCCAAGATCGCTTTAAGTCCCGAATAATGCCTTTTGTAAGTCTCAATTGGGAGCAGTGTAAGGCTAAAGGGAATCTTTAGATCTACGGGTATGTGATCAAGGCAAGTAAGGCTAGAGTCTAAGTGGACCTTCAAGAAAAGGAATTTTTGTTTAAATAGTTAACAAAGAAGTCTTCTGTTTAGATCGATTTCACTGATAGATCAGGACTAATCGAGTGATCCTTTGTTTTAGATTTCATCTGATTTGTTTTTAAACAAAAGTTTTTACAAAATCTAAGAAATCTTGAAGATTTCACCAATTTTCTAGAGAAAATTTTTCCTCCTTCTTTATAAACCAAATTTTGGGGTGAAAGGGTTATTTCTTGGATAAAATTTTAAGGTGGAAATGTATGGGGATGGTGACTCATCTGAGAAGATGATCAACAGCACCTTCCGGCACCGACAGAGACGGACCAGTCAACGAAGAAGACGCCAGAGGCATCTTCAAGTCATAGACAGGTGATGGCCCATCCATCATCTCAGCTTTTGCTTTCCGTAAAGCGAAAGTCTTTTACTTTAGTAAATGTAAAAGTAAAAGTAAAAGAATAAACTTTTGCTTTTACTTAAGTTAAATATTTTTAACTTTAGTTAAATGTTTCTTACATTTACCCATGTAAAAGTAAATGTAAAATGTTTCTTACGCTTTTACTTTTACTTTAGTAAATTACTTTTACTTCAAGCATCGTAATAGTGATTCCTCGTGAATCAAATAGTAATTTACTTTTTAGTTTTCTATTTAAAGAAACTCAAGTGTTAGAGTTTTCTTTGAGCTTAATTCAATGTAGCCTCGTAGCTTCTCTCTAAAAGCTCTTCCGAGGTCCGCCCCCTTCTCTCTCTTAGTTAGTCAAGACGAAGCTTTCAAATTCGATCTTCTTAGTTAAATATGAAGACGAAGTCCTTAATACTTCGATCTTCCCTCTTAAACATTTAGTCTAGGAATTAATGTAATCCCTTCCTCAAATGTTTATAAATAAAAGAAAGAGATTGCTTTACCGATTAACCGGTCATCTTCTTAATCTTTTCTTTCTTCTGTTAAAGTTTTTCTTAAAAACTTATCGGCGCTGTTATATGGTATCAGAGCCACACGGTTGGTTCTTGATGCTGTTCGGTGGTTTCGATTAAAAACAGTTTGATTTGTTTACTTAAATGTTTTTTCAAACTTTTATTTTTCTTGCTACGCTTTTAATCGCCCGACCTTCGCCGTAAACCACCTAAGATCGCCTTAAGTCCCGAATAATGCCTTTTGTAAGTCTCAATTGGGAGCAGTGTAAGGCTAAAGGGAATCTTTAGATCTACGGGTATGTGATCAAGGCAAGTAAGGCTAGAGTCTAAGTGGACCTTCAAGAAAAGGAATTTTTGTTTAAATAGTTAACAAAGAAGTCTTCTGTTTAGATCGATTTCACTGATAGATCAGGACTAATCGAGTGATCCTTTGTTTTAGATTTCATCTGATTTGTTTTTAAACAAAAAGTTTTTACAAAATCTAAGAAATCTTGAAGATTTTGACCAATTTTCGGTAGAAAATTTTTTCCTCCTTCTTTATAAACCAAATTTTTGGGGGTGAAAGGGTTATTTCCTGGATAAAAATTTTAAGGTGGAAATGTATGGGGATGGTGACTCATCTGAGAAGATGATCAACAGCACCTTCCGGCACCGACAGAGACGGACCAGTCAACGAAGAAGACGCCAGAGGCATCTTCAAGTCATGTATGTGTGACGGCCCATCCATCATCTCACTTTTTGCTTTCAAGTAAAGCGAAAAGTCTTTTACTTTAGTAAATGTAAAAGTAAAAGTAAAAGAATAAACTTTTGCTTTTACTTAAGTTAAATATTTTAACTTTAGTTAAATGTTTCTTACATTTACCCATGTAAAAGTAAATGTAAAATGTTTCTTACGTTTTTACTTTTACTTTAGTAAATTACTTTTACTTCAAGCAATGTAATAGTGATTCTCATGTGAATCAAATAGTAATTTACTTTTTAGTTTTATATTTAAAGAAACTCAAGTGTTAGAGTTTCTTTAGGCTTAATTCAATGTAGCCTCAGAGCTTCTCTCTCTAGAAAGCTCTTCCGAGGTCCGCTCCCCCTTCTCTCTTAGTTAGCCGAAGACGAAGCTTTCAGCTTCGATCTTCTTAGTTAAATATGAAGACGAAGTCCTTAATACTTCGATCTTCCCTCTTAAACATTTAGTCTAGGAATTAATGTAATCCCTTCCTCAAATGTTTATAAATAAAAGAAAGAGATTGCTTTACCGATTAACCGGTCATCTTCTTAATCTTTTCTTTCTTCTGTTAAAGTTTTTCTTAAAAACTTATCGGCTACAATAAGTATATGGTATCGAGCCACACTTGTTGGTTCTTGATGCTGTTCGGTGGTTTCGATTAAAAAGCAGTTTGATTTGTTTACTTAAATGTTTTTTCAAACTTTTATTTTTCTTCTTCGCTTTTAATCGCCTCGACCTTCGCCAGAAACCACCTAAGATCGCCTTTAAGTCCCGAATAATGCCTTTTGTAAGTCTCAATTGGGAGCAAAGTAAGGCTAAAGGAATCTTTAGATCTACGGTATGTGATCAAGGCAAGTAAGGCTAGAGTCTAAGTGGACCTTCAAGAAAAGGAATTTTTGTTTAAACAGCTTAACAAAGAAGTCTTCTGCTTAGATCGATTTCAATCGATAGATCGTGACCAATCGAGTGATCCTTTGTTTCGTATTTCATCCGATTTGTTTTTAAACAAAAGTTTTTACAAAATCTAAGAAATCTTGAAGATTTTGACCAATTTTCTAGAAAATTTTTTTCCTCCTTATAAACCAAATTTTGGGGGTGAAAGGGTTATTTCTGGATAAAATTTTAAGGTGGAAATGTATGGGATGGTGACTCATCCGAGAAGATGATCAACAAAGACCTTCCTAAGACCGACAAAGAGACGGACCAATAACGAAGAAGACGCCAGAGGCATCTTCAAGTCATGTATGTGTGATGGCCCATCCATCATCTCAGCTTTTGCTTTCCGTAAAGCGAAAGTCTTTTACTTTAGTAAATGTAAAAGTAAAAGTAAAAGAATAAAACTTTTGCTTTTACTTAAGTTAAATATTTTTAACTTTAGTTAAATGTTTCTTACATTTACCCATGTAAAAGTAAATGTAAAATGTTTCTTACGTTTTACTTTTACTTTAGTAAATTACTTTTACTTCAGTTAATGTAATAGTGATTCCTGCGTGAATCAAATAGTAATTTACTTTTTAGTTTTATATTTAAAGAAACTCAAGTGTTAGAGTTTCTTTAGGCTTAATTCAATGTAGCCTCAGAGCTTCTCTCTCTAGAAAGCTCTTCCGAGGTCCGCCTCCCTTCTCTCTAGAGTTAGTTAAGAAGCGAAGCTTTCAAACGATCTTCTTAGTTAAAGATGAAGAAGAAGTCTTTAATACTTCCTTCTTCCCTTAAACATTTAGTCTAGGAATTAATGTAATCCCTTCCTCAAATGTTTATAAATAAAAGAAAGAGATTACTTTACCAATTCACCGGTCATCTTCTTATATGATAATACCGATCCCTTCCTCAAATAGTGTGTGTATTATATATATATATATACCATGAGAGGGCGGAAGGAGATTACAGATTAATGAGAGGGGAAGAACAAGTGCGCATACAAACACAATTACTAAAATAAAATTTTTTTTATGATACAAAGAAACAAAGATTACAGATGGTTTTAACTTACAAGTTTACTAGAATAAGAACATTAGATGAAGGGGTTTGAGTAGGCTTAAATCAATGGCCGAGGCTAAAGATTTATCGAGAAGGAACTCGAGTCTTTCTAAGTCTCGCTTTAACCAAATGAATTCAATTCCTTTTATAGAACAAGGAAAATGAATTATTACAATGTTACTATTACAATAACTCAAAAGTAAAAGTAAGAAACATTTTACTAAAGTAAAAGTATAGGTAAAAACATTTTACTAAAGTAAAGGTACAGTAATAGAAAAGAATCTTTTTCTATGGAAAAAGCAGTACGCCTTTTTTTTTGACTAATGTGGCCATGGGGCCGATGCTTGAATAATTGTTGACTAATTCAAATGTGGGGCCGATGTTTAAATGATTGTCACGAAAGCGTAAGATGTCATTTGTTAGTCGCGCCAGAGCAGTCTTTGGTGACTAAGGTCAGTGGATCGAGGTCACAGGAAAGTCTTCAGGTGACTAAGGTCGGTGGATCGAGGTCTGGAGCAGTCAGTGATGTCACATCACACTTTGATTGATTACTACAGAGAATGAAAATGGATCTTGAGCATCTTGAAGACCAATTGTCGTAAGGATCACAATTACCTTCGCCTCTCAAGCTCTTGACTAGAATTTTTGGACCGAGAAGAAGCTTCTTGTTTTACTCTTCATGTAATCGATCAAGTCTCAAATGAATAAAGATCTCGCAAGACGCCTTAATTGAGAATTAGAGTAATCGAAACATTAGTAACTTCATCGAAATCGGGAGGAACAACCGATTTTTCTTTTGATTTATCAAATTGTTTTATCGATCGATTTATCGGGGATGCATTGCGAGGTAGTAGAGGATCAAGGGGTGTTAACTGAGGAGTCAAAAGAGGAGAAGGCGGAAATTCTTTCCGAAACTTGGCCAACTATTCTATCAACACCTAATTTATCCCACCATTTAATGAAAAAACCATGAGAGACGCAAGAAATAGGGAAAGGTAAGTCTAAGCAGCCCTAATTCCTATGGACGACGGAGACCGAAATATCGTGACTTCTTGGGTAGTTAAAATGATATATTGCCATTTCGTAATCCAAGGATTTTGATTTACTACGTAATATAAGGAAGACTGGAATTTCCTCATATTTTGAATGATAATTACTATAATGACAAAATGTTCTAACCGGCAAGGAGAGGTTTGGGGAAGATACTATGGCACAAACCATGCGTACTTGTCCCACCAAAGGATAAACCATTTGGGAAATCGACTCTTGAATTTGTGGTCAAACCGAAAAACCACGAATGACTATGATCTTCATTTTGATGAAGCATAATTTTATGCTAAGCCTCAATATAATCATAATAGCGAGGAAGGAGCTAGTGTGATTAGAAAGTGACTTGAGATCGGAAGGATGACTACCCCAATCGGATGTGATTGAGAACTTGCTTAATATACAAATGAATGATAAAGGAGCTTAGATTTATCATCGTTGGCATAAATTGGTTTAATAAAGACTGACTCTATTTCAATAAGAATGTCCCTATAATACACTAAGGATTTATAAGGAGCTAAAGGAAGAAAATGCCATCCAGTAGGAAAATACTGGGCAGCTAACTGAATTGGGTCATTTTTAGGTTTCATTTGTAACTCGATATGAAATAAGTGTTGATCGAAGATTTGACGATAGTCGACATTTGATGACTAGATTTTGTCAAGTAGCGGTGGGTTTGACTAGCGAAAATATCAAAGGGTTTGGGCCGACTAGAGAATCGAGGAGTAGGGCTTGGGGACCGTATCAAGCACCCGAAATTTATTAATGGGTCTGGTAATCGGATGAGGAACAATAGTTCCTTTTGATTGATTAATCGACCGACGAAGAGCTTTACCATGACCACGAGAAGATGAACCTTTTCGTACACTCATAATGCTGTAATTGTACCTGTGTTAATAAATTCACGAGTGAGAAAATCTGGAACCGAGTTGTTACTACCTTTAATATATTCAATATCGAAATCAAAAATACTTAAAATTGCTTGCCATCTAGCTGTAATGAATGCTTAGAGGCGACATTCTCAACATCCTTTTCAAGGATAAATTTTACGACTTACAATCTATTCTAACTAGAAATTTTTGGTTCAATAAATCTCTCTAAAATTTTTTTGATACATAAAACTAATGATAAAATTTCCTTTTTAATAAGATCGTATTTTAACCGTGTAGGATTCCATGCGCCTGTAATGGAAACGAATAATTTGTTCATCGTAAGTAGGAGTTAATTTTTGTTTGAGTATGCCACCGAATCCAATGTCGAGGCATCGGCTTTCAACTATTTTGAAGGTCAATCGCTTGAAATGCCAAGGTAGGGAAAACCTTAACATATTTTTTAACTTGTTGGACGACGTAAGTATGAATGTCACCCATGGGGAGGATTACTTTGTAAGCTACCGAAAGAGAGGCTTACAAATCTTCCCGAGGTCCTCAGAAAACTTGCCAATATAATTGAAATTGAGCCAAGAAACCTCTCAGAATGAAGTTTTGTCGATAATCTTATCTGGGAACCTATTTCGGTAATTGAATAGCTCATCGATTGGCCGTGTGATTCCATGATAGAGGATTAATCCGAGAAACCTAACTTTAGTCGTAAAATGCATCACATTTGGAAGGAGAAAGAACAAGACCATTGGTTTCAACTGTTCTAAGAACGAATTTAAATGCTTAATATGCTCTTCAATAGTCTTGAGAATACAAGGATATCGTCGATGTATACAATGATAAAATGATCAAAAGGATTCAAAATATTATTAAGAATATTCTGAAATTCACTGGGTGCATTTTTGAGTCCAAATGACTGAACATTCCATTCGTAGTATCCGAACGGAATGGTAAATGCAGTTTTGTATTTATCATCCGGATGAATAAAGAATTTGCCGTAATCCTCGACTTAAGGTCAAATTTACTAAATATTGTGGAGACACTTAACCTACCAAGGAGATCATCCTTGTTGGGCAAAGGGTACCTTATCCATTCTAGTACTTTGTTTAATGGTTTGTAATTAATGACTAACCGAGGGACACCTCTTTCTTTCTCGACCGTTATTAACATAGAAAGTCGGGCAAGACCATGGTGACTTCTTGTGTCTAATTAAACCTTTACTAAGAAGATCATTAATTTCTTTTTTTACATAACTCCATTTGTTCACGACTCATTTGAATAGTTCTAGCTTTAGTGGGAATTAAATGTTCTTTAAATTCCTTAAAGATAGGGTAACCTAACTGTGTGCTTCTTTCTATGCCAAAAAGCATCGGGAGAATCGTAACATAAATTTTTAGTAAATAATCTTTTAATTCTTTTATTTTTTCTTGGACTCTCACATTACTCTTAAGTTGTTCTTCAACTTGTTGATACTTAACTTCTTCTTTAAGGAAATTTAAATGGGTAACTTTGCGGCTTATCAGATTCAATGATTTAGAAATCGATTCTTCTCAATAAATTTTAAATCTCTTTCTTTTGGTTTGATTAGAAAACTAAATGTAATCCTTTTTCCTAACTGTTCGCAACTTAAACCTTTATTACTAGTAGTAAATGGGTATAATAAATAAATAAACGGTAATCCTAAAATAATTTTGTCAGTAAGATTGCGAACTAAGACAAATGAGGTCTTAAAACACATACTGTCTTGACAAATATGTACATTAGGTAATTTATATTTTATTTCCATCTGACTTCCGTTTGCTGAATTTAGTTTTTCACTAGTTTTCTTATAATATCTTGTGGGGATAATACCTTCTTGAATACAGTTCAAATCTGCACCAGTATCAACTAAGGCAGGGAGCTGTACAGAGAACGTTTTATCGATAACTAAATTAATAGAGATATACCATTTTTGAATAGTAATATCTTTAATTCTTTTAAGGGAGAGACCTTGAATAAAGAGGTCGTAATCTTTAAAGACCGATGATTCTCGGTTCATCGTGAATTTCATCACTAGAAGAGGAATCATGAACTTGAAGATCTGATTTCTTATCATCAATCTCTTTTCTTAAGTTAGAAATATCTAATTTTAAGTTAGAAATTTCTTTCTTAAGTTTATTAACTTCTTGATTTAATTCAGGGAGGGTAATTTCTTTTACCGGAGATTTAAATCTTTCAAGAGTTTTGTTGAGACTGAAAATTGGTTTTTCTTTGGCTCTAAGAACTTTATCAGTGACTTTTTTATCTTTGGTTAACAAATCTTTTAATTGCTTCAAATACTCGAGTTTTTAATTCGTGTCTGTAATTTTACTAATTAGATCAACTAATAAAGAACTTTCTTCTTCTTCTTTCCGTAATTACATTGATTCTTTTACAACAGTTCTTATTGCAATTTTTTGTACATATAGTGACTTCATTTTCACTATCGATTCATCGTTAGATGTATTATTACTAGAAGATTCTGGAATGTCCGAAGCTTTCTTCATCACTACCACCATTATTTTTTTCGAATTCTCATTAATTCTAATAACTGCTCAGTATCTTCTACTGAAATATTTAATTGAGTTAATTTTGTTTAACTCTACATTCACTTTTATAATGTCCTTTCTCGCCTTACAATTGTGAATGTATAATTTTACTTTTATCATATTTCTTTGATTTTTTATATGATTTTTTCTTAGATGACTTTTAGTTTATTGTAATAAGTATCTTGATTATTATTCTTTTTATCATGATTATATCTCTTCACGACGCTTATGACTTTTATGTGACTCAATATGTTTATTTTTATGCTCGTGCTTTCTTCAGAGGGAGCAACCAAGCGTAAACCATACTTGCTCACAAAATGTTCCTAACTCGTATTTAGCTTTATTTTTATCTTTTCCGGCTTGTTTAGCTAACTTAAAGTCAATACACATTTTAATCCGATTTTTTGAATATAACTAATAATATCACCATAAGTCAAATTATCATAATCTATATATCCTAAATGTTTACTTAATTCTTCTCTAACCTTGTGAAGCAAATAAAGACGGTAAACCATTAACAAATTTCTCTTTCCAAAATGGTTTATTATCACATTTTCTCATCATAACTCCTCGAAGTAAATACATCTTTGTACCATCTAAAATCACTTAGAGTGGGACATGTAAGATTACTTAATTGATCATGGATTCTTTCAAAGGATATTACTAGAGTTCCAACAAAATGTTTAATTATAGTAAATATTAAAGTATTAACTCCATCAGAAGACCAATACCAAAGATCTTCATCAAAGATGGGATTGCCTTCATTATCTCTTTGGATAAGATGAACTATGGAACATCTAATGTCTTTTGTGAGATGTTTTTCCCACCAAGACCGAGAATGCCAAGAAAACCACTAGCTATTAATTCAACTATATCTCGATTGAGATAAAGAGTTGAATTTAGTAATATAGTCATTGGCTACCATGTACATATGATTAAGTTTATTAAGAATTTCTTGTTCACCAAATCCATCTATATTCCATTCATAAATCTTATTAGAGGACACAGAGAACGGTTTATCTAGATTTCTCTTCAACTCAGAGATCCGGAGGAGTTGGTCTAGAGTACCAATTTCTGGTAATACTTGTGTTATTGACAGTTAATTTTTTTAGCTGTTCATTAAGGTTTGAAATGGATGAGTGATTAGAGTGATCCGAAGAACTTTCGTTATCATCATCATCTGTTTCAACATGATCGATAACAGCAAATGGTTCCACTTGGACTGGGTTCGTTTTTAAGTTTTTAAATAACTTTTCAATAGATTGGATCAATTCACTTTCTTTATTAGGTAGACTTAGATTATATCTGTTTTCTGGTAATTTAATTAAAGTTTATATATATATATATATATATATATATATTATCATACTCATAACACACACTATTTGAAAAATGAGTAAGTGGGGGGTCCAAATAATACGTCAAAATTTACAACAATTACTTTATATAAAAAAAAATTCTCTCAATATTTTTAACAATATTTATCATCATTATTATAATTCGCAATATTTAACAACCAGGTCGTTCCCAGGAAAGAGGGGGCTTTCCGATAAGGATTTTTCCTTATTGGCGCGCAATTAGGTGACCAAACCTCTCCTTGACAGAACTTCTAGACATCGTCAATATTGCAAATAATAATATTAATAACTTTGTTGTCTCAATTATTGATTTACTAATATATAAAATATCGACAATAATTGAATCAAATAACGTGAGATATTATGCAGCAATTACTGTAGCAATAATTGAACAAAACTGAGTGACTTCTCACGTAAGCATCAATAATCAATACCGTGTGCTACTTTGTAAGACCCCGAAATTTTTAAATAAAAAGGAATTTCCTTTATTTATTATTTTGAAATAGTAAGGGTTGATTTGATTAATGTGGATAGTTAAGGGTTAAATACGCAAATATTTCAAAATAAGCAAGTGGTTATAAAATATTCATTATCGTCTTGGGAATATTCGTTTGGTCGTGGAATATTCGTCTTTGTCGGGGAATATTCGCATGCTGACGGCCGACCATGTGTGGGCCCATAACTGAAAGCGATTGGATGAAGAAAAACGACAAATATAAGTTATTTTTAAATAACTGGCGTGTTATTACCGATTAATCACTGTTGGAATACCCTATGGTTAAAACACACTAATACGCGTTGTTGAACAAGTAGACACCAGTATTGCACCAATTATTGATTCTTACGTAAGAAGGCACTACTCAATAATGGTTACGATAATTACCGCTCGATATTTTATTGAGTTAATAATTGCTCATTGATATTTTATATTGTTGTTGTTTCAATAATTGTCATTACACGGTATTTTTCATTATCGAGCAATAATTCATATTATCTCAATAATATTATTAGATAACATTATTGGAAATGTCTAGAAAGTTCATAAGGAGAGGTTTGGTCACCTAATTGCGCGCCAATGAAGATGAAATTCTTATTGAAAGCCCCTCTTTCTGGGAACCGTCCCGTTGTCAATATTGTGATTCTCGTAATATTATTTGTGAATAATTAATTATTGATTTATATGATGAGGAAAAATTGATTTTATGTGGATATAGATGGAGAAAATTTTAAAATGACAATTGTTGAAAATTAATATTTTATCTTTTTCTCGATAAAATAATTCATTTAAATATATTATTTTAATAATATATTAACTATGATATTTTTACAACGAATGTGGGATATATGAGTATCTGAGGAGGAAGAGTATTTTTGTTGCAATAAATGTTTAAAACATCTTAAACATGTCGGTGGACCCCATTTATTGATGAAATTTGATTATAGCACAGAAAATCGCCTCGCTTGTGGATTTCGGTCAATTTCTATTTGGAATTTGGAAAACTTCCTTCGCAAAGTTGTAGAGAATTGAAATTCCTATAAAAACACGCTGGATTTGAATTTTCTGATGAAAGGGCTATTTATTATGAATTATTGAATTCAAACTTCAAATAATTGATTTTGGGAGTTTAAAATATTTTTTATAAGAAAAACGTTTTTTGTTGTAATTGAGTGGCTCACATGTGTTATAAATGATCTGAAATCAGATTTCTAAGGTGGGCTTAAATATTTTTAAGAAATATTATTATTTTATTAAATTTTATGCTTTGGTGTTCTAAAGTTTTCCTATAAATAAGTCTTAGGTTAGAATTGAAAATCACACCAAAAGCTGAAGTTTTCTCTCTATATTATCGGCGTATTCTTGTGAGTATTTTGAGTATACTTTGAGTATTGCTAGACGGTCAAAGTTTCCTTCAAAGACTATACCCTAGATTCTAGCTGTAAATCTTGATCTTTCGAGGTAAGGGATGTTATTTTCTTCTCAAATGATATTATTTCTTCAATATCATTATCTTTGAAATGTTGATCCAAGTTTTATCAAATTTGGAACTTTTTCATGCTCGGGTTACTATTCATGAGTTACTATTCACGAGTACTATTCATGAAGCGTGAAGATGTTTTTGTGGAATTTCTATCTTTTGGTGCTTGAGTTACTTATTCACGATATCAAGACTATTCACGATATCTGAAGACTATTCACGATACTCTGATACTTATTCAATCGAAAAATAAAATTTCTTTTTTCGTCTAAAACATCTATTCGGATACTAACTCGATTGTATCCATGTTTTGATCATTCTTGAATTTTACACCACTATGATTATTTTTGAGGTATTTTTGGACGTGGATAAAACCAAGTACGAATCCTTAATCCTTAATCCTTGTCATTTTGTTTCACCGGATTCGCTTCTTTAAAAAATATTTTCATCATCCTCGGTCTTAAATGATGATATTATGGAATATCTTTGGCTTTGTAGTGCAAAGATGAATGATTTCTTAAGAATATCTTTGGCTCAGTAGTGCAAAGATGAATGATTTCTGAAGAATATCTTTGGCCCGTAGTGCAAAGATGAACAGTGTTTAAATGAACACGACCGTGAGACCCCAGATTTTATCAATAAAGATTTAAATTTTGTCGAAATAATTTTTTAATATTATGGTGTGAATTTGAGATAATATTATAGTTGTGGGTAGTATTTATAAATTTTACAAAGTATGCAAGTGGTTATATTATATTCGATTGGTCGGGGAATATTCGGTTTAGCAGGAATATTCGCATAACTACTCAATCATTGGTGGACCCCACAAATGTAATTATTGTTGGATCGAGAAAACGACAAAAATATTTTATTAAAATAACGGCGAAGTTTTACTGGCTGATATCGTTGAACTACTTTCGGTAGTAAAAGTACAAAGAATACGTGTGGTTGCATAAGAAGCACACCAGTATTGATTATCGATGCTTATGTGAGAAGTCACTCGGTTTGATTCCATTATTGTCGATTAATAATATGAATTATTATAATGATAATGACGCTTTTGTTTTATTCAGTATTATTAACGTAATAAAATGTAAACATCTTTTATATAAAAATGTAATACTTTATTAAAGTTATTCTATAAATAGAATATATTATATTTTATTATGATAGTGTTGCGTAGTGTTTTTGCAAGTGTTACATAGTGTTTTGCATAGTAAAATGTTTTTATATAAATAGAATATATGATATTTTATTTAAAAGATTTTGCTTTTAAATATGGACCGTCGATTAAAGTAAATCAATCTGACCGCTCATGGATTAATTACTATGCATTCTATTTTCCTATAAATAAAGCTCATTCCTTCATTATTTTCTTACTTATTCAATTTGAAACTCTGTAGAGAGAAATTATAGAGAGAAGTTTATAGAGAGAAAATCTATAGAGAAAAGAAGAAAAGTATTCGCTAATTCACTTTTCCAATATTCAGCCTTCTAAGGTAGGGAATATTATTTGTTGTACTTCGTAAGGGTGTTATTCTTTCTTATTCATGAAGAGAACTTCATTATTCCATTCATTATTATTCTATTGAATAACTCGTAAAAGTGGTATACCCTATACATAACCTCGTGATATGCGACATACCCTATACTTGGTGAAATCCTTATGTTATTCCATTCTTATTTATTCTGTTGAATAACTCAGATCACGCTTCCCCTATACTTGGTGATCTTCTTTTGTTATTCCATTCTTTATTATTCTGCTGAATATCCTGTCGCATGTGTTTTACACGGACTGGTTCCATTGCTTATTATTCCGCATTTATTATTCTCGCTGGAATATCCTCATCGTGTGTTTTACACCCACCGGTTCCATTGTTTATTATTCAAGATTTATTATTCATTTGGATCATCCTGCTTGCGCCGAATTTCACCGACTGGTTCCGTTATTATTATTCTGTTGAATAACTCGCCTACATCTGGTAAGCATGCATGCGTGGTGATTTCTTTTGTTATTCCATTCTTTATTATACCCAAATAAGTTAAAACTTTGACTTCTATACTCCATGAAATTAGTAGAATATCCTCGATATTTCAAGCTTTCATCCAAAGATCTTTCATGGAAATATTCTTCCGATCATTCTTGAATTTTACTCTACAAAACAAAGATCTTGTTGACAATTTGGGCGTTATTAATTCCTCGGATAAAATAATTCTTGAACTTGTTTTATTGAATTATTATGTCATTGTCATCATCCTCATGATATATTATGTTATTTTTTGCTTTACGCATAGATGAACTTAGTATGATTATGACCAGTGGATCATCCTAAGATAATCATGGCTAGTTATAAATGATGTGATAAAAGTCCTCGCGTGGCCAGTAATGCGATGATGGATAGTTTTGGTATGATTATGACCGGGGTGATTCTAAGATAGTCATGACCATTGATAATTTGATGAAAATCCTTGACCGTGGTACAGGGGATGATTAGATATTGTGGTTTATTCATTAAACCGAGTCTTAATGATAAAATTGATGAAAACCTTTAAATCATAAAAGATAGTAGATTTTATTTTCTACTTGACTTTTTTAATGGATTGCTTATTCACCGCAGCTTAAACTTGTTGTCTATTGTATTTTATCGCTTTAACATCGTTGAAGGCTAATGATAATTTATTATGCATTATCTTAGTCATAATATTTCTTCTTCAAGTAGTTGAGCTCACCCTTTCTTTCACTATTCTCTTCGTGAAATGAGAACATAGGTTGGGACGAGTCGGGGAACGAAGTAATGGTCCGGAGGATAACATTAGTAGTCCTCACTATTCTTCGTGAAATAGTGTGATAATAGTTATAATGAGGACTCCTTTTGAGTTTGTATAATATCTAGTAGACAATATTTGTATTCAAACTCATAGCTTTATGTCGTATTGATACGACAATTATATTAAGTAAGTTGTATTTGAATTTATGTACCATGTAAGTGGCGACCCAAGATGGGTGACGATACCTAATTTTTTAGGGCGCCACAAATTGGTATCGAGCCATAAGTGTGAAGAGCCCGAGCCTCTCGGCGGGTGACTTCTTGTTGATGGGGATGCACCGGCCGCATCTCCGTAGGGGACGCCGCCTTTTCTATGGGCAAGTCGATAGTACCAATGTGAGGTGTTGACACAAGTTGGTGTCTAGAGTCACAGTTGGTATCAAAGCTTAGGGATATGATCCCTGGCTAAGATGCGAGATAAGAACTAGGAGGGGAGAGACGGGGAATTCCTTCGCTAGTATGATCTACCTAAGTTTATTTGTTATTTAATTGGTTGGTCAGAGTATAGGGATAATATTTGATATATTAATTAACCCTCGTGTTGTGGCAAAGTTGTTTGGAAATGGCAAATTTGAAAATATTTACAATGGAATGAATGTGACCGTTGTGACACCTTTAATCACTAATCGTGTTAATGCAATTCGACGAGGAACAAATTAGAGATATCCACGTAGTGAATGAAGAACTAATTGTTGCACCCGAGCTAGTTGTAGAGGTAGCAATGAAAGTGAGGAAGAAGAGAGAACCCGAGGAGAATTGGTTGAAGAAGTTTATGATCAAAACTTAGAATTACAAAATCGTGTTCGTGAGCTGAAGAACGAGTTGAAGAACGGCAAAAATCTGGTCGTGAACAAAGGGATACAACAATTCAAAATTGGGTTACCCGATATGTGATGCTCGAACAAAATCACGCTTTGGCGGTGGTGTAAGATATTAAAGTTGAATCGAGAATTTAAAAATCAAAGATCACCGAAAGAAGAAACAATCGAACGAAGGAGAATAGGCGATGCATGGGTAAAAGTCGCACAACGCGTTGATAGTGTAGAAAAAGACGTCCATCCAATAAAGCCAAAATAGATGAAATGGACTTTGCTTTTGACAAGAATTGGAGAATTTAACATCGAATTCGGATTATTACCTCATGCATAGCGGTCAACCCAATTCGATATGGATCGGAGAATAATGATTCAAATCATGGATCGTGAATGTGAAGAAGCACTTAAGGGAGGAATGTACCCTATAGTAAAGTCAAACTCGGTAATTTAAGCGAGGCGCGTTTGTTTAGAAACCCCGAACGGGTTATTACGGGTAAATTAATTATAAATTATTACGTAAGTCTATACTTTATTCAATACAAGTTCTACCAACTCTTTTATTTCACCTAGTTGTGTTCAACGTTTAAATTTGACTCAAGAAGTTAAACTTTGACTTATTGGTTGAAACTTCGTTAGTAGGAGCCTTCGTTATCGCTTACTATTTTTAAATCTTGTTTGGTTCAAATAAACATTTTCACGCTACTTGTCGATCTTATCTTTTGAAAATATTTGCCTTTGATGGAATTTTAGGAATCAATTGGTTAACTACTCATCATTCTTTTCGTAAGGTTGTTAGCTTTTATATTCATAACCAACTTGTTGTGCGAATTCAAGTAACCAAACTACTAAAGTCAATTATTGTCATATCAAGCCATAAGTAAAGAGCCCCGAACCTTTCGTTGTTGACTTCCTTGTGTGGAATGCACCGCCGGACTTTCAGAGGCGACATCGTGAATGAAGATGGCAAGTTTATAGGTATCATTGTGAGGTGCTATCTAGGTTAAGGGATAGAAGTCACATTGGTATCAATGTGACGTATTATCCAAGTCTTGGATGAGAGTCACAGCTTTTGAATGATATTTCTATTATTAAAAATTTCCGGCGTATTCATGAAGACTTCTTAGCCTACTTAGAGCGTGAAATCGAATTTTGTATTGACCCCAAAGACAAGACCCATTTCTTAAACCCTCAAATATTTCGTCAACTAAAAGGATCTGCATTTTTAGATTATGATGAAAGTCATAATAAAAGCATTGGACTAATGAAAATTATGGGTTATATGAAGTATTAGTAAGTGTTATGACGAGTTATGTTGGTTATTATGTGAAAAACATGAAAGTTTTTAGAAATCACAAAGAGTTGAAAAATCGATTTTGGTGAAAAACGTAATATGAAATTCAATCGACCATATCTCCTATTATATTTTGAATTTTTGAGTGTGGTCAAGTCCTAGAGTTAGATCTATGAGTTACCTAACTAATCCAATTGGAATTACTGGAAAAGGTGTTGTAGATTTTTGTGTGGACTGATTTTAGCAAAGGAGTGCAAAGCTGCAAAAAAGCTAAAAAAAGTCTGCTGCCATGATTTTAGAGGGGCTGTTTCGGCCACTTAAATTATGAGAAAAATTCTGGCCTTTTGGGACATGAAAGTATATGGTATAAAGTACCTCCTGTCCAAAAATGAGCTCATTCTGACTTAAAATGAGCAAGTTATGACTATTTCAATATTTAGGTTTTTCCGATTTAAAACGCTATAACCGAGTTCTATAACTCCGATGACCATGAAATTTAAACTAGAAGCTCACGTTAACATGTGTAAGGTCCTGCCATGATTTGGGAATTTTTGGAGTTAAACTTGAGGTAGCTAATTTCTTAAGGAATTAATTAGAAATTGATTTTTGAAAAATAGTAAATGAATTTTAAAAATTCTGAGAAAAATATATTTTCATTATGGGACTATATTATGCTAAATCCCAGAAAAGAAATATTTTTGGGACTGATTTGGTATTTTTCATGAAAATAGTTTAGTTACGAACATATGAGTTAAATATGTTATGTGAAGTAACAAAGTTGAAAATATGATTTTATGGCTAGAGAATCCTATATAGAGTATATGCATATTTTTTGAGGGATTTGATAATTGGTGATGATATCTTATGAGTATGACATTTTTGAATGATTAAATGCATTATATGGTAAAGCGTAAACAATTGAGATAAATTGTTTATAAATTTAAGAAGTGATTAAAATATTGTTATAATATTAATGATATTAGATTTATGAGATTATTAAGTGATTGATAACATGGGGATATTCTTGAATCCTGGATAAATTATATTATAAATGTTTAATATTTATCCTTTATCTCATTTGATTGATTCTTTATATCATTATCCTCATGTTTATATTATGTTGAAAGTCATCTCGCGACCAGAGTGCATAGATGGACTTGGTATGATTATGACCGAGGGATTGTTCTGGATAATCATAACCGTAATTGAAAACACGATTATCTTTGGTCAGTAGTGCATGGATAATTGTGGTCGTGATACTAATGAATACACGATTATCTTCGTCAGTAGTGCATGGATAATTGTGGTCGTGATACTAATGAATACACGATTATCTTTGCCGTAGTGCATGGATAATTTGTGGTCGTGATACTAATGAATACACGATTATCTTTGCACGTAGTGCATGGATAATTTGTGGTCGTGATACTAATGAATACACGATTATCTTTGCACGTAGTGCATGGATAATTTGTGGTCGTGATACTAATGAATACACTATTATCTTTTTCGTCAGTAGTGCATGGATAATTGTGGTCGTGATACTAATGAATACACGATTATCTTTGGCCATAGTGCATGGATAATTGTGGTCGTGATACTAATGAATACACGATTATCTTCGGTAGTAGTGCATGGATAATTTGTGGTCGTGATACTAATGAATATACGATTATCTTCGGTAGTAGTGCATGGATAATTGTGGTCGTGATACTTAATGAATACACGATTATCTTTGGCAGTAGTGCATGGATAATTCGTGGTCGTGATACTAATGAATATCCTCGGCCCGTAGTGCGGGGATGATTCGATGATATGGATTAATTATTGAAATGAGTCTCAAAGAATGAAATATTAATTCATGGATGTGGTAAAAGTCATCTTCGGTAGTAGTGCATTGATAGACTTGGTATGATTATGACCACGGATTATTCGGTATAATCATGATCGTAATTGAAAACACAATTATCCTTGGTTTAATATTATGGTGTGAATTTGAGATAATATTATAGTTGTGGGTAGTATTTATAAATTTTGCAAAGTATGCAAGTGGTTATATTATATTCGATTGGTCTGGGAATATTCGGTTTAGCGAGGAATATTCGTACAACTACTCAATCATTGGTGGACCCCACAAATGTAATTATTGTTGGATTGAGAAAACGCAAAAAATATTTTATTGAAATAACTATGGAAGTTTTACTGCCGATACTTGTTGAACTACTTTAGTAGTAAAAAAGAATGAATACGTGTGGTTGCATAGTAAAGACTTGCGGTATTGATTATTGATGCTTATGTGAGAAGTCACTCGGTTTGATTCCATTATCACGATTAATAATATGAATTATTATAGCGATAATGACGCTTTTGTTTTATTCAGTATTATTAACGTAATAAAACGTAAACATCTTTTATATAAAAATGTATCTTTTATTAAAGTTATTCTATAAATAGAATATATTATATTTTATTATGCATAGTGTTGCATAGTGTTTTTGCATAGTGTTGCATAGTGTGTTTGCATAGTAAAATGTTTTTATATAAATAGAATATATGATATTTTATTTAAAAGATTTTGCTTTAAATATGGACCGTCGATTAAAGTAAATCAATCTGACCGCTCATGGATTAATTACTATGCATTCTATTTTCCTATAAATAGAAGCTCATTCCTTCATTATTTTCTTACGAATTCACCAAAACTCTGAGAGAGAAATTATAGAGAGAAGCAATAGAGAAAATCTATAGAGAGAAAGAAGAAAAGTATTCTCGCTACTTCACTTTTCCAATATTCAGCTTCTTCTAAGGTAGAATATTATTTGTTGTAATTCGTAAGGGGTGTTATTCTTTCTTATTCATGAAGAGAACTTCATTATTCCATTCATTATTATTCTATTGAATAACTCCTGTAAAAGTGGTATACCCTATACATAACCTCGTATATACGCGCGTACCCTATACTTGGTGAAATCCTTATGTTAATCCATTCTTATTTATTCTGTTGGAATAACTCAGATACGCTGCTGAATCCCCTATACTTGGTGATCTTCTTCTCGTTATTCCATTCTTTATTATTCTCGCTGGAATATCCTCGTCATGTGTTTTTACACCTGACACGGTTCTATTGTTTATTATTCCGCATTTATTATTCTCGTTGGAATATCCTCATCGCATGTTTTTACACCGGACCGGTTCCATTGTTTATTATTCAAATTTTATTATTACATTGGATCATCCTCATGGGTGTGAATTTCACCGACTCGGTTCCGTTATTATTATTCTGTTGAATAACTTTTGTCTATGCAAGTCTGCATGCATGGTGATTTCTTTTGTTATTCCATTCTTTATTATACCCAATTGGTTAAAACTTTGACTTATACTCCATGAAATTAGTAGAATATCCTCGATATTTGCGTTTCATCCAAAG
This sequence comes from Panax quinquefolius, assembly GCA_020205615.1. Lineage (NCBI taxonomy): Eukaryota > Viridiplantae > Streptophyta > Magnoliopsida > Apiales > Araliaceae > Panax > Panax quinquefolius. The sequence continues at coordinate 672,235 of CM035155.1, read as the reverse complement.
ATCTTTTCATGGAAATATTCTTCCGATCATTCTTGAATTTTACTCTAAAAACATTATCTTGTTGACAATTTGGGCGTTATTAATTCCCGGATAAAATAATTCTTGAACTTGTTTTATTGAATTATTATGTCATTGTCATCATCCTCATGATATATTATGTTATTTTTGGCTTACGTGCATAGATGAACTTAGTATGATTATGACCGTGGATCATCCTAGATAATCATGGCTTGTTATAAATGATGTGATAAAAGTCCTCGGTGGCTCTGTAATGCGGTGATGGATAGTTTTGGTATGATTATGACCGGGGGTGATTAAGATAGTCATGACCATTGATAATTTGATGAAAATCCTTGACCGTAATACGTGGATGATTAGATATTGTGGTTTATTCATTAAACTGAGTCTTAATGATAAAAATTGATGAAAACCTTTTAAATCATAAAAGATAGTAGATTTTATTTTCTACTTGACTCTTTTAATGGATTGCTTATTCCACCGCAGCTTAAACTTGTTGTCTATTGTATTTTATCGGTTTAACATCATTTGAAGGCTAATGATAATTTATTCTCGCATTATCTTAGTCATAATATTTCTTCTTTGGGCTAGTTGAGCTCACCTTTTCTTTCACTTTTTTCTTCAGAAATGAGAACATAGCCGGGACGAGCTCGGGGAACGAAGTAATGGTCCGGAGGATAGCATTAGTAGTCCTCACTATTCGTGAAATAGTGTTATAATAGTTGTAATGAGGACTCCTTTTGAGTTTGTATAATATTTAGTAGACAATATTTGTATTCAAACTCACGCTTTATGTCGTATTGTATACGACAATTATATTAATAAGTTGTATTTGAATTTATGTACCATGTAAGTGGCGACCCAAGATGGGTGACGATACCTAATTTTGGGGCGCCACAATGACTAATCGATGAATATCTTTGGCTCAGAATAGTGCAAAGATGAATATTTGATTCCGGATGTATATTGATTGATGTTACAGGGATAAAAGATGAGCGATGAACTTTTAAATTCATACATAGAAGATAGTAGTTTGCATTCTCTACTTAACTCTTCTAATGAATTATTATTTCACTGCGAATATTGATTTAAAATTTGTTGTCTATTGTATTCTATTAGATTTTTCCTCGTTGAAGACTAACGATAATTTGTTGTATATTATCTTAGTCATAATATTCTTTATTGAGCTAGTTGAGCTCACCTTCTTTCCTTTTTGTTCCATTTTTCTCGGGAGGCGAGAATATAATAAAGTGCAGATTGGCCTGGGGTGGAATGAAGGTTTTAGAAAGGATTGTTTAGTAGTCCTCACCATTTTTGTAAAATAATGTATCAATAAATGTGATGAGGATTTATTTGAGTATAGATATTGTCTGAAGATAATATTTGTATTCAAACTCACAGTTTCTTGTTGTAATAATAAAGTTGTAGTTGTTTCATACACGTATTGACAACTCGGAATAGGTGATGTATACTTATTTTGGGGGCGTCATAGTTGGTATCGTAGCTTAGGGATATGATCTCCGGAGATCGGGAATAGAACTAGGAGGGAGAGACGAGTAAATCCTTCGCTAGTGTGTCCTACCTAAGCTTATTTGTTAGTTGGTCAAGATATAGGGATATTATGTGATATATTGATTTCCTTAATTAACCCTTGTTTTATGACAAAGATTTGAGAATGTCGATCGAGAATATTAACAATGGAAATGAGACCGTGGAGATGCTGTACTCACCAACGAGGAGAGCGTACGTGCAACAGTCGGCAATATTCCTCCTGTGAACAACACCATTGAGTAGATGATGAACGAGGGATGTTTAGAAGTTTTTGCGCTTCATGCAAAATCGACGAGGAGACTCGTGTTCAAAATACGAGGAGAAATGATAGCAATTCACGGGTTGTCACAACCAAAGCGATTCAAAGAGTTGGGACCACCGAATTTAAGGAAAGCCGAGATCCGATCATGGCGGAAAACATGGGTCAAGCAAATTACCAAGATATTCGATGTCTTGGGGTGCATGGAGGAACGAAGGTTCCATTCGCCACCTTTATGTTCCGTGGCAAGGCGCATTACATGGTGGGAATCATGAAGCGTACCCATCCAAATTTCACTTAGCATGTCTTGGGAGACGTTTGAAGCTATTTAATGACAAATACTTTCACGAAAGTGTTCGTCGTATGAAGGAAGTGGAGTTCATCGATTAGAACAAAACAACGTGGCGGTGTCTCAAAGATGAGGCAAAGTTTGCGAGAGTTATCCAGTTTGCACCTCATTTGGTGGAGAATGAGGAACGATGAAGCGGATGTTTCTTAGAGGTTTGAAACCCGGCATACGTCAAGATCTCATTTCTCATAAATTTTCTCTTTATTCAGATGTTGTAAACATGGCTCAATTATTAGAAGCGAGATAACGAGTACACGGCCAACCGAGGACCACAACCGGGATCGTGTCGTAGATAGCGAATCAATGAATAATGATAACTGCGGAGAAAGAAATAGACGGAGACAGAAATGGTAACCACTCGGTGGTAATCATGGCCATGAAAATAGAAGAAGCGAAATCGGGAGGAGATTTTAAAAGAGGAGATTTAAGGGAGGAGAACGACCACCCCATTATATATTCTACAAATGCGGAAAAGAGGGACATATCACCAAACCGCCCACAACAGCTTCAAGGTATGCTATAATTATGGAAAGGAAGGACATATCGCTCGAGATTATGCGATGGCGAAACCTAGTTTAAGCGGGGACGGTGACTCAAAAGATCGTCCCCAGTAAAAGTCAAAGTCAACGATTAGGGAAGAAGCGCGTTTGTTGTGGATCGGTCATAATCGAGGAACCCAAACGAGGTGATCACGGGTAAGCTATTTATAAATTCTTGCGAAGTTTATACCTTACTTGATACCGGTCTACCCATTCATTTATCTCTCCTGCATGTGCTCAACGTTTAAACTTGACTCAGGAAAAATTAGAGTTTGACTGTATCTGTGGAAACTCAGTTAGAGAAACTTTCATCACATCCAATCGCTTATAAATCTTGTTTGATTCAAGTTGGCACCATTACCTTACACGTTGACCTTATCTCTTTAAAGATACTTGCTTTTGATGTGATTTTAGGGATTGATTGGTTAACTACTCATCATGCCAAAATTGATTGTTTTCGTAAGGTTGTTAGTTTTCATATTCCTAACCAACCCGTTATGCGAATTCAATCAACTAAACCATTAAAATCGATCACCATCATATCTAATCATAAAGCTATTCGCTTTATTAAAAAAGCGGATGTCAAGCTTTCTAGCCCATGTTATGGATTTGAATAAAGACACGCCAAATTTGAATAATATTCCCGTTGTTATTGACTTTCCGACGATTTCTCGAATAACTTCCCGATCTACCCCGAACGTGAAGTTGAATTCTTTATTGATCTTGAACCTGGTACAAAGCCCATTTCTAAAACCCCATATCGAATGGCTCTATTGAACTTCAGAGTTAAAGGTCCAACTACAGAATTCTTTGGACATCGGTTTCATTCGTCCTAGACATCTCCTTGGGGTGCTCCTGTTTTATTTGTAAAGAAGAAAGACGGGAGTATGCGACTTTGTATTGACTATCGGAATTGAACCATGTCACCATCAAGAATAGGTATCCTCTACCTCGTATTGATGACTTGTTTGACCAATTCAAGAGGGCACAATTCTTTTCAAAAATCGATCTTCGCTCGGATATCATCACCAAGATTAGAATCGAGGATATTCCAAAGACGCCTTCGTAACTCGGTATGGGCATTATGAATTCTTAGTCATGTCTTTCGGACTAACTAATGCTCCTGCGACTTTCATGGATATGATGAACCGAGTATTCAAGGAATATTTGGATCAATTCGTTGTTGTCTTTATTGATGACATCCTCATATATTCCAAAAGCCGTGAAGATCATGAGCACCATTTGAAGCTGGTACTCCAAAGGCTTCGTGAAAACCAACTATATGCCAAATTGAAGAAATGCGAGTTCTGGCTTGAGGAAGTAGCATTCCTTGGGCACGTGGTGTCGAAACATGGAGTATCTGTTGATCCGTGAAGATTGAAGCAATACAAAGTTAGAACAGCAACCGGTCGGTGGTGAAGTCACGTAGCTTTTGGGCTTAGCCGGTTATTATCGGAGATTCGTGGAAGGGTTTTCTCGAATCGCTACTCCATTAACTCGGCTAACTCTAAGGATACAAAATTCGTTTGGAGTGAAGAATGCGAGAAAATTTTCCAAGAGCTTAAGAGGAGACTTATTTCTAAGACCTATTCTAACAATACCATCCGTTTCGGATGGATTTGTTATCTACAAATGATGCTTCGTGCAAAGGGTTAGGATGTGTTCTCATGCAACGTGGGAAAGTCATAGCCTATGCCGCGACAACTTAAAGAGTATGAGAGGAATTATCCTACTCATGATCTAGAGTTAGCGGCCCGATCGTTTTTAGCTTAAAAATATGGAGGCACTATCTATATGGGGAGAAAGTGGAGATATATTCGGACCATAAAAGCCTTAAATATTTCTTCACTCAAAAGAACTCAACATGCGGCGGCCGACGTTGGCTCGAGCTATTGAAAGACTACGACCACACTATTCAATACCATCTTGGTAAAAGCGAAACGTGGTAGGTGACGCATTGAGTAGAAGATCATATGCGGAACGAGTGCGATGATGTCAAGTATCGCGACAGAGCCAACTTTAATAGAAAAAGTTAAGGTTGCTTCAAGCCACCGAATTCGAGGTGATCGTATGAAGAAGAAAGTACAAGAAGGAGCTATTCCGTAGCGAGAATTGATGAAGAAGGAATACTTGAGTCCACTCTAGACTTTGTGTTCCTAACGACTCGATTTGAAGTACAAGATTATGATGGAGGCACACACACGCCATTTGCAAATCCATCCTGGAAGTACTAAAATGTATCGTGATCTTCGACATACATTTTGGTGGAACAATATGAAGAGAGAGATTGCAAAGTTTATCTCGATGTGTTTAACTTGCCAACGTGTAAAGCTTCTAGAGCATCTTACCCTAAGGGTCCGTTGCAACCACTTGAGATTCCGAAATGGAAGTGGGAACACATTACCATGGATTTCGTTACGGGTCTTCCTACGGTTTCTCAAGGCATCAATGCTATTTGGGTTATTGTTGATAGATTAACCAAGTCCGCTTTCATTTCTTGCCGATAAGGAGACTTATTCCCTTGAACGCGTCTTGCTAGTATGTACGTGAATGAAATTGTGAGGTTGCATGGCATGCCTCAGATCCATAGTTTTGGATCGTGACCCAAGATTCACTTCAAGATTTTGGGTTTGCTTGCAAAAAGCTATGGGCACGCATTTGCGATTTAGTTCGGCATACCATTCCCAAACGAATCTGACAATCGAGAGAGGACTATTCAAACTCTTGAAGATCTATTAAGACTACGTGTCCTGAGACTTCAAGGGTAGTTGGGATAAGTATTTACCATTGGTGGAATTCTCCTACAACAACGATTATCGTGCAAGTATAGGTGTGGCTCCATTTGAAGCATTATATGGACGAAAATGTCGTTCTCCAATATGTTGGGATGAGGTGGGTGAAGCAACATTGTTGGGACTCGAGTTAAGACGTATGACTCACCGAAAAGATCCAAATGATTCGACAACGTATACAAACCGGCACAAGATCGACAAAAGAGTTATGCGGATCTTCATCGAAAGGACGTGAAATTTAATGTAGGGATCATGTATTGTTGCGAGTTGCTCCATGGAAGGGAGTTACAAGATTTGGGAAGAGAGGAAAGCTCAATCCACGATTTATTGGTCCATTTCAAATTCTTGACCGAGTAGGAAATGTAGCCTATAGACTTGCGTTACCTCGAGTATATCTCGTGTTCATAATGTGTTTCACATATCATGCTTCAGTAAATATGTGAAAGACACGAACCACGTTATTGAGTTAGAACCGGACGAGATAGTCAAGACTTAACGTATGAGGAGGTACTGTCAAGATCTTGGATAGGAAGGAGCATGTCCTACGCCAAGAAAGGTCATACCACAAGTTAAAGTTTTGTGGAGGAATCATGCTATAGAGGAAATGACACGGGAATTGGAAACGGAAATGAAAGCGAGGTATCCTCACCTTTTCAAACACTGTGTATCGTCGCCAATTTCGAGGACGAAATTTCATAAGGAGGGAGGTTGTAAGACCCCAAAATTTTTAAATAAAAGGAATTTCCTTTATTTATTATTTTGAAATAGTAAGGGTTGATTTGATTAATGTGGATAGTTAAGGGTTAAATACGCAAATATTTCAAAATAAGCAAGTGGTTATAAAATATTCATTATCGCTTGGGAAATATTCGTTTGGTCGTGGAATATTCAGATGCTTGTCGGGAATATTTGTATGATGTAAAGACCATGTGTGGGCCCCATAACTAAAAAGCGATTGGATGAAGAAAACGACAAATATAAGTTATTTTTAAATAACTAGTAGTTATTCTGAGTTAATCTTGTTGGAATACCCTTAGTGGTTAAAACACACTAATACGCGTTGTTGAGCAAGAAAGCACACGTATTGCACCAATTATTGATTCTTACGTAAGAAGGCACTTTCAATAATGGTTACTGAATAATTCTTATCAAAGATTTTATTGAGTTAATAATTGTTTGCGTTGATATTTTATATTCACATTGTTTCAATAATTGTCATTACACAAAGATTTTCATTATCGAAGCAATAATTCATATTATCTCTAATAATATTATTAGATAACATTATTGGAAATGTCTAGAAAGTTCTGCATCAAGGAGAGGTTTGGTCACCTAATTGCACGGCCAAGAAGATGAAAAATTCTTATTGGAAAGGCCCCTTTCCGGAACCTGCACGGTTGTCAATATTGTGATTACGTAATATTATTTATGAATAATTAATTATTGATTTATATGATGAAGAAAATATTGATTTTATATGGATATAGATGGAGAAAATTTTTAAAATGACAATTGTTTAAAAAATTAATATTTTATCTTTTTTCGATAAAATAATTCATTTAAATATATTATTTTAATAATATATTAACTATGATATTTTTACAACGAATGTGGGATATATGAGTATACGAGGAGGAAGAGTATTTTGTTGCAATAAATGTTTAAAACATGTTAAACTTGTCGGTGGACCCCATTTATTGACTCGAAATTTGATTATAAACAGTAAAAAATCGCCTGGTTTGTGGATTTCTTCAATTTCTATTTGGAATTTGGAAAAACTTCCTTCTGCAAAGTTGTAGAGAATTGAAATTCCTATAAAAACTCGCAAGATTCGAATTTTCTGATGAAAGGGCTATTTATTATGAATTATTGAAGTTCAAAGCTCAAAATAATTGATTTTGGGAGTTTAAAATATTTTTTGTAAGAAAAACGTTTTTGTTGTAATTGAGTGGCTCACATGTGTTATAAATGATCTGAAATCAGATTTCTAAGGTGGGCTTGAATATTTTTAAGAAATATTATTATTTTATTAAATTTTCTGCTTTGGTGTTCTAAGCGTTTTCCTATAAATAGGGTCTTGGGTTAGAATTGAAAATCACACCAAAAACTCAAGTTTTCTCTCTATATTATCGAACGTATTCTTGTGAGTATTTTGAGTATACTTTGAGTATTGCTAGATTTGCAAGTTTCCTTGAAAGACTATACCCTATTTCTAGCTAAAGTCTTGATCTTTCAAGTAAGGGATGTTATTTTCTTCTCAAATGATATTATTTCTTCAATATCATTATCTTTGAAATGTTGATCCAAGTTTTATCAAATTTGGAACTTTTTCATGTGGGGGTTACTATTCATGAGTTACTATTCATGAGTTACTATTCACGAAGTTACTATTCATGAGTTCTTATTCACGAGTTCTTATTCACGAGTACTATTCATGAAGCGTGAAGATGTTTTTTGTGGAATTTCTATCTTTTGGTGTCGGAGTTACTATTCACGATATCTGACTTATTCACGATATCTGACACTATTCACGTATACGATACTATTCAATAGAAAAATAAAATTTCTTCTTTTCGTCTAAAACATCTATTCGATCTACTAACTCGATTGTATCCATGTTTTGATCATTCTTGAATTTTACACCACTATGATTATTTTTGAGGTATTTTTGGATGTGGATAAAACCAAGTACGAATCCTTAATCCTTAATCCTTGTCATTTTGTTTCAATTGGATTCGTTTCTTTAAAAAAAATATTTTCATCATCCTCGCTTTTAAATGATGATATTATGGAATATCTTTGGCCCATAGTGCAAAGATGAATGATTTCTTAAGAATATCTTTGGCCCGTAGTGCAAAGATGAATGATTTCTGAAGAATATCTTTGGCCCATAGTGCAAAAGATGAGAACAGTGTTTAAATGAACATGACCAATCGATGAATATCTTTGGCCAGAAAGGTGCGAAAGATGAATATTTGATTCCGGATGTATATATGATTGATGTTACGAGGATAAAAAAGATGACGATGAACTTTTAAATTCATACATAGAAGATAGTAGTTTGCATTCTCTACTTAACTCTTCTAATGAATTATTATTTCACTGCGAATATTGATTTAAAATTTGTTGTCTATCAGATTCTATTAGATTTTTCCCTGTTGAAGACTAACGATAATTTGTTGTATATTATCTTAGTCATAATATTCTTTATCGAGCTAGTTGAGCTCACCCTTCTTCCGCTTTTGTTCCATTTTTCTCGTGGAGGCGAATATATAAGCGACGCAGCCTGGGTATGGAATGAAGATTTTAGAAAGGATTGTTTAGTAGTCCTCACCATTTTTGTAAAATAATGTATCAATAAATATGATGAGGATTTATTTGAGTATAGATATTGTCTGAAGATAATATTTGTATTCAAACTCACAGCTTTACTGTTGTAATAATAAAGTTGTAGTTGTTTCTGTACCATGTATTGACAACTCAGAATAGGTGATGTATACCTATTTTGGGGGCGTCACATACTTTTCAACCACGCGTATTACTGTACTTTTAACACCGGGTGTTTTAACAGTTAACGGTAAAACTTTCGTCGTTATTTTTATAAAAAGATATTTTTGTCGTTTTCTCAATTCGACAATAATTTCGTTGTGGGGTCCACCAATGATTGTGCCGTTGTACGAATATTCCCTGACCAATCGAATATAATATAACAACTTGCGTACTTTGTAAAATTTATAAATATTACCCACAACTATAACATTATATCAAATTCACTCCATAATATTCAAAAATGATATTTATATAAAATTTATCTTTATTCATAAAAGTTGGGGTCTTACAAATAATGTTAGAGACACAAACTATTCTACAAATATTTTATAAACTGCTGATGTGACATACTTTACTTCAACATATTGTATGGAACCGAAGACTACATTAAAATAATTTATTGATCAATATACATACATACTCATACACATACCAAATTAAGGTATTCCTAATTTAAATAAGATATGGGTTTGTACCTCACAAACCTAACAATATAATTCTTCAAGATTCTTGGCAGAAGAAATTAATTATTTGCACATATTAGGTTGATGGAACGCTGAAATGTCCGTCTCTAGCTATATAATGGTCAACTCGTAACATGTTCGTAATCTTTTCGTCCTTTAATATATGTTGTGTACAAGTATTAAGAAATAATTGTACTTCCTCTGTTCTAAATTAATTATTTAGTTTTGACTTTTTAAAGTCAAATTGACCATTTTTAAAACTAATCTTTTTACAATTTTTGCCAAAATATAGGTAAAGAGATTATAACCAAATGAAAGTATATACAATTTATTACTAATCCCAAGTTTTATAATTTTAGAAATATATTTATATATACTTAATTATTAATTCTAAAATAGTCAATTTGACTTAAAAAAAGTCAAAATTGAACAATTAATTTGGGACGGAGGAAGTATATCATTAAATATAATATCGATTGTCTATATTATCTTTGTATTAGAAGAAGATGATATTATTTATTAGGTAAAAATAATGAGAGAACAAAATTATATTTAATAGTTAGAATAATATTAAAAATTAAAAAATTAAAATTTAATTAAAATTTTTAAATAATAAATATTAAAAGATAAAAATACTTCTCCAAAATGAGGGAGGGAGTATATATAGAATTTAATGTCTTTGGAAAATTGAACATTATTTATTACATATCGAGATTGGTTGGAAATGGAGGCTGAAGAGGTCCAACCCCCTTGGCCCAGTAATTCACTAATTATGTCTCCTCCGTCTTCGGATAAAATTCAGGAGTATAAAATTAGGGTTCTTTACATAAGTATACAACAAATAGAAAGTAATTACAAGAAAAGTGCATCAACTAAATAATTACAAAAAGAGTGTAATTTGGACTCATATTACAAAAATAGTACAATTCACATTAATAAAGAAACCTTAAATCAAGGATAACTAATAATTCAAATTCAAATCTTGTCTCTAACAACAATTTCAAATCCATATTTCAAAATTCAAATCAAAATGAGAAAATTAAAAATAAAAAATTATGAAGGAGCTAATGTTCATCATCCTTCTCTCTCCGCCATCATTGCATTGCCGCTACATCGCCATCCTACCGCCCGCCATGCAATGAGTTGCTTATTCGAATTTCTTTTGACGATTTGGTTACCCACAAAATTGAAATGGTTACCTTTATCACAATTTTGACTAAGTAATCGCATCACATTTAAAATAAAATTGGTAATCAAATAAAACCTGAATTGGTTACCTTATCAAATGGTTTAGTAACCAACTATATGAAATTTGGTTACCAATCGCATCACATCCAAAATAAATTAGTAACCTAATAAAACTAAATTTGTTACCTTATCGGAAGGTTTAGTAACCAATCGCATAAATTTTGGTTTACCAAATCGCATCACATTCAAAATATATTAGTAAGCTAATAAAACCTGAATTGGTTACCTTATGAAATGATTTGGTAACCAACTACATGAAGTTTGATTACCAATCGCATCACATCCAAAATAAATTAGTAACCTAATAAAAAGCTGAATTGGTTACCTTATCGGAAGATTTCAAGATTCTACGGTAAAAATAAAGAATGGACCTGGACGGTGGGAGGCGGAGGATCGAGGAGAGGAGGGCGGGAGGAGGAGGGGTGGGGGCGTGGGGTGTGGGGAGAGGAGGTGGAGGAGAAAGGGCGGGAAGAGGGGAGGAGAAAGGAGGCGTGAGGAGGGGAGGGGAGGCGGAGGGAGGAGGAGGAGAGGGAGGGGGGGAGGGAGTGGCGGGAGGAGGTGGAGGCGGGAGGAGGGAGGAGGGAGGCGGGAGGCGGGAGGCGGGAGGCGGGGGAGGCGGGGGGGGGGGGGTTGGACGGGAGAGGAGGAGGAGGAGGAGGAGTGTAAGACCCCAAAATTTTTTAAATAAAAGGAATTTCCTTTATTTATTATTTTGAAATAGTAAGGGTTGATTTGATTAATGTGGATAGTTAAGGGTTAAATACGCAAATATTTCAAAATAAGCAAGTGGTTATAAAATATTCATTTTGTGGGGAATATTCGTTTGGTCGTGGAATATTAAATGCTGTCGGGGAATATTAAATGCTACAAGCCAATGACCATGTGTGGGCCCCATAACGAGCGATTGGATGAAGAAAGCGACAAATATAAGTTGGTTAAAAATAACGGCGTAGTTATTCACAATTAAGACTGTTGGAATACCCGGGTTAAAATACGATGTCTGGCGTGGTTGCACAAAGAAGCACGGCATATTGCAGTATTGTTGAATTATTGATCCTTACGTGAAAGGCACTACTCAATAATTTTCACAATGAGTTCTTGCTTAATATTTTATTTTATTGATTCAATAATTCTTGCGTTGATATTTTATATTATTGTTGTTCAATAATTGTCACTTATTATTATCTCCATTATCGGATCAATAATTCATATTATTTGAATAATATTATTAGATAGCATTATTGGCAATGTCTAGAAAGTTACATCGAGGAGAGGTTTGGTCACCTAATTGCGCGTCGATGAGGAGAAATCCTTATCGGAAAGCCCCTCTTTCTGGGAGCGGCTGGTTGTTGTAATTGTGATTCTCATAATATTATTTGTGAATAATTAATTATTGATTCATATGATAAAGAAATATTTATTTTATGTGGATATAAATGATGGATTTATTTATGTGGTTATAAATGAAGAAATTATTGTTGAGGTGTTTTATCGATATTTTACCGTTCGGAGGTATTAAAAATTAAATCGGGGTTTTGAGATATATTATGGGGTTATAATTTTTAATCCGACCGTTGGATTGTGGTAATTTTTGGGTATGTTATACATACATAAGTTGAGTATATGTCCACAAATTTTGAACCGTTAAAAATGCACGAATGATTTGTTATGAATTTTAAGAGGTGTCTGATTCGAAAATTAGGGTTATAATTGATTTTGGTGGAAAATTCTAGAATTGAGTGGGCCCCACTTGTGGTTGGTGAAGAAATGTGCTGAATTTTATTTCAAATGTGGTGGGTGGCAATAGTAGCAGGTAAAGCCATCGGTGTAGCAGTCAAGTCTGCTTTTACGGCTAACATTTTCCTATAAATAGAGGGCTAAGTTAGAATTAAAAATCACACCGAAACAAAGTTTTCTCTTTCTCTCTATATTGTTGAAAGCGTATTTTGTGAGTATTTAGATACTTTGAGAGTTCTTTGTTCAATACAAGTTTCATTCAACATCACTCCGACCTTTCCTTCCGAAATCGATTCTTTGAGGTAAGGATATTATTTTTTTCAGTAATGATATTATTTCTTCAATATCATTATGTTGAAATATTGATCTGAAGTTTTATCAAATTTGGAATTTTTTTCATGTCGGGTTACTATTCATGAGTTCTTATTCACGAGTTACTATTCATGAGTTCTTATTCACGATTCTTATTCACGAGTACTATTCATGAAGCGTGAAAATGTTTTTTGTGGAATTTCTATCTTTTGGTGTCGAGTTCTATTCATTCGTATACGGCCTTATTCACGATATCTGCACTATTCATCGAAAAATAAAATTTCTTCTTTTAGTCTCAAAATATCTATACGGATACTAGCTTTGATTGTATCCATGTTTTGATCATTCTTGAATTTTACACCACTATGATTATTTTTGAGGTATTGTTGGACATGGATAAAACAAAAAGTACGAATCCTTAATCCTTAATCCTTGTCATTTTTTGTTTCAATTGGATTCGTTCTTTAAAAATATTTTCATCATCCTCGGTCTTAAATGATGATATTATTGAATATCTTTGCTTTGTAGTGCAAAGATGAATGATTTCTGAAGAATATCTTTGGCACATAGTGCAAAGATGAGCAGTGTGTTAAATGAACATGATCGATGATGAATATCTTTGGCACAGAGTGCAAAGATGAGCAGTGTTTAAATGAACATGACCGATGATGAATATCTTTGGCACATAGTGCAAAGATGAATATTTGATTTGAGATGAAAATTGATTGATGTTACAGAGGGATAAAATATTGATGATGGATTAAAATTCATAGATTATAGTAGATTTCATTCTCTACGTAACTCTTCTATGAATTATTATTTCATTGCGAATATTGATCTCGAAACTTGTTGTACATCAGTATTCTATTAAATTTTTCCTGTTGAAGACTAACGATAATTTGTTGTATATTATCTTAGTCATAATATTCTTCTTGAGCTAGTTAAGCTCACCCTTTTCCTTTTTGTTCCATTCTTCTCGGGAGGCGAGAATATAAGCGAGTGCGAGTCGGGTATGGAATGAAGGTTTTAGAAAGGATTGTTTAGTAGTCCTCACCATTTTGTAAAATAATGTATCAATAAATGTGATGAGGATTTATTTGAGTATAAATATTGTCTAGAAGATAATATTTGTATTTAAACTCACAGTTTCTTTGTTGTAATAATAAAGTTGTAGTTGTTTACGTACCATGTATTGACAACTCGTAATGGGTGATGTATACCTATTTTGGGGGCGTCACGGTTGGTATCGAGCTTAGGATATGATCTCCGGCGGAGATCGGGGAATAGAACTAGGAGGGAGAGCGAGTAAATCCTTCGCTAGTGTGTCCTACTAAAGCTTATTTGTTAGTTAGTCAATATATAGGGATATTATGTGATATATTGATTTCCTTAATTAACCCTTGTTTTATGACGGTGATTTGAGAATGTCGAATCGAGAATATTAACATGGAGTAAATGAGGCCGTGGAGATGCTGTCTTTTTACAACGAGGAGAACGTCTGCAACAGTGGCAATGTTCCTCCGTGAACAACACCAATGAAAGCGAGATGATGAACGAGGGGATGTTTAGAAGTTTTTTGCGATTCATGCAAAATCGCATTTGAGGAGACTCGTGTTTAAAATACGAGGAGGAAATGATAGCAATTCACGGGTTGTCACAAACAAGCGGATTCAAAGAGTTGGGACCACGAAATTTAAGGAAAGCGGATCCCGATCATGGCGAAAACATGGGTCAAACAAATTACCAAGATATTCGATGTCTTGGGATGCGGAGAACAGAAGGTTCCATTCGCCACCTTTATGTTCCGTGGGCGAAGCGGACTCTTGGTGGGAGTGCGTAAGCGTACCCATCCAACCTTTTCGGCGATGTCTTGGGAGACGTTTGAGAGACTATTTAATGGCAAATACTTTCCGAAAGTGTTCGTCGTATGAAGGAAGTGGAGTTCATCGATTAGAGCAAAACAACATGGCGGTGTCTCAAAGACGAGGCAAAGTTTGCGAGTTATCGAGTTTTCAGCACCTCATTTGGTGGAGAATGAGGAACGTATGACGCGGATGTTTCTTAGAGGTTTGAAACCCGGATACGTCAAGATCTCATTTCTCATAAACTTTCTCTTTATTCGGATGTTGTAAATGGGCTCAATTATTAGAAGCGAGATAACGAGTACGGTCAACCGAGGACCATAACCAAGATCGTACAGAGAGATAGCGATCAAAAGAATAATGATAACTGCGGAGAAAGAAACAGACGACATGAAATGGTAACCTCTGGTGGTAATCATGGTCATGAAAAACGAAAGAAGCGAGTCGAGGAGATTTTAAAAAGAGGAGATTTAACAACGATTATGTGAAGACAGCAAGACTGCAGCAGAATCGGTTCTAAGGGAGGAGAACGACCACCGGTCGTATATTCTACAAATCACGAAAAAGAGGGACATATCGATTCAACCGCCTACAACAAGGTAAGGTATGCTATAGTTATGGAAAGGAAGGACATATCGCTTTCGAGATTATGCGATAGCGAAACCTAGTTCAATGAGGGACGGTGACTCAAAAAGATCGTCCCGAAAAATCAAAGACAACGATTAGGGAAGAAGCGTTTGTTGTGATTGGTCATAATCTGAGGAACCCAAACGAGGTGATCACGGGTAAGCTATTTATAAATTCTTGCGAAGTTTATACCTTACTTGATCTGGGTCTACCCCATTCATTTATCTCTCTGCATGTGTGCTCAACGTTTAAACTTGACTCGGAGAAATTAGACTTTGACCTATCTGTGGAAACTCCGTTAGGAGAAAAACTTTCATCACATCCATTGTTTATAAATCTTGTTTGATTCAAGTTGGCACCATCACCTTACACGTTGACCTTATCTCTTTAAAGATACTTGCTTTTGATGTGATTTTAGGGATTGATTGGTTAACTACTCATCATGCCAAAATTGATTGTTTTCGTAAGGTTGTTAGTTTTCATATCCCTAATCAACTTTGTTGTATGCAATTCAAGAAACTAAACCATTAAAATCAATCACTATCATATCTAATCATAAAGCTATTCGTTTATTGAAAAAGCGGATGTCAAGCTTTCTTAGCCCATGTTATGGATTTGAATAAAGACACGTCAAATTTGAATAATATTCTGTTGTTATTGACTTTCTGGCGTATTTCTCAAGAACTTCCCTGTCTACCCCGAACGTGAAGTTGAATTCTTTATTGATCTTGAACTGATACAAAGCCCATTTCTAAAACCCCATATCGAATGGCTCTATTGAACTTCGAGGAGTTAAAGGTCCAACTACGAAATTGTTGGACATTGGTTTCATTCGTCTAAGTACATCTCCTTGGGGTGCTCCTATTTTATTTGTAAAGAAGAAAGACGGGAGTATGCGACTTTGTATTGACTATCGGAATTGAACCATGTCACCATCAAGAATAGGTATCCTCTACCTCGTATTGATGACTTGTTTGACCCGATTCTGAGGGGCACAATTCTTTTCAAAATCGATCTTCGTTACGGATATCATCAATGAAGATTAGAATCGAGGATATTCAAAGACGCCTTGAAACTTCGGTATGGGCATTATGAATTCTTAGTCATGTCTTTGGGACTAACTAATGCTCCTGCGGCTTTCATGGATATGATGAACCGAGTATTCAAGGAATATTTGGATCGATTCGTTGTTGTCTTTATTGATGACATCCTTATATATTCCAAAAGTCGTGAAGATCATGAGCACCATTTGAAGTTTGGTACTCCAAAGGCTTCATGCGAAAACCAACTATATGCCAAATTGAAGAAATGCGAGTTACGGCTTGAGGAAGTAGCCTTTCTTGGGCATGTGGTGTCAAAACATGGAGTATCTGTTGATCCGTGAAGATTGAAGCAATACAAAGTAGGAGCAACCAAAGTCGGTGGTCAAGTCGTAGCTTTTTGGCTTAGTTGGTTATTATCGGAGATTCGTGGAAGGGTTTTCTCGAATCGCTACTCCATTAACTCAACTAACTTTCGGAAGGATACAAAATTCGTTTGGAATGAAGAATGCGAGAAAAGTTTCCAAGAGCTTAAGAGGAGACTTATTTCGGCACCTGTTCTAACAATACCATCCGGTTCGGATGGATTTGTTATCTCAAATGATGCTTGAGCAAAAGGGTTAGGATGTGTTCTTATGCAACGTGGGAAAGTCATAGCCTATGCCTCGCGACAACTTAAAGAGTATGAGAGGAATTATCCTACTCATGATCTAGAGTTGGCAGCAGTCATTTTCGCGCTAAAGATATGGAGGCACTATCTATATGGGGAGAAAGTGGAGATATATTCAGATCATAAAAGCCTTAAATATTTCTTCACTAAAAAAAACTCAACATCTTGGCGACGTTGGCTCGAGCTATTGAAAGACTACGACCACACTATTCATACCATCCCGGGTAAAGCGAACATGGTAGTGGCGCGTGAGTAGAAGATCATATCTTGAAAAGAGTGCGATGATGTCAAGTATACGCGTAGAGCCAACTTTAATAGAAAAAGTTAAGGTTACTCGAGCCACCGAATCTTGAGCTTATCATATGAAGAAGAAAGTACAAGAAGGAGCTATTAGGGCGAGAATTGATGAAGAAGGAATACTTCGAGTCCACTCTAGACTTTGTGTTCCTAACGACTCTGATTTGAAGTACAAGATTATGATGGAGGCACACAATACACCATTTGCAATCCATCCTGGAAGTACTAAAATGTATCGTGATCTTCGACATACATTTTGGTGGAATAATATGAAGAGAGAGATTGCAAAGTTTATCTCGATGTGTTTAACTTGCCAACGTGTAAAGGCGGAGCATCTAGTACCTAAGGGTCCGTTGCAACCACTTGAGATTCCGGAATGGAAGTGGGAACACATTACCATGGATTTCGTTACTGGTCTTCCTACGGTTTCTCAAGGCATCAATGCTATTTGGGTTATTGTTGATAGATTAACCAAGTCTGCTCATTTCTTGCCGATACGGGAGACTTATTCCTTGAACGTCTTGCTTGGTATATATGCGTAAATGAGATCGTGAGGTTGCATGGCATGCCTGTATCCATAGTCTCGGATCGTGACCCAAGATTCACTTCAAGATTTTGGGTTAGCTTGCAAAAAGCTATGGGCACGGATTTGCGATTTAGTTCGGCATACCATCCCCAAACGGACGGACAATCAGAGAGGACTATTCAAACTCTTGAAGATTTATTAAGACTCTGTGTCCTAGACTTCAAGGGCAGTTGGGATAAGTATTTACCATTGGTGGAATTCTCCTACAACAACAAGATTATCGAGCAAGTATAGGTGTGGCTCCATTCAAGCATTATATGGACGAAAATGTCGTTCTCCAATATGTTGGGATGAGGTGGGTGAAGCAACATTGTTGGGACCCGAAAGTTAGTACGTATGACTACACCGAAAAGATCCAAATAATTCGACAACGTGATACAAAGCGGCTCAAGATCGACAAAAGAGTTATGCGGATCTTCATCGAAAGGACATGGAATTTAATGTAGGGGATCATGTATTGTTGCGAGTTGCTCCATGGAAGGGAGTTACAAGATTTGGGAAGAGAGGAAAGCTCGATCCACGATTTATTGGTCCATTTCAAATTCTTGACCGAGTAGGAAATGTAGCCTATATAGACTTGCGTTACCTCCGAGTATGTCTCGTGTTCATAATGTGTTTCACATATCATACTTTCAGTAAATATGTGAAAGACCCGAACCACGTTATTGAGTTAGAACCCAGACGAGATAGCCAAAGACTTAACGTATGAGGAGGTACCTATCAAGATCTTGGATAGGAAGGAGCAAGTCCCTACTGCCAAGAAAGGTCATACCACAAGTTAAAGTTTTGTGGAGGAATCATGCTATAGAGGAAATGACACAGGAATTGGAAACGAAAATGAAAGCGAGGTATCCTCACCTTTTGAAACACCAGTATCGTCGTCGATTTCGAGGACGAAATTTCATATGGAGGGAGGTTGTAAGACCCCAAAATTTTTTTAAATAAAAGGAATTTCCTTTATTTATTATTTTGAAATAGTAAGGGTTGATTTGATTAATGTGGATAGTTAAGGGTTAAATACGCAAATATTTCAAAATAAGCAGTGGTTATAAAATATTCATTTTGTTTGGGAATATTCGTTTGGTCGTGGAATATTCAATCTTTGTGAATATTAAATGCTGACGAGTAGCGACCATGTGTGGGCCCCATAACGGAAAAGCGATTGGATGAAGAAAACGACAAATATAAGTTGGTTAAAAATAACGGCGTAGTTATTCTGAATTAAGATCGTTGGAATACCGGTGGTTAAAATACGATGTCTGGCGTGGTTGCTTGAAAGAAAGCGGTATTACGCATATTGTTGAATTATTGATCCTTACGTAAGAAGGCATTACTCAATAATTTTCACAGTGAATTCTTGCTCAATATTTTATTTTATTGATTCAATAATTGCTGCGTTGATATTTTATATTATTGTTGTTCAATAATTGTCACTTGCACATTATCTCCATTATCGGATCAATAATTCATATTATTTGAATAATATTATTAGATAGCATTATTGGCAATGTCTAGAAAGTTACATCGAGGAGAGGTTTGGTCACCTAATTGCGCCGATGGAGAAATCCTTATCGGAAAGCCCTCTTTCTGAGGAACGGCTTTGTTGTCATAATTGTGATTACATAATATTATTTGTGAATAATTAATTATTGATTCATATGATAAAGAAATATTTATTTTATGTGGATATAAATGATGGATTTATTTATGTGGTTATAAATGAAGAAATTATTGTTGAGGTGTTTTATCGAGATTTTACCAGTTTGGAGGTATTAAAAATTAAATCGTGGGTTTTGAGATATATTGCGGGGTTATAATTTTTAATCCGACCGCTGGATTGTGGTAATTTTTGGGTATGTTATACATACATAAGTTGAGTATATGTCCACAAATTTTGAACCGTTAAAAATGCACGAATGATTTGTTATGAATTTTAAGAGGTGTCCGATTAGGAAATTAGGGTTATAATTGATTTTGGTGGAAAATTCTAGAATTGAGTGGGCCCCACTTGTGGTTGGTGAAGAAATGTGCTGAATTTTATTTCAAATGTGGTGGGTGGCAATAGTAGCGAGTAAAAGCCATCGGTGTAGCAGTCAAATCCGCTTGGTAATTAACATTTTCCTATAAATAGAGGGCTAAGTTAGAATTGAAAATCACACCGAAACAAAGTTTTCTCTTTCTCTCTATATTGTTGAGCGTATTTTGTGAGTATTTAGATACTTTGAGAGTTCTTTGTTAAGATACAAGTTTCATTCAAAGATCACTTCCAGCCTTTCCTTCCGAAATCTTGATTCTTTGAGGTAAGGGATATTATTTTTTTCAGTAATGATATTATTTCTTCAATATCATTATGTTGAAATATTGATCTGAAGTTTTTATCAAATTTGGAATTTTTTCATGTCTGGGTTACTATTCATGAGTTACTATTCACGAGTTACTATTCATGAGTTACTTATTCACGAGTTACTATTCACGAGTGCTATTAAAGCGAAGCGTGAAAAAATGTTTTTGTGGAATTTCTATCTTTTGGTGTCGAGTTACTATTCACGATATCGGACTATTCACGATACTTGACTATTCACGTGTACTCTGACTATTCATCGAAAAATAAAATTTCTTCTTTTCGTCCAAAATATCTATTCTGGATACTAGCTTTGATTGTATCCATGTTTTGATCATTCTTGAATTTTACACCACTATGATTATTTTTGAGGTATTGTTGGACATGGATAAAACAAAGTACGAATCCTTAATCCTTAATCCTTGTCATTTTGTTTCACTGGATTAGTTCTTTAAAAATATTTTTCATCATCCTCAGTCTTAAATGATGATATTATTGAATATCTTTGGCCTGTAGTGCAAAGATGAATGATTTCTGAAGAATATCTTTGGCACAGAAGTGCAAAGATGAGCAGTGTTTAAATGAACATGACCGATGATGAATATCTTTGGCACAGAGTGCAAAGATGAGCAGTGTTTAAATGAACATATGACCGATGATGAATATCTTTGGCTGTAGTGCAAAGATGAATATTTGATTTGAGATGAAAATTGATTGATGTTACGGGATAAAATATTGATGATGGATGTTAAATTCATAGATTATAGTTGATTTCATTCTCTACGTAACTCTTCTATGAATTATTATTTCATTGCGAATATTGATCCGAAACTTGTTGTCTATCAGATTCTATTAAATTTTTCCTGTTGAAGACTAACGATAATTTGTTGTATATTATCTTAGTCATAATATTCTTCTTGAGCTAGTTAAGCTCACCCTTTTCCTTTTGTTCCATTCTTCTCGGGAGGCGAGAATATAGCGAGTACGAGTCGGGGTATGGAATGAAGGTTTTTAGAAAAGGATTGTTTAGTAGTCCTCACCATTTTGTAAAATAATATATCAATAAATGTGATGAGGATTTATTTGAGTATAAATATTGTCTAGAAGATAATATTTGTATTTAAACTCACAGTTTTACTGTTGTAATAATAAAGTTGTAGTTGTTTCTGTACCATGTATTGACAACTCAGAATGGGTGATGTATACCTATTTTGGGGGCGTCACAAGGAGGCGGAGGGAGGGAGGAGAAGAAGAAGGGAAACAGAAATGGAGTTAGAGAAAATCGTGGGAGAGATGGGGAGAAAATTGTGGGAGAGATGGTGGAGAAAATCATGTGCATAATTAAAGGGATTACACTCTTTTTGTAATTAAGTATTGTATTTGCATTAATTATGTAAATATTTAATGAGTGCACTTTTTTTGTATTATTTTATTAAAATGTACTATTATATGTAATTGTTCCATAAAATTACCACAAATAATTACAGAGGCTAGACCCAGTGAACAAAATCATGAAATCTAAGAGAAATTACTACTACTTTTTAAGCTAGTTGGTTCAAATTATAATATTAACGTGCATATCCAACCAACTCAAACCAAATTGTCAGCCCACCAATTAAGCTAAGCTAAACTAATGTATTTCATTTCATTTTATAGGATTGATCAATATTTTCATACCCGAACTGGTCATCAAACTCAAAAAGGTATTCAATGGATGAATTAGTAGTTTAATTCGTGTCAAATCGTTATTGATCCAGTAATATTGTTAATATATAAAAATAAAAATATATATAAATAATTAATAAAATTTTAAAAATCTCATTTTTATGAACTAAAGTTGAGTTACAATATTACTAAAAATGGTTAATTTTAATATTAAAAAAAATTGGCACAAAAAAATATTTAAAATCGGTTAACTCGGTCAACTTAATGGTTTTCAATCGATGGTAAACTGGTTCTACTGAGTTTTGACCAAAAATATATTATTGGTCCAATCCGAATCAGAAAGCCGTTCGATTTCAATTTTTACCGATTGAACCTACGATCTGGTCTTTGCACGATTTACTTCACATCATATGTGTAGATTGACCCAATAAACATATTTATCTAAAATGTTAACTTATTAAGTTAAGGCTCCATCATATTTATTAACACATATATACTCTTGAGTTTATGTAATGTGTCATACATGTGAAATATCTCAACACAAACTACTAGTACAAAGTAAGGTAATAATAATTGCCAGTAAATTTTTTTTAATAATTTTTTATTTTAAGAAAGACTCCTACTTCTATTGATAATTAATATAAAAAACTTATATATTCAAGTTTACCGTCACAAATTTATAGTGATAAATATGAAGAGGAAAAAAAAATACTAAAAACTTGTAGAATGTGGATGAGTAAAAACATACGGATCGGGACAAAAGAGGGAGTAATAAGGTCCACCGTTATTGATGCTTAATTGGTTGGTGGTTGATAGGTTTTGATGAGTTAGTAAAACAATTGCATGATCGATCGATCGATGTGCAAGAAATGTTTTGACTTGGTAAAAAAAAAAAAAACTTATTCATTGGCACCCTAGATAACTTATTAATCCTCTATCATAAGACTAATTAAAATAATTAGTCCTATTTAAAAAGGCTTTATGATAGAGGATTAATTAGTCCTATAAATTATTCTCTCTCATTTTTAAAAGTTATTTACGAGGAATTATATATATAATCACATAATAAATTAATGTAGATTAATAGTCTCCTCTATTTTAAAAGCTATCAATTCATGAGATTAATAGTCTCTTGTCAAAGGACTAAATAGTTTAAAATAATATTAAATTAAAATAAATAATTCAATCTCAAATATATTTTTTACAAACAAACATGATAGTAAATATTTAAATATAAATACATATTTAAAACAATCTAATTTGGTGACCATCAACTACCACGCATCGTATCCTGCGTTGTGAGCGGTATGATTCTTTTATTCACCAAAATTATTGCCACAATAATATTTTAATGACAAAAATTTGAATAAAATAATGTTTATGATAGTAATTAAATATAACCAATGTATCTACTCATATATAAATATAATAAAAGATTAATTAATTATAATTTGACCCCATTATTTTATATCTACATATTTATTGATATTAGCATTACATTTCTTGCCACCCGCTAAGAGGCATCTCTCGAAAAGAAAAGAAAAAAACAGAAAAAAAGAAAAGAAAAGAGAGAGGGGCCTCTCTCGAAATAATTAATGTACCTTACATACAGCTAAATTTTGCTTATAAAAGTCCAAAAATTACTATTTATTTCTTGGGTGATGCTACGTGATAGTTGAACTAACTAACTAAATCTATATATATATATATATATATATATATATATATATATATATATTGAACAACAAAATGTATCAATATATAGGGTCTAACCGATTGAAATAGTAATTTATATTTAAGTCTTAAATTATTTATAATTTGAGTGTTCTTTTAACATATTAATTTTTATATGTCACGCGTTTAAGTCACGCTATCAATTTATAATGAGACATATTTAATTGAATCAAAATGAAAAAAAATAATAATTTAATGACTTAATTGAAAAATAATTAAAAGGTCAATTATCAAAAAAAAAAAAGTCAATAATTTAAGATAATAATTTATATTTAAACCAAAAGAAAAACATTAAGAGCCTGTTCGATAGCGACTTGTAAGTTATAAGTCATTTGCCACTGTTACTGTATTTGACAATGACTTATTTTTCAACTTATAAGTTGATCTTTAACTATAAAAAAAAAGGATCAAGTATTTGTAACTTATTTTAAAATGACTTATAAGTTATTTTAAAATAAGTTAGTTTGACCAAATATAATGTTTATTTTGTCCCTATTCTATTTTGTCATTCTTTTTTATTAATGTTATTTTTAATAATCTCTACATTTGATTTTAATTTATAAATTATTATGAGCCATGCCGAGAGACTCTTTATTTTATCAATAAAGATTTAAATTTTGTTGAAATAATTTTTAATATTATGGTATGAATTTAAGATAATATTATAGTTGTGGGTAGTATTTATAAATTTTACAAAAAGTATGCAGTGGTTTATATTATATTCGATTGGTGAGGGAATATTCGGTTTAGCGAGGAATATTCGCATAACTACTCAATCATTGGTGGACCCCACAATAGAATTATTATTTGATTGAGAAAATGACAAAAATATTTTATTGAAATAACTATGCGGAAGTTTTACCGGTTATTCTTGTTGAACTACTTTCAGTAGTTAAAGTACGATGTACGTGTGGTTGCATAAGAAATACCTGTATTGATTATTGATCTTATGTGAGAAGTTCTTCATTTGATTCCATTATTGTCGATTAATAATATGAATTATTATAATGATAATGACGTTTTGTTTTATTCAGATTATTAACGTAATAAAACGAAACATCTTTTATATAAAATAGAATCTTTATTAAAGTTATTCTATAAATAGAATATATTATATTTTATTATCATAGTGTTGCATAGTGTTTTTTGCGTAGTGTTTGCGTAGTAAAATGTTTTTATATAAATAGAATATATTATATTTTATTTAAAGATTTTTCTTTAAATATGGATAGTCGATTAAAGTAAATCAATGACCGCTCATGGATTAGTTCTTATGCATTCCATTTTTCTATAAATAGAAGCTCATTCCTTCATTATTTTCTTACGAATTCATTGAAACTACAGAGAGAAATTATAGAGAGAAGTTTATAGAGAGAAAAAGTTATAGAAAGAAGAAGAGTATTACCGCTACTTCACTACTTCTATATTCGATTTTTTTTACGGTAAAGGGTGTTATTCTTTCTTCTTGAAGAGAACTTCATTATTCCATTCATTATTATTACGTTGGAATAACTTTGTAAAAGTGGCATACCCTATACATAACCTTGATACGTGGCATACCCTATACTTGGTGAAATCCTTATGTTATTCCATTCTTAATTATTCATTGGAATAACTCAGATCTGCGGTTACTTATATACTTGGTGACATTCTTCTATTATTACATTGGAACATCCTCATCTCATGTGTTTTTACACCGGACTCGGTTTCCGCTTTTTATTATTCTGTTGGAACATCCATGCATGTGTTTTACACCGGACTGGTTCCGCTCTTTATCATTCTGTTGGAATATCCTATCATGTGTTTTACACCGATCCGGTTCCATCTTTATTATTCTGTTGGAACATCCCGTCGATTGTGAATTTCACCGACCGTTCCGTTATTATTATTATTCTGTTGGAATAACTTTTATACATCTGGCACTGCATGCATGGTGATTTCTTTTGTTATTCCATTCTTTATTATACCCAAATTGGTTAAAACTTTGACTTATATACTCCATGAAATTAGTAGAATATCCTTGATATTTGCGTTTCATCCAAAGATCTTTCATGGAAATATTCTTCCGATCATTCTTGAATTTTACTCTACAAAACAAGTATCTTGTTGACAATTTGGGCGTTACTAATTCCTGGATAAAATAATTCTTGAACTTGTTTTATTGAATTATTATGTCATTGTCATCATCCTCACGATATATTATGTTATCTTTGGCTTACGTGCATAGATGAACTTAGTATGATTATTATGACCGGGGATCATTCGGTATAATCATGGCTTGTTATAAATGATGTGATAAAAAGTCCTCGATGGCACGTAATGCGAGAATGGATAGTTTTTGGTATGATTATGACCAGGGGTGATTCTAAGTATAGTCATGACCATTGATAATTTGATGAAAATCCTTGGCCGTGTATACAAGGATGATTAGATGTGGTGGTTTATTTATTAAAATTTGAGTCTCAACGATAAAAATTGATGAAAACCTTTTAAAACCCTAAAGATAGTAGACTTTATTCTCTACTTGACTCTTTAAATGGATTCTAATTTACTGCAGCTAAATTGGTTTGTCTATTGTATTTTATCGGTTTAATCTTTGTTGAAGGCTAATGATAATTTATTCTGCATTATCTTAGTCATAATATTTCTTCTTTGGGCTAGTTGAGCTCACCCTTTCTTTTATTGTTCTCTTGTGAAATGAGAAACATAAATTTGACGATCGGGGAGCGAAGTAATGGTCCGAGGATAGCATTAGTAGTCCTCACTATTCTCGTGAAATAGTGTGATAATAGTCGTAATGAGGACTCCTTTTGAGTTTGTATAATATCTAGTAGACAAAATTTGTATTCAAACTCACGCTTTATGTCGTATTGTACACCTACGCTTATATTAGTAAGTTGTATTTGAATTTATGTACCATGTAAGTGGCGACCCAAGATGGGTGGCGTATACCTAATTTTGGGGCGTCACGGTTGGTATCGAGCTTAGGATATGATCCTGGCTAAGATGTGAGAATAGAACTAGGAGGGAGAGACGGGAATTCCTTCGCTAGTATGACCTACCTAAGTTTATTTGGTATTTGATTGGTCTCACGTAGTATAGTGATAATATGTTGCATGTCAATTAACCCTTATTTTGTGGCGGTGTTTGAAAATGGCATCCGAGAATGTTGAGAATAGCAATGGAGCACGTGAGACCGTTGATTCTCCACGGATCAATAATCGGGACAATGTACAACGGGATGGCGATAATCCTCCTGTAAACAACAACACCGATCAATTGACTAACGACGAGTGCGTTTAAGAGGTTTTAGAATTCATGCAACATCGGTAAAGCGACTCATCCAAAACGTGGGTGGAAACACGGAAAACTCTCGAGGCGGTCACCGCTAAACAATTCAAGGAGTTGGGACCACCGGAGTTTAAGGAGAGCCAAAACCACTTCAAGCGGAAGCATGGATAAAGCAGACACAAGATATTTGATGTCTTGGGATGCTCCGAGGAGCAAAAGGTTCCTTTTGCGCGTTTATGTTGCGCGGAGAGGCGGATTCTTGGTGGGAATCGATAAAACGTACTCAACCTCTTTACTTGAAGATATCTTGGGAGAAGTTCCAGGAGTCATTCAACGACAAATACTTTCCGAAAGTATTCGCCATATGAAAGGAGGTGGAGTTTATCAAGTTGGAACAAAACAATATGACCGTGTAATCAATGACGAGGCAAAGTTTGCGGAGTTATCACGATTCAAGTCCCACTTGGTGGATAATGAAGAGAGAATGACGCGAATGTTTTAAGAGGTTTGAAGCCGGAGATACGTCAACATCTTATTTCTCATAAACCGTGTTTTTATTCAGATGTTGTAAATAGGGCTCAATTAGTGGAGCGCGATAACGAGTCAACGAACTAAAAGAGAGCAGCCGGCAAAATTATAATACCAACGAGAGTAGTCATCGAAGCGGTGACAACAAGCATGGAGGGAATCAACAGGCGAGATATGGTAACCACTTCGGTGGTTATCAGGTACAAAATAATAAGAATGGACATTTCAAGAAAAGAAGATTCAACAATGATGGAAAGACGTCGGTAAAGACCCGTTTCAAAGGAAGAAGAACGACCACCCCATTCGTATGCTTCAAATGCGGAGGGAGGGACACATCATCCGAATCTAGCCATGTCTTCAGTCAAAAGCATGTTATAATTGTGGAAG
Source organism: Panax quinquefolius (assembly GCA_020205615.1). NCBI lineage: Eukaryota > Viridiplantae > Streptophyta > Magnoliopsida > Apiales > Araliaceae > Panax > Panax quinquefolius. The sequence continues at coordinate 644,389 of CM035155.1, read as the reverse complement.
AGAAGGTCACTTAGCTCGATTTTGTCGTTTTCAAGACAAATTCAACTAGGATGGAGGCACCAAAGATGTCCCTGCACAAACCGGCCGGTGAGTTTAAGAGAGAGCGTTTTTTTTCTCGTGACGAGGAACCTGAATAAAATTATCACGGGTAAGTTAATCGTAAGCTCTTGCGAAGTCTATACCGTGTTAGATACTAGTTCTACCCACTCTTTTATTTCACCTAGTTGCGTTCAACGTTTAAATTTGACTCCGGAGAAGTTAGACTTTGACTTATTGGTTGAAACTTCGATAGTAGGAGCCTTCGTTACGCTCTTACTATTTTTAAATCTTGTTTGATTCAAATAAACACTTTCACGTTACCTGTCGATCTTATCTTTTTGAAAATACTTGCCTTTGATGTAATTTTAGGAATCAATTGGTTAACTACTCATCATGCTTTTCGTAAGGTTGTTAGCTTTTATATTCATAACTAACCTGTTACACGAATTCAAAGTAACCAAACCCTAAAATTAATCATTGTCATATCAAGCCATAAGTAAAGAGCCCCGAACCTTTCGTTGTTGACTTCCTTGTGTGGAATGCAAAAGCCGGACTTTCTCAGTGGCAACATCGTGAATGAAGATGGCAAGTTTATAGGTATCATTGTGAGGTGCTATCTAGGTTAAGGGATAGAAGTCACAGATTGGTATCAATCGACGTCTATCCAAGTCTTGGATGAGAGTCACAGCTTTGAATGATATTTCTATCATTAATAAATTTCTTGACGATTCTTGAAGATTTCTAGCCTACCCTAGAGCGTGAAATCAATTTTGTATTGACCCCAAAGATAAAAAACCCATTTCTTAAACCCTCAAATATTTCTTCAACTAAATGAATAAGTTTACGTGGTTTATGATGAAAGTCATAATAAAAGCATTGGAATAATGAAAATCATGGGTATATGAAGTATTAGTAAGTTTTATGATGAGTTATGTTGGTTAGTATGTGAAAACATGAAAGTTTCTTAGAAATCACAAAGAGTTGAAAATCGATTTTGGTGAAAAACGTAACATGAAATTCAATTGACCATATCTCCTATTATATTTTGAATTTTTGAATGTGGTCAAGTCCTAGAGTTAGATCTATGAGTTACCTAACTAATCCAAGTGGAATTACTGGAAAAGGTGTTGTAGATTTTGTGTGGACTGATTTTAGCAAAGGAGTGTAAAGCTGCAAAACCTAAAAAGCTTCTGCCATGATTTTAGAGAGGCTGTTTCGGCCACTTAAATTATGAGAAAAATTCTGGCCTTTTGGGACATGAAAGTATATGGTATAAAGTATCTCCTGTCCAAAAATGAGCTCATTCCGACTTAAAATGAGCAAGTTATGACTATTTCAATATTTAGGTTTTAAAATTTAAAAATGCTATAACCGAGTTCTATAACTCCGATGACCATGAAATTTAAACTGGAAGGTCACGTTAACATGTGTAAGGACCTGCCAAGATTTGGGAATTTTGGAGTTAAACTTGAGGTAGCTAATTTCTTAAGGAATTAAGTGGAAATTGATTTTAAAAAATAGTAAATGAATTTTAAAATTCCTAGAAAAATATATTTTCATTATGGGACTATATTATGCTAAATCCCAGAAAAGAAATATTTTTGGGGCTGATTTGGTATTTTTCATGAAAATAGTTTAGTTACTAAACATATGAGTTAAATATGTTATGTGAAGTAACAAAGTTGAAAATAGGATTTTTATGGCTAAAAAGAATTCTATATAGAGTATATGCATATTTTTTGAGAGATTTGATAATTGGTGATGATATCTTATGAGTATGGCATTTTGAATGATTAAATGCATTATATGGTAAAAGCGTAAAACAATTAAGATAAATTGTTTATAAATATAAGTAGTGATTAAAATATTGGTATAATATTAATGATATTAGATTATGATAATATTAAGTGATTGATAACATGGGGATATTCTTGAATCCTGGATAAATTATATTATAAATGTTTAATATTTATCCTTTATCTTATTTGATTGATTCTTTATATCATTATCCTCATGTTTATATTTTTTTAAAAGTCATCTGTGGCCTATAGAAAGATAGATGGACTTGGTATGATTATGACTGGATTGTTTTGATAATCATAACTCAGTAATTGAAAACACAATTATCTTTGGGCGTAGTGCATGGATAATTTGTGGTCGTGATACTTAATGAATATCCTTGGCAGTAAAGGGATGATTCGACGATGTGGATTAATTATTGAAATGAGTCTCAAAGAATGAAATATTAATTCATGGATGTGTTCAAAGTCATCTCGTGGGCTTACGTGCATAGATGGACTTGGTATGATTATGACCGGGGATCATTCGGTATAATCATAACTCAGAATTGAAAACACAATTATCTTTAGTCAGTAGTAGTGCATGGATAATTTGTGGTCGTGATACTAATGAATATCCTTGATGCAGAGTGCGGGGATGATTCGACGATGTGGATTAATTATTGAAATGAGTCTCAAAGAATGAAATATTAATTCATGGATTGTTCAAAGTCATCCGCGTGGCTTACGTGCATAGATGGACTTGGTATGATTATGACCGTGGATCATTCTTGCAGATAATCATAATCAGTAATTGAAAACACAATTATCTTTAAATAGTAGTAAGTGCATGGATAATTTGTGGTCGTGATACTTAATGAATACACGATTATCTTTGGTCAGTAGTGCATGGATAATTTGTGGTCGTGATCTTAATGAATATCCTCGGCCCGTGTGTGGAGGGATGATTCGATGATATGGATTAATTATTGAAATGAGTCTCAATGAATGAAATATTAATTCATTGATGTGGTAAAAGTCATCTTTAGTAGTAGTGCATTGATAGACTTGGTATGATTATAACCACGGATTATTCTAGATATAATCATGATCAGTAATTGAAAACACGAATATCCTTAGCCAAGAGTGCATGGATAATTCATGGTTGTGATCTTATTAAGTTCGAGTCTCAAAGATTATTGGTTTTGATTGTATATCTTTGGGCGCAGAAGTGCAAAGATGAATTGTTAATGAATATCTTTGGCGGATTAGAAGATGAATTTAATATTTTTACGATAAAGGTATTCAAGGTACCTCACCTCTTTATCATATCGTATCGCACTCTAATTTCGGTAGAAATTCCATAAGCGAGAGGGAGATTGTGAGACCCTGATTTTATCAATAAAGATTTAAATTTTGTTGAAATAATTTTTAATATTATGGTATGAATTTAAGATAATATTATAGTTGTGGGTAGTATTTATAAATTTTGCAAAGTATGCAAGTGGTTATATTATATTCGATTGGTTAGGGAATATTAGGTTTAGCGAGGGAATATTCGTACAACTACTCAATCATTGGTGGACCCTACAATAGAATTATTATTTGATGATTGAGAAAATGACAAAAATATTTTATTGAAATAACGGCGGAAGTTTTCACCGTGATTCTTGTTGAACTACTTTGGTAGTTAAAGATACGAATACGCGTGTGGTTGCGTAAGAAGCGCGGTATTGATTATTGATCTTTATGTGAGTAAGTTACTCGGTTTGATTCCATTATCATTGATTAATAATATGAATTATTATAGCGATAATGACGTTTTGTTTTATTCAGATTATTAACGTAATAAAAGCGTAAACATCTTTTATATAAAATAGAATCTTTATTAAAGTTATTACTATAAATAGAATATATTATATTTTTATTATGCGTAGTGTTGCGTAGTGTTTTTTTGCGTAGTGTTTGCGTAGTAAAATGTTTTTATATAAATAGAATATATTATATTTTATTTAAAAGATTTTTCTTTAAATATGAATCGTCGATTAAAAGTAAATCAATCTGATTGCTCATGGATTAATTCTTATGCATTCCATTTTTCTATAAATGAAGTTTCATTCCTTCATTATTTTTTCTTACGAATTCATTTGAAACTCTAGAGAGAAATTATAGAGAGAAGTTTATAGAGAGAAAGTTATAGAAAGAAGAAGAGATTCTATACTACTTCACTACTTCTATATTCAGCTTTTACTACGGTGAGGGGTGCCATATTCTTTCTTCTTCGAAGAAACTTCATTATTCCATTCATTATTATTCGCATTGGAATAACTCCGTAAAGCCAAGATACCCTATACATAACCTCAGTATACGTGGCATACCCTATACTTGGTGAAATCCTTATGTTATTCCATTCTTAATTATTCATTGGAATAACTCGTATACGCCATTTACTTCTATACTTGGTGACATTCTTCTATTATTCTCATTTGAACATCCTCATGCATGTGTTTACACCGGACCGGTTCCGCTTTTTATTATTCTCGCTGGAACATCCTGCTCATGTGTTTTACACCGACCCGGTTCCGCCTCTTTATCATTCTGTTGGAATATCCTATCTCGTGTGTTTTACAATCGGATCTGTTCCATCTTTATTATTCTGTTGGAACATCCCAGCCGCCAGTAATTTCACCGACGACCCAGTTCCTGCTATTATTATTCTGTTGGAATAACTGTCGCCAATACATCTGAAGACCGCACGTCGTGGTGATTTCTTTTGTTATTCCATTCTTTATTATACCCAATTGGTTAAAACTTTGACTTCTATACTCCATGAAATTAGTAGAATATCCTCGATATTTCAAGTTTCATCCAAAGATCTTTTCATGGAAATATTCTTCCGATCATTCTTGAATTTTACTCTACAAAACAAGTATCTTGTTGACAATTTGGACGTTACTTAATTCCCTGGATAAAATAATTCTTTGAACTTGTTTTATTGAATTATTATGTCATTGTCATCATCCTCACGATATATTATGTTATCTTTGAACTACGATGATAGATGAACTTAGTATGATTATATTGAGCGATCATTCGGTATAATCGTGGCATTGTTATAAATGATGTGATAAAAGTCCCCGATTGGCTCGCGTAATGCGAAGAATGGATAGTTTTGGTATGATTATGACCAATTGGTGATTCTAAGATACCATGACCATCGATAATTTGATGAAAATCCTTGGCCAGGTGATACAAGGATGATTAGATAATAGTGGTTTATTTATTAAAGTTTAGTCTCGGTGATAAAAATTGATAAAACCTTTTAAAACCTAAAGATAGTAGACTTTATTCTCTACTTGACTTTTAAATGGATTCTTAATTTATTTCCAGCTAGATTAAATTGGTTTATATCATCGTATTTTATCGGTTTATCTTTGTTGAAGGCTAATGATAATTTATTCTGCATTATCTTACCATAATATTTCTTCTTGGCCAATGAAGTTAATTCCTTTTCTTTTATTATTCTTGAAATGAGAAATAAATTTGAGACAATCGATCGGAACAAGTAATGGTCCGGAGGATAAGATTAGTAGTCCTCACTTATTTCAGTGAAATAGTGTGATAATAAATTGTAATGAGGACTCCTTTTGAGTTTGTATAATATCTAGTAGACAAAATTTGTATTCAAACTTCACGATTTACGCCGTATTATTGCTACCTAGCTTATATTAAGTAAGTTGTATTTGAATTTACGTATCACGTAAGTATAAGAAATTGGCGGCCGACGATGGGTAATTATCAAAAATTTTGGGAGGCGTCATTCAAATAATTTTATAATTTATTTTAATTTAATTTCTGATTTATAAGTTAAATTGATACCGAATATTTTTATTTATAGATTAAATTATAAGTTAATTTATATTTATATTTTAAATTATTTTAGAGTAAGTCGTTGCGGAGCAGGCTGTATTGACTTGAGTAGATTAGAATGTAATTCTTCCTACTTGATATAAAAATAAATAAATAGCACATGACATAACATGAGGACGGAAGAAAACAAAAAGTCGTCTTTTCCCACTCTTGCCTTTAGTATTATAATTATAACCATTATACATACATACATACCAGTACTCTTCTTCTTCTTCTTCAATTTTTCCTCTCTCTATACGTGTTTCTGTAATAGTTGTCTCTCTCTATCTGTTGCCGAATTCAGAATCATCTTTGCATATTCAATTCTTGTCCGAATAGCCTTCATATGATTGTGCCTCTTCAAATCCCAGCAGCTAATTAATCTCTCTCTCTCTCTCTCTCTCTCTCTCTATATATATATATATATATATATATATATCGTCCAGCATACAACACCAATCGGGACTCTATAGGTATGTAATCCAGACTCTTATTTACCTCACACGGATCTGCTTATGAAAAAAATCAACTTTGTTTTTAATTGCTCGTCTCTCTAGCTCCTTTTAGGTGCGTCATTTGCATATAAACCAAACCCATCATCATCATCATCATCATCATCATCATATCTTTGATTTCAGATTAAATGTTCACTCTATCTTAATTCCACTTAATACAAATTATTGGAAATGAATCTTAATTATACTTACTAGTATTACTCTTTACATTCATGACTTGACTTTCTCCAACCATCGTTGTGTTAGACATTCATTTTTTGTTGACTTTATTTCGCGAGAGAAATTGGGTATTTTGTGACAGAAATTTCCCAGATTAATTTGGTCTGGACGGGATAAAATCAATCCATTTTCTATATAAATTTTGGTTTTGTTTTGTTTTGTTTTATGTGTTAGTTGATGCAATGAATTGCTTCTGCACAACAGAATCGAGTGGACAAGAGAGAAAGATGATAGCTGGACCTGGACCTGGACGGACTTATGGCTTCAACAGTATGCAGAAGGTGCGTGTCCCTTCTTTTCACCCTACACGTGTTGTTGTTATTTGGCTTTTCTGGCCTCTTCCAACAAATACACAAAGTATGGCAACACTCATCTATGCTTTGTTTTATATATTAAATAGTATGTATGATGATGTTGATCCAATTCGTTAATGGGCTTTTGGGCCTCTCCTTGAGTTTATCTATTTTGTCCTTTATGCCTGCCATAGTGTCTATAATATGCCTGCCACTGTAAATATATTGTATTGGAATTTCAAACATGGATTTGTAAACCTTAGACATTAGACTATAATACTACTAGTTTTTTTTATCTATGATTGTGATTACTGACCTAAACATGCCATTTCACTTCCATCTCACTGTATATTTATAAAATTGAAAAATATCAACATTTAAACAAGGGAATTTGTAATTGTACCAAGCTATTTGGTGTTCAACTTCAGTGATACTTAGACATTTAATTGTTTTCCACGTTACCATTACCAAGTCATATATTGATTTTTTTTAATGAAGAACTAATATTTAGAATATTTATCTTATCTTGCCCTGTAATTGAGTGAGGGCTGAAAACATTGAGTTGCACAAGCTCCACATATTTTTCTGACAACTAACAAGCTTAAAAGCTCAAGCTGGCCCATACGTGTATGAGCTGATCGCTAGTAGCTGAGGTGAGCTTGTGTTGGTTTACTTTTTATGTTGTTTTAAGGCTTTGTAAGCTAATTACTAAATGAGCTGAACTTGAACAGGCATGAATATTAAACGATCTTAAAATTATTATCAAACTTGGTGGGGTATGTGGTATTGGCCCAACCTGTTTGTTACAACAAAAGTAGAATTACATATCAATCATAAAATTTACCTTAAATACTGCTTTTAATCCAACCTACTTCAATGTGCACATAACCATATTATGGAACATTTCACACTATTAAATTTATTAGAAAATTTTCCACATGTAATGCGCAAGCTATCTCAAATTGAGAGTCCAACTTTTCTGTTTTGAATGTCCTAAAAGGAGAGTCCACATTCAAATTCAATGTACCAAACATCTCTCCCTCTGTCTATATATATATATATACACGAGTGTGTGTGTCTATATATATATATATATATATATATATATATATATATATTACACTTGATCGTTAGTGTTGTTAAAGTCAAACTTTGACTTGAAAAATGAACTCTCATTTTGGGTTGAAGAAATATATGGTTATGGATCTCAAAGCTTTCATTTACGCCTTAAAATTTACTTTGGTGCTATACTCATGATATATTTCTATGGATCTATACCTATAAACATATATATATATATATATATATGTCCATAGCCAAAGTTGGCCGAATTGCAGCTAAATGTTGCTATGAATCATTCCCATACATATATATATATATATATATATATATATATAGGGAGAGAGAGAGAGAGAGAGTGAGAATGTGAGTTTGCAGCCTATGACAAAGGTCTCCTGTATAAGATCGGTCACCTATTGTTGGTAGTTTTACCCTGTTCGAAAATCTTAACTTTGACACCCTGAAGGTTTGCGTGTAATTTGCAATAGTGCCTTTATTTTTTTCTTTTTGAATTTTTGTCTTGCTCCAAGTCTACTTGTGTGTCAAGTTGATTTTGTATTGTTAAAGAATATGGGTTCTAATGGTAGTGATATACAACAAGTAGTGCTGGAGTACAAGTATCATTGATAGTTTGTATTAACTCAATATTATTATTAATCGCGGTACTCACACTAAATTACTAATGCTAGTTCATGCTTGTAGTTCATTATTTGATCAGGTATTTCTATCAATTCTCAACTTCACCAACTCAGCAAAATGACATCATTGGTAAGTAAATTTACTTCTACAAAAATCACTACTGATCTTTTAACTCTTATATGCACTAATCAAAATCGAAGAGAGGAGAGAGGGAGAGGTCTGCTGAGCCCCAAAACCTACAGGGCTGCTAAGTCCCATGCTTGCAAAAAATTTTATTGCCTTTGGAAAAGCTTATTATATGTAGTATGTACTCATTTTATCCCATTTTAATTGTCTTAATTTGACTTTTTATGGTCAATTCACCATTTTAAGAATTCAAAAAATGTTCTAATTTTAAAAATATTGGTAAACGAATTATGATCATAATAAACTAAATTAAATAAACAACTGAACCAAAATTTATGATTTGGCAAATCTAAATAAATATGTTTAATTAGTAATTCTAAAAATAGTCAATTTGACCATAAATTCAAGCTAGGACTATTAAAATGGAACATAGTATATTTTCCCGTCAGTCATGCAAAGACAATTATTTGTGATTCTTCATGTGTTTTTGGATCGGATTTAGGCCTAGAGAAAGGATAACTATAAATCATATTTTTATGTTCTCAATATATTTCTTTATTATATGTCATATTCTTTTAAATAATTGAAAATTTATTATACATATTTTATTGTCACGTCTCAAAATTTTTGCCAATTATATTCCAAAACTGAGGTAGTAGTAATAACTTGAAATCAACTTGAATGATCAATTCAGGAAGTGCTTTTCTGTGGCTTATAAGTAATTCAAAATTATAGAAGCTTTTTACAATGATCAAGAGATTACTGACTGTGCTTTTGGATGTCCCCTGGTATATGATTAGTTGGTTACTTTAAAAACATAAAATAATTACTGTTATCTTTGTTTGTGCTGAGGCATTGTACTGAATCTGTTTTCATCAGTAATAATGCAGTGCAGCAAGGGGTACGTTCATGCATGAATTTGGGAATACATGCATTAAAAAGATGAAGGATGGATTGAATCTACATTACAGTCCTAGTACATGTACTTTATTTATTATGCCTAGTAACTAATATGCAATAAGCTTTATTTTCTCCTTTCTTAGATGTGTTTCTTTAGTTTTGATTCCTTCTTACTCCCCTCGTAATTACTCTCATCAAGTAGTTTGATTAAATTAAAAGGCTTGTAGATTTTATGTTGTTGGTCCTTCTCAATTCTATGGATTATGGTTTTGTCTTCATCAACACCACCAGCTTGTGTATCCAAAAACTCTTGTAAAAATCTGAAACATTTACTCTAATATCCAGCTACCCTCTAGACTTTTGAATTTTATGAGAATGCTCTTTTATCTAAGATCTGTTAATTCTCTTCCTGCCCGTACTTGTTACTTTGCAGAGTTTGTACTCGATTAGCTAATTTTGTTGGTCAGGCATATCATAATGTGAGTTATCTTACTCCAGGTTAAGCAAAATAGGAACATGAGGAGAACACAATCGAAGAAGTCACATTCCTGGTGGTGGGATAGCCACGTCAGCCCCAAAAACTCTAGATGGCTTGCAGAAAATCTCGAGGGTAAGCAACTAAGATTGCACGCTGTATATTGTCTGTTTTACAGGAATAACTATTACATGTAAACATAACTAAAGATGTCATGTTACATATTTAATTCATTTATCTTGGTGAATTCCAAATTATGGGTACTATTTGAAGTTGATCGTGATGATTTACTCCAAACAATTATATGGTGTCAACTGAACCAACTTTGGACTGTTATTTGGAAATACCTGAATTAAACTGTTAAAGTTGCATGAGATGTAATATACATTTCATAATGATTAATAGGTTCCACCTTGAACATTATTAACTTGTATGATTAGGCCATATATTATGCATTTTGGTGTCTGATAGGTGGGATATCATGTTGATGTCCCCTTTTCTTTTTAAACAATATCAACTGCTCTTCCTGAATAGCTTAATATGCATTGGTGACACAATGAATCCAGTACTGAAGTTGACTGATTATGGACCTGGATTAAAACTAATTGTATATCGTTGTGTTTGTATTGTGAAAATGTCTAAAAGGAGACTGAGAAAAAGTTCATTTATCACAGAGATGGACCAGAGTGTCAAGCGGATGTTGAAACTGATCGAAGAGGATGGAGATTCATTTGCTAAAAAAGCTCAGATGTATTACCAGAAGAGGCCAGAATTGATTGCTCACGTTGAGGAATTCTATCGAATGTATCGCTCGCTGGCTGAGCGTTATGATCATGTGACTGGAGAACTACGGAAGAACATTCCATCAGATCTCCAGTCACAGGGATCAGGCATCTCTGATGTTGGTTCTGAACCAACCTCCACGCAGCATTCATCAGATCAAAGGCAAGCTCGTCGTAAATCTGGTCCTCGAGCTGCTGGTTTTGAATTTTTTCTTGGCACTGGTGGAAGTAGCTCAGATTTGGGCGACAAAGGAGATGAATCATCAACATTAGATTCCGAGTCAGAATCAGATGATTCCTCCATTAACAATTACTCTAGCCAATCAGGCAATGGTGATGACCAAGGATTAAGTAGAAAGGTTATTGAATTGAAGGCTGAGCTTCGTGATGTAAAAGAGAAGCTCCAGATGCAACAAGAAGAAAATTCACATGGGTCTTTCGAAGGAACCAAAACTGGGAATTCTGAAGTTCTACTTGCTAGAATTACTGGATATGAGGAAGAATTGAGGGATGCAAAGGAAAAGATCGAGCTTGCTGGAGAAGAGATTGCTAGGTTGAGGATTTTGCAGACTGAACTTGATAAAACGCAGGAAGATGTACAAACTCTGGGAGCAGGTTTAGAAGTTGAGAAAAAACAAGGTTCGGAGCTTCAAGAACTGAATGACACATTAGAAGATGTTTCTGACCCGGAACAGAAGATAAAAGTGCTCGAGAAAGAGTTGAGAACCGCAAAAGAAAAGATTCATGGTTCAGAGAAAGAAATTGCCAGTCTGAAGCATCAACTTGAGTGTAATACGTCCTCTGTCCAACACTTGCATGATTCTGCTAAGATAGACACTTCTACGTGGAAGGTCAAGCTTGATAAAGAGAAGCGAGAGGTCTCAAAGCTGCAGGACAGAATTTTGAGGTACAAAGCCAATTTGTCAGAACGTGATCATGAAATCAGGGCATTAAGAGAAACAATTTCCAATGCCAACAAGAGCTTATCTGAAGAAAACTCGCAGCTTCAGGCAGAGATGACTAAACTGCTGAAGGAACGAGCTTATTTAGAAGATAATCTGAAAGAGTGGGATCTGCGTTGCCAATCTGTAGAAGAGGAGCTCAGACGAGTCCAGACTGGAAAAGCAGAAGCGGAAACTATGTATAGAGCTGATATAGAGCAATTGAAGGTATGCATTGCAGAAAGAGATGATCGATTGGAAGAATTGAACAAAAGTGTGGATATATTTACATTGAAATACAACACACTAATGACAGAGACACATGAGCTGAACGTCAAAGTTGCTGGTCTCACAGCAGAGGTGAGTTTCAAGGATGAGAAAATCGATCAAATGAGCAAGCATTTGCACGAATTACATATTGAACATGTAGAGTTGATCGCTGGGACTGAGAGGGCACGTAAAATGACGGAGGGGCTGAGATCAAGAGTTAAAGAACTAGAGGAGGAGGTTGAGAGACAACAGGAAGTAATCATGGAAGGAGCAGAAGAGAAGCGAGAGGCGATACGGCAGCTGTGTTTCTCACTTGAGCACTATAGGAATGGTTACCATCGTCTTCGCCAAGCTTTTGTAGGACAGAGGCGATTTCCAGTTGTGGCATCCTAGATAGCTTATGCATATACATACATGTTTGCAACTGTTATCATTGTAGGTGTCATGCTTCTTTGTTTCTTACGAGGCCAGAGCATCGAGCTTGGATGTGCCAATCCATCTTTGATTGCTTAGCCAGCAGTATCATGGGTTTGGAATTTTTTTCTTCAAGGTTTTTAATGTTGTCAACTTGGTTGGCGTTTTGAGATCATAAATGAAGCCTTTTTGTTTTGGGGGAGCGTCACATGTACTTTTTACATAGATCGACTTGCTTTATGTTCATGTAAGGTCCACACGGTTTGGGAATCTTAAAATGAGGGCAAAAAATTTAATTAATCGCGCCAGGTAGGGGTCGAACCTACGGCCTTCTGCTTAGGAAACAGACGCTCTATCCACTGAGCTACAGGCGCTTATATTGGAGGACAGGCGCTTAAGCAAACAATCTTATTCTACTATCTTAAATGAGCAGTAGACATTAAATTTACTGTGGATTTGACGGCAAAGGATCACACCCCCCATGATCAAAAGGGAAGCAATTTGACTCTCATATATCAGGTTCCAAACAACAAAAGTAAGTTTCTTAGTAATTATATATATATATATATATGTGTGTGTGTGTGTGTGTGTGTGTGTGTGTGTGTGTGTGTGTGATATTGTATAGCATAAGTTAGTTAAGGGTACAACAAGCTGATCTATGATCGTCTATTGAATGATTTAACGGGTGATATTGTATGAGGCAGGTGCCCGATCGCTAGTAAGACATGTGACCGATGTACTTCTTTTCTACGGTTAGACCTATTACCAAAATACCCTCAAAATATAATTTCATTTCATGTGGTCGATGCAACTGTTCTCTGCGGTCAAGCCTATTACCAAAATACCCTCAAAATGTAATTTCATTTCATGTTGGCCGCATGTCGTCGTTTTGATTGGCCCCTAGTAAGACTTGCAATCAGTTTGACCAGCTTTTTAGGACATACATCATTGCTAATAATTTTTTCCATACCCATCCATTTGCTAAACAACTGCAGAAATCTACATTTATAGTGAATTTGCTTTACTGAGATTTGAAGAAATCAGTTGTTCGTGTAAGTAATTTTGGCAAGTGTTCATCAATAGTTTTCATGCATGCTACAAATATATTTTTATTTAATTCTTCTGAATCTCTTGCTAGTTTAGATTGTACAAATGCATCTGAGTATGTTAATGATGCTGAAAGTAGTACTCATGCAATGATCCCTTATGTTGGTCAATTATTCTTTAAATTGGAAGAAGCTGAAAATTTGTATAGATCATATGCACACAAAAATGTATTTGAGATTAGGATTGCTACGAGTTGTAAACATACTCGCAATAATGATTTGTCGTCCAGGTTATATGTATGTTAAAAAGCAGATAAACCAATTGGTGTAAAGAGTTCAGTAAATGATGAATGTGATAACAATAAAATAAGAATACAAAGAGACTCGATAGGAAGAATATTATGCAAACGTAAAATGTTTGTTGTCCACAATAAGAAAGAAGACAATTGACATATTTTGACCATTGAGTTGGATCACAATCATCGTTTAGTGACACTTACCAAAGTAGATTTGATTAAGACACATAGGAATATTACGTCGGTAGCAAGACAATTAATTGACACCTTAAATGAGGCGGGTATTGGACCCAGTAGGATGATGAACGTTTTGAGTACAATTGGTGGATGGATGCAGAACATAGCTTTTAGTGACATGAATATTCGTAATGTAGTTAAGGATTTAAGACATGACTTGGAGAATGAAAATTATGCACATGTTGTAGTCACATATTTTAAAAAAATCGAATCTTTTTTCGTGTCAAGTCAGGCGAAGACAATCGCAAAGCTTGTATTTTGTGGGTAGACACGCGATCAAGGTTTATGTATCAACGTTTCGGAGATGTGGTTAAATTTAACACTACGTATAATACAAATAGGTATAATATGTCATTTGTTCCATTACTGGGGTCAACCACCATTATCACTCTATTTTATTTGGATTTGCACTGTTAAGGAATGAGACAGAAGACACTTTCGTTTGGGTCTTAGAGACGTGGTTCAATGCCACGGACTACAATACTCTTGCAACCATCATCACTGACGATGATAAAGACATGAACAATGCTATTACTAGGGTACTCCCATCCACTCATCATGTATTGTGTTTTTGGCATATTAAAAATAAATTCCTAGAGAAATTGTATCATGTTTATGCAGAACACCCATCGTTCAAAGACGATTTTAACAATTGTGTGTATAATTCATTCTCAATCGGTGAGTTTGAAAAAGTGTTGGAAAATCCTGATAAGGGAATATGATTTGTATCAAAATGAATGACTCATAAGTTTGAATGATGTGAAAGAGAAATGGATAGGTTCATATACAAAGAGGTATTTTGTCGCAGGAATGACAACCATCAGAAGAATCGAATGCATAGATCATTTTTTTGATGAACATATGAATGTTTCAACAGGCATGAAAGAATTTGTAGTCAAGAGTCAGAAGACTACTGAGAAACAATTCACGAGAGAGAGAAATGCTGACTACATAACAAAACATCGAAAAATGTAGTTTGGTATGTGGATCATCTTTGGAAGTGCATGTTGCGGAATGTTATACAAAAGAGATGTTTAGTTCAAAAAGAGCTTTTGGATTCTCTAAAGTACAACATCAACAAAGTCGGTGAGATGTTCGTTATTGATACAAAAGTCTATGCAGTATACAGGGCAGATGCAATTAAAGATAATCGGAGATATTGGCAATTTGTCAACAATCGTCAGCTAGGGTCGATAACATATATATGCCAAATGTTTTCACATTTTGTTCAGATTTGTAGGCACATTCTGAGATTTTTTCAGTTTTAAGAGTATGTTTAAAATACTCGATGACATAATCATTTCTCGGCGGGCAAGAGATGCTAACAGGAGTAATGGTGAATAAGTAATCGTTTCTCCAATGGGTGCTGACTTTGATAAAAATCAAGCAATGCAGTTCAATCATTTGATGAGTGATTATCAAGAGTTAGCTACTAAAGCTGCTTGCTCAGTCTGAAGTTACAAGACTGTACTAAAACTAAATGCACGAGGAAAAAGTCATTGTTGATCAATATGACCAGGATAAGAATATTACCGATGTACCAAACGATGATATTGACAGCGCGGATAGATATGCACTTCAAGAGATGTGATTGGAGGATGATGATGAAGAGGAAGGAACAAGAGTTTTTGCCACCAATTACTTATGAAACAAGTTAGGGCCGAAAAAAACAATCGAAAATCAAAAGTACTATTGAAAAATAATAGGTAGTAAGCCTTATTGAAAATGTGTCATATGTGGATTTAAAACCAACCATGACAAACACAATCATTATAGAGTGTAAGGAATTTCTGAACTTAAAAATAATTAAGATAGAATACGTGATGTAATCTTTATGTTTTTATTATTTTTAAATGTTTATGGAGATGTAATTTACTATTACTTTGAAATGTTTATGTTTGATTGCTATGTTTACAGCTATGTAATTTAATATTATGTGAATTTATTTTTGAAATGGAAATGTAAATGTTTGTATAGTTTGTTTTAACTTGGTCAGAATATTAGCATCAAACAACATACATGTAGATAGGTGAAACAAGCCAAGCATGACCACAGGTAGGACCTGTAACCAACATACAGGCAAAATGGGCTAGCATACAAGCACAAATTGGCACAAACCAGACAGCAAACCTAGCCGCAGGTAGGTCCTACAGCCAACATATAGGCACATAAGCCTGCGGCTAGCATACAGTGAACTGCCCACTGCACAAACATGTTCAATACAACCACAAACCTGTTCAATACAACCCAGACCTGTTCAATACCAAAATTTAAAACAATATAACCAAAATTTTCAAAACTAATACCACATTTTTTATCCATACCAATATCAAGCTCATAATAGAAATTAAATCATCATCAATTGAAATTAAAATAGCAATACATTGAATTGAAATAACTTGCTTTGATTGAAATTAAAATACCATCCTTTACAATTAAAAAGTAATTCTCTTACATTGAAAATACATATCAACATCTAAATCAGTAATGCCTTAGGTATATCTCTAGCCTGACATTTGTACAAATCATACGTTATCCTATACCTAAACACAAATAAATCCTCAGCTGACCATCTTTCCTTGGTAAGGTCAATCACCCCGGATAAGGTAGTCGACATACTTGCAAACAAAGACGCCGCAATCGCATGTGTTCTGTTGCATGGGTCAACCCTTTGCTGCATGGACCTTTGGGGATGTATGAGCCCAACCACCCAACGGGTTACTCATTTGTAAAATCAACAATATCAATTGTACCTAAAATAAAAGGAACCTCATAAGTACGTAAATATGAAATGATGCATTTAATTGAAAATAACAAATTACACATACAAAGACATTGACGTACTCTCTGTACATATCATTCAGGTTAATGTAGGGTGTGTTATTATAGAGCAGGTCAAGGATAGAAATCTTCCAATCTTTGACGACAAAGACTAACAATATGAAATGATGGTTGATGGGTGAACATACATGCATAAAGACATAATCGCACTCATGCAATGGCG
This sequence comes from Panax quinquefolius, assembly GCA_020205615.1. Classification (NCBI taxonomy): domain Eukaryota; kingdom Viridiplantae; phylum Streptophyta; class Magnoliopsida; order Apiales; family Araliaceae; genus Panax; species Panax quinquefolius. The sequence goes on along the minus strand of CM035155.1, from coordinate 627,447 downwards.
GTCCCACTTGAGGTTCAACATATGATTGACAAAATTGGGTTCCACAATTTTGGTCTCGTTCAAAGAAGGCACATTTACCCAAATTCATTAAATAGGAAGGCATGAAGCCAAAATTGGCCACTTCTATATCCCTTCGCGCCGATTTTTTTTTTCACGATCTCGCAAAAGACACATATACACGCCCATCACGTGCTCATATATCCACATTACGGGTCACAAAGAAATTATATCTTCGTGACTCAATGTGTACCATTGGTAGGGGTGCTCGATAGGAAACATTTGAGGATTGACAGGAGTTAGGGAGAAAAAGTTATCGTTGATCATTTGGATCTTCTACCCATAAAGTCATTTTTTTATGGACGCTTTCGGTCCATATTCAATCTGTGTGGGGACTTCTCCCACCTCATCCTTAATGAAAGCAGATGCACCCTCGTATGTAAGTCGTATGTAAGCTGAGGTAATTTGGACAGGGTGTTAGAGACGTAAATGTCCTGCATGGCTGAAGAGGTGGGCATCTCTGTCTCTTGAAACCCCCCCAACCCCAACCCCAACCCCAACCAATATACTCATCCTCCCCTCGACTCTCACATCCACATCGTACAATGCATAAAGGTGGTCCCAACTCTCTTTCACGAATTTGTATTGGAGAGGAAAGTCTTCCTTGAACTTGAAAATTTTGTCGAGGAGGGATTTCGCGCTCTCAATCTATGCAAAAAAAACATAAAAATAAAAAGACAAAACCAAAACACATTAACATCAAAGAATACAATAGAATATTTCAATTGAACAATTTGTAAAAATTTAACTTACTTACTATGTGAACTATACGATGTTGATTATATATAGACTGTTGGTCGATTTCATAATCAATGAATACGTGCAAGTATACATGATCAACAAGTAATAAAGTGATAAGAAAAGTATCGTTCTCACGAGAAATTATTTAATAAAAAGTACCAAATATTAAGTCGTAACCAAATTAATTTTATTTAAACAAATGATTTAGGATTGTGAATTAAAATAATTAATAAAACTATTATTAATACCACTAGATTAAAATCAGGTTATGGAGAATTAAGATCAAAACTTCACTTATTGCTCACTTATATAAATACATTTCTTATTAATTATGCTCACTGTTCTGGACAGTTAATCAGGAACTTATTAGTATTTATAACCACCTTCCAATGCATCACAAACATATTAATCTAAATCCACAGTTGATAGAATTGAATCAAACACCCTATTTAACTAATTCACTATATTCCTATGTGAATTACAATTAAAAAGATTTAAAACACATGTTCCCTATCAGATTACATGCAGCGTAAAGGCATATCCATATCCTAAACACAAATTATGAATTCCATCACCATGCAGAAAACACAATCACATGTTATTATAATCATATCTAAATCTATATTTCATCTCCCGAATTCATATAAAGTATCACAGTAATTGTTAATTAGACAATTAATCACTTATGCACAAATCATAATAGACAATCCCTAGAATAGATCACACTAATTAACAAAGAAGCATACTAAAACAAGCTACACAATAAGATCTGTTGCAATCTTAAATAAGAGATTTAGTTCATTGTTATTGAATTAAATTCTAGAATCCACAATTGAATAAAAGTTAAAAGACAAAAATAGAAGTAGAGTAGAGAATAAAAAAATTTGTCTGCAAATCTGATGCTCCCCTTTTGCTCCTGCTCTTGATCTTCAATGATCTCCAAGTTGCTTCAATCTCCAACAATCCAATATAAATTAGGATTTATGTTCTAATCTAATGGAGTATTTAATCTAATCTAATCTATCTAATCAATCGCTTATTCTATGCATCACATCATGTATTTATAGGTTATAAGTCAAATTCCTTGCTTAGGAGGAAACCCAATCTAATTTGGAGTCAAAAAAGTAGCAAAATTCGCCCAAAAATATGTCACAACTTGATTTGGCTCGACCTCAAATGCTTCTTGCCGCCACGTTTGAAATCCGCTTTAAGCATACAACACTTGAAATAGCCTAGGTTTGAGCACCCCGACGCTGGGCACTTTTCTGGAATTTTCTGCTTTTGACGTCTTTTGAAAAAATGGTCATAACTTCTTCGTCTGAACTCCGATTTAGATGATTCAAGATGTTCTGGAAAGAAAAGACGTAGATCTGTAAATTTATTCTTTTATTTTTTCTACTTAAAGAATGGAGCAATGCCAAAATTGGCCCTGAAGTGGTAGTTATGTAAATGGCAAGCCAAAAATGCGAATCTAGCAACCCGAAACGTCGATCCAAGTAACTTTTGTCCCAATTCCTACAAAACAAAGTAAAACGCACATGAATAGACAAACACTTAAAAAATACCAAAATATTAAGCTCAACTCAATTAATGGGTATAAACCCACTCATCACAGACCGATGCCCATAGGAAGTGTTTGGATCTCTTTCGCGTCACGGACGGTGCAGATATCATCAGGTAATTTTATTGTACCATGTGAAATACGTATCCATGGATATAGTTTTTACATCCTCCATTATTTGTCCCTCGAAATGGTCTATATACATCTTCTACTGCCCAAAGTATTCCCTTCTCAATTTCATGTAAGGGTGTAAATAAACCGAGTCGAGTCGAGTCGATTATTGAATTGTTTAAATTTTGTTTACAAAATTTATCAAGTATAAAATAAAGTTTTTTTGAGACTCGTTTAGCTACCGAGTCGAGCACGATCTTGAATCGAGTCCGAGCAGTTTGAACTTTTCGAACGAATATGATCTGAATATCAATAAAAAATTACAATTTGAAAATATTCGAGTAATTTATCGAATTTTAAAATTTGCTCATATTTAAATCATTTATATTTTGTGTCGAGCTCGAATCGAACTTTTAGTCAAGTGAGTACGAATCATACCCAAACAATTTGCTCATTTTACAGCCTTAATTCCATGTAATCCTCTGGCTAGAATTTTTGTTTCGTGAGTTATCTAAGAAAATCATGTCTTTCGGCCGAGGACGGAATACCTTGTACATGCTTGTATTGCCTGTTAGGTTTGTAATATTCGTATACACAATCAAAGTATTAGAAGCATGGTAAAAACAAATTTTAAAATTTTACAAACTATATACCCGGATCATCTTTATGTGCAATTATTAATTTACATTTGGCCTCTAGAGGTGATCCACCAAAGGAAGAACAAAAACTCAAGAAGAAGGGTGTTTGGCTGAACCCTAGTTTTTTCTATCTCAAATAGAAAATATATACTCTCCCAACTCTTGGAATAAAGTGCGTAACTTATGTCACTCTCTCTCGATAAAAAGACTTTATTATTTATAGATGTATGGAACCCTCATAAACCATTTAGAATAGGGTTTTGATTTAATTAATTAAACTCTTTTAATTAATTAGGCTTCTTAATCTTATTAGGAAAAATTAATTAAACTATTTTAATTAATTAGCCTCCTAATTATATTAGGAATATGTTAGAGTACTTATATTAATTAATTCCCAAATCTCTTTAGAAATTAACTTAATAATAATAGTAATAATAATAATAAGACTCTCTTATTAATTTATATTTAATATTTTTAAAATATTAAACAATAAATTATAAGCTATTTAATTTATTCTATCACCATAGATTAAATTAAATACACTTAACTTATTATTATGATTATATCTTTATTTTTTAAATAAATATTATTCCTTTTATGGTGTGACCCTTTAGGTTCTCCATATTAAACTGGTTGTGAATAAATCAATTAGAACAATTCTAATATTATTTAAATAAATTAATTAAGCTATTAATTTATTTAAATAAATAACATTTATTCTACAATAAGGATAAGCCTCCTTAGCGATCAACGACTTTCTAGATAATATAGATTTCAACATTAATCATAAAAAAACGTTTGAGTAAGTAGTTACCGTACAATTCAATCCTTCCACCATACAATGTCCCAATTAAATATAAGACATAAAATTACTGTCAAGTCTTATTTTATTTAATTATATGTATTTCGATTCCCAACTGCACAACTCTAAATAAATACAAATTAGAAACTCCTTTCTAATTTCATTCCACCCTGGCTAAGAATTCCTAGGTTGTTATTTATCGAATCAAATATGACATATCTCTTCTTTTACTAGAAACAGTAGATTCTTTATTCATTATTTCTATATATAACTTATTACACCCAAGTATACCCTTTGATATACCCTAAGGGTCTTAAGGGACATGTCAAAGTATAACTTATTATACACAAGATACTACTATGATGATTTCAAGTCTAAGGTGTTAGTTCCCGGAGGCACAATAGTTATCTAGAAGGGGGGGGGGTTGAATAGATATTTAAAAACTTTTATTTTGAACCAGTTAGAATGATTGATTAATGCACAGAAGAGGAGTATATGATACACCTTCTTTTAGATATCTTGAGTTAATGGGAGTAAGACAGTTATAGCAGTTATAGCAGTTATAAATAGACACAGTTGTTTTTAAGTGGTTCGGAGCACTTAAAGCTCCTAGTCCACTCTTCTACTCCTCGAGTAGAAAATCCACTAAGGATGTCTTTTACACTTTCTGAATCTCATAGATTCCTTCTAGACCGGTCAGTCTAGGCACTTCTAAGTTCACTCTTGAACTCTTCAAGTCTAGCAGACTTGGCTCTTCACAGTTCACTTAGAACTCTTCAAGTCCTTCTGACTTGGAACTTTTACTTCAGTTGATTGATAGTTGTTGAGTTGTGATTGAGGCTACTCAGTTGCAGTTAAGCACTTGTTCGAAAGAACTGAGTAGCTGAGCAAGCTTCCACTTTTTCTCAGATCGTAGAGTTGAGCGTTGAGTGTTCTTGTGCGCTTTGTTCAATACTTGCTTCTATCTCTCATATGTCTGTATTCTGTATATATGTGATCTTTTAAATCTATCTGTTGAATTCATCTAATGAAGCATTAAATGCGTTTGACATTTCTGAGCTTTGATGGAGACATTTCTGCACATCTTCTGAATTTCATTCTGACCCACTGACATGACAGACTGTTTTCTCACCTAACACCTGAAAAGGTGTTTTCCTCTGCCCAATGGTCCTTTTCTTATCTTCTTGAACACGCCTTTTGATGAATACTAAGGATATCTTTTTATGTTGGACCGTGAGTGCTTCAACGTTTGAAACCCTTTCCTTATTTGTTGGAATTTATCTCCAAACAGAAGATAGAGCTCGATGCTTCTAACACAAGAGAGATGATACTCTACGATCCATATCGTGGTGTCTTGTCATATTTGTGCTTGGTCTGAACACTACGATTCCTTTCAAAAAATTGAACACTACGATCTTTGCACACTACGATCTTTACTTGCTCGTTTTGCAGACTCTACGTTTCTGAAAGCACACTACGATCTCTGAGTTAGCTTCGGCAAACGTCTGGATTACTCTACGATTCCTGAAGAAGTCCTCCAAGGCAGATACACTACGATCTGCTAAGCTTTACGATCCTGCCTTAGCTTCTATAGTCTGTTGGACAGCTTGATAGACTACGATTCTTGTTGAAAGCCTATCTATTCATTACAAGTCATAGATCAACCTAACATCTTTGATCTCTTAATCTATACATTCGATTACAGAATGATGAATATTAAAAGCTAAGATCAACCAAACAAATTTGATCTATCACTAAGCCCTTGTACATATATTCCTTGAAGGGTTTTACATATAATCATGAGTATTTGCTTTAAACATCAAATCAAGATATGCATTCTTCCAACATAAGGATCACTTGTACTACTATCACTTCAGGAATTCCTATTGACAGACAAATAAAACTCCATTAGGTATTTCTTAGCAGGCCATATTCAGTGAACTTATTCTCCAATAGACTTGTTTTAGTGTCTCCACATAAATAATCATGAGATCAATCATCCTCATTAAATGAGCAAGCAACGTTTGTACTAATCTATCCAGATTCACTAATTCCATTTTTAGTAATTCACCGATTGGGAACATTTTAGTTTTTAAGCTATCTAATAATTTAGATCTCATTAGCATGATCTCATCATGATTCTAAAAGTATTGCTTAAAACTATGGGTTTATCACATATTATTAAAATAACACCATGTAGATAATTAAATGTCTTTAGTAAATAAATATTTTTATTAATAAATGAATAAGATTGTTTACAAAGAATATGCTTTATCATCATACATTATTTATTTGTATGCATACTACTTTCATTCTCTCACTTGTGCTAAAGTCAATCGCTATGGTATCTCATACTCATCTTCTCTAAGTGATGATTAAACTGTTGTTGTGTTAACGCTTTAATAAATGGATCTGCAATATTATCTTGAGAGTCCACACACTCCAGGGTGACATATCCTCTTTCAATGATTTCTCTAATTAAATAAAACTGTCGCAACACGTGTTTGGATTTCTGATGAGACCTGGGTTCCTTAGCCTGCGGGACAGCTCCGATGTTGTCACAGTATAAATGTATTGGTCCTCTAATACTAGAAACCACGTCAATTTCGATTATGAACTTCTTCATCCAAATAGCCTCTTTTGAAACTTCACTTGCAGCTATGTACTCTGCCTCTGTTAATGAATCAGCAACTGTTTGCTATTTGGAACTCTTCAAACTCACTGCACCACCATTCAAGGTAAAAACATACCCTAAAATGGATTTATTGTCATCTTGGTCGTTTGAAAGCTAGAGTATGTATAACCCTCTAGTTTTAATTAGACCCGCCGTAGACAAGAAATACATCATTAGTTCTTCTTAAGTACTTCAGGATATTTTTCATTGCCTTCCAATGTTCTTCTCCTGGATTCGACTGATATGCTTGTTACACTAAGTGCATGAGCGACATCCGGTCTAATACATATCATCCCGTATATGATAGATCATATTGCTAAAGCATAAGTGATCTTACTCATATGGTCTCTCCTCGCAGGTGTCTTTGAGGTCTGTTTCTTATAGAAATGTATTCCTTGACTCATCGGCATGAGACCTCTTTTGAAATCTTCCATACTAAACTTCTTTAGTATCGAGTCAATAAACGTTCCTTGGGAAAAGCTAATCATCCTTTTAGATCTATCTCTATAGATCTTTATCCCCAAAATATAAGATGTTTCTCCTAAGTTCTTCATGGAGAAGTGTTTAGATAACCAGATTTTAATCGATTGTAGTATAAGAATATAATTCCCTATCAGTAATATATCATCAACATATAATACAAGGAATGAAACAGCGCTCCTTCTTGTACACACATGGTTCATCCTCATTTTTGATAAAATTAAACTCTTTGATTGTCTTATCAAAACGGGTTTTCCACCTACGAGAAGCTTGCTTCAACCCATAAATGGATCGTTCTAACTTACAGACTTAATTTTTTTTAACCGTTGAAACAAATCCCTCTAGTTGTGTCATATACACATCCTCCTCAAGTTCCCATTGTAGAAGGTCGTTTTCACGTCCATCTGTCAGATTTCGTAGTCGTGGTAAGCTGCAATCGCAAGCAAAATACGAATGGACTTGAGTGTTGCTACTGGTGAGAAGGTTTCATCATAGTCATCTCCTTGCCTTTGTTTGAAACCTTTTGCAACCAGTCAGACCTTATAGGTCTTTACCTTGGCGTTCGCTCCAGTTTTTCTTTTAACGACCCATTTGCACCCAATAGGCTTAATGCCCTCAGGTGATGAAACCAAAGTCTATACTTAGTTTTCATACATGGAGTTTATCTCGAATTTCATGGCTTCTAGCCATTTCTCTAAGTCTTTACTACTCATAGCATGTTCGTAATTCAATGGATCATCATCATTCATGATGCGTATCTCATCATCATCTTCTATGACGAATCCATATTGATTAGGTATCTTCGGTACTCTTTCAGATTTACGAATAGGGTGTTGTATAGTAAGTTCTTCGACTTGGTCAAGTACCTAACTTTGATCCATAGTATTTTATGGTTCGTGAACTTGTTCAAGATATATCTTACTCCCACTGACCCCTTCAAGAATAAACTTCTTTTCCAAGAAGGCAGTATGTTTCGCAACAAATATCTTTTGATCATTAGGATGATAAAAATAATACTCTGATGTTTCTTTAGGATATCCCAAAAAACTTAACAGTGGCATCAAAGCCAAACTTTTATGTGAGTTATTAATTGTTTAGATTTGATATGTGTTTAGAACAATTTTTTTGGGCATAATTATTGGTATAAAATCATGTTTTTGGAGAAAAATTGCATAATTCGCGAACTAGAAAATTGATTCTGAAAGATCGGATTATAAGTGTGATCGACAGGTAATGCAATACCATCGTTCGGGATGGGTGACCTTGATCTTTGTAGTGCTTGATTACATTATATTGGTATACCGCAATATTGGCCCCGATTTTTTGAAAACAGTGACTAGAAATTACAACACACGAAGTTAATACATTGGTAGCAGCAATACGATGAACTAACGATTTAAATAATTTTTTATTATTTTTTTATTTAATTTCTAATTAAGATAAAATATTTATTTTAATTAAAAATTAGATTCCATGTTTTTCAGTAATTCTAAATTATAAATAAAGGAGTTTATTTTAATTTGGAATTGGATTAAAATAAAGATGTTTATTTTAATTTGAATTAGATTTTATGCTAATTAATATTGTCCATTAAATCGATATCAATATATTGAATGTTTTATTTATTGAAGCATATGGTGATGTGTATGATAATAAATAGGAATAATTATGTACTATTGACCAATGTGATTGGATTTTATTTTAGTTGGATGCATGAATGCATGAGTTTTATTAAATGGGGTGCGTACTCCGCCTTCTTTAATTTTTTCTTGATGAAATTTTTATCTTCCTCATATGTACTTCCCCTTGACCGATGATCAAGGTTTCTATTTAAATTAAATAGTTTATGTAATAAGATTAGTTAGAATTACTTGAAGAATTGGAGACCAAGGAGCAAGGAGCACGTGAAAACCCGTTTGTAATGGAGCCCGGGTTTAAATATAATAGTTATGTTTAAATTTAATTCTTGCAACCCTAGGTTTGACCTTTTTGGTCCACGTGGTAGCTCTAGTAAACCAAATTTGAATAAAAGTTCATAATCAATTCGGGTAGAATATAATATTCTATATGCATGCTTATACTATATATATATATATATATATATATATATATTATGCAACATAATTAGCATGTAAAATAATATGATGCGTATTTTATATATATCTATGTGCATGTGCGCCAAACAAGATGAGACAATTAATAACAAACCTCTCAAAAAAATTATATTAAGTCTAAAGTGTTCAAAGATATTTAGAATATCGAACGTCGCTTTCTAGTATGATAAACATTAATAATGTATTAAATATTTAATATGAGTTTGTTGTGTCACCACAAGATAAGTATTAAATATTTAAGATGTGAACCCAGATTTTATTAATAAAGATTTAAATTTGGTCGAAAATAATTTTTAATATTATGGTGTGAATTTGAGATAATATTATAGTTGTGGGTAGTATTTATAAATTTTGCAAAGTATGCAAGTGGTTATATTATATTCGATTGGTTAGGGAATATTCTGTTTAGCGAGGGATATTCAGATAACTGGCTCAATCATTGGTGGACCCCACAATGTAATTATTATCGGATTGAGAAAACGACAAAAATATTTTATTAAAATAACTAGCGGAAGTTTTACTGCTGATCTTTGTTGAACTACTCTTAGTAAAAGTACGATGTCGTGTGGTTGCATAAGTAGCACACGGTATTGATTATTGATGCCTATGTGAGAAGTCACTCGGTTTGATTCCATTATCACAATTAATAATATGAATTATTATAGCGATAATGACGTTTTGTTTTTTATTCAGTATTATTAACGTAATAAAATGTAAACATCTTTTATATAAAAATAGAATACTTTATTAAAGTTATTCTATAAATAGAATATATTATATTTTATTATGCATAGTGTTGCGTAGTATTTTTGCAAGTATTGCATAGTGTTTGCATAGTAAAAAAATGTTTTTATATAAATAGAATATATTATATTTTATTTAAAAGATTTTTCTTTAAATATGGACCGTCGATTAAAGTAAATCAATCTGGACCGTTCATGGATTAATTCTTATGCATTCCATTTTCCTATAAATAAAGCTCATTCCTTCATTATTTTCTTACGAATTCATTGAAACTCTGTAGAGAGAAATTATAGAGAGAAGCTATAGAGAAAATTATAGAAAGAAGAAGAGTATTCTCGCTACTTCACTACTTCTATATTCAGTTCTTTTACGGTAAGGGTGTTATTCTTTCTTCTTGAAGAGAACTTCATTATTCCATTCATTATTATTCATTGGAATAACTCAGAAAAGTGGCATACCCTATACATAACTCAGATGTATGCGTGGCATACCCTATACTTGGTGAAATCCTTATGTTATTCCATTCTTAATTATTACATTGGAATAACTTTGTATACGCGGCTTACCCTATACTTGGTGACATTCTTCTATTATTACTGTTGGAACATCCTCATCTGCATGTGTTTTACACCGACCGGTTCCGCTTTTATTATTCTCATTGGAACATCCTGTCGTGTGTTTTACACCGGACCGGGTTCCGCTCTTTATCATTCTATTGGAATATCCTATCTCGTGTGTTTTATACCTGATCTGGCTCCATCTTTATTATTCTCATTGGAACATCCCGCTTGGGTGTGAATTTCACCCCGACCGGTTCCGTTATTATTATTCTCATTGAATAACCTGCCTATGCAAGCACCGCATGCACGGTGATTTCTTTTGTTATTCCATTCTTTATTATACCCAAATTGGTTAAAACTTGAACTTCTATACTCCATGAAATTAGTAGAATATCCTTGATATTTGCGTTTCATCCAAAGATCTTTCATGGAAATATTCTTCCGATCATTCTTGAATTTTACTCTACTGAAACAAAGATCATATCGACAATTTGGACGTTAATAATTCATGGATTAAATAATTCTTGAACTTGTTTTATTGAATTATTATGTCATTGTCATCATCCTCATGTTATATTATGTTATCTTTGGCTTACGTGCATAGATGAACTTAGTATGATTATGACCGAGGATCATTCGGATAATCACGACTTGATATAAATGATGTGACAAAAGTCCTCGATGGCTCGTAATGCGGTGATGGATAGTTTTTGGTATGATTATGACCGGGGTGATTCGGTATAGTCATGACCATTGATAATTTGATGAAAATCCTTGACCGTGAAAGTGCGGGGATGATTAGATGTGGTGGTTTATTTATTAAGTCGAGTCTCAAATGATAAAATTGATGAAAACCTTTTAAAACCTAAAAGATAGTAGACTTTATTCTCTACTTGACTCTTTTTAATGGATTGCTTATTCAACCGCAGCTTAAACCGGTTTGTCTATTGTATTTTATCGGTTAACACCTTTGTTGAAGGCTAATGATAATTTATTCTGCATTATCTTAGTCATAATATTTCTTCTTGGGCTAGTTGAGCTCACCCTTTCTTTCACCGTTTCTTCGTGAAATGAGAACATAGCCGGGACGAGTCGGGAACGAAGTAATGGTCCGAGAGGATAGCATTAGTAGTCCTCACTATTACGTGAAATAGTGTGATAATAGTTGTAATGAGGACTCCTTTTGAGTTTGTATAATATCTAGTAGACAATATTTGTATTCAAACTCACAGCTTTATGTCGTATTGTACACGGCGCTTATATTAAGTAAGTTGTATTTGAATTTATGTACCATGTAAGTGGCGACCCAAGATGGGTGACGATACCTAATTTTTGGGGCGTCACAATTGGTATCGAGCTTAGGGATATGATCCCCGGTTGAGATGTGAGATAAGAACTAGGAGGGAGAGATGGGAATTCCTTCATTAGTATGACCTACCTAAATTTATTTGGTATTTAATTGGTCGGTCGAGAGTATAGGGATAATATGTGATATGTTAATTAACCCTTGTTTTGTGACGATGTTTTTGAGAATGATATCCTAAAAATGCCGAGATAAGCAATGAAGCACATGAGAGTGTTGATTCAATTTCAAACAAAAGGTAACGACCAACAATACGATAATAATCATATCTTTGGTAAATTCGGCTATCGAACAATGATAACTATCGTGGGGAAATTATCATGTTAAGAATGGTAACCACTTGATGGTAATCATGGCAAAGATAATAGAAGTGGAAATTGCAAGAAGAGAAGGTAATTTAGCTCAATTTTGTTGTGCAATCAAGTCAAGTCCAAATGGGATAGTGGCACCAAAGGCGGATACTGGACAAAACAAAGCTCGGTAGTTTCGGGAAGAGCGTTTTTGACTTCTTCTCAAAAAGTGGGTAACCCGAACGAAGTTAGCACGGTTAGTTAATTATAAATTCTTGCGAAGTCTATACCTTATTAGATACCGGTTCTACCCATTCTTTATCTCTCTTGCTTATGTTCAACGCTTAAATTTGACTCGGAGAAATTAGACTTTGATTTATCTATTGAAACTTCGTTGGGAGAAACCTTCGTTACCTCCACTGTTTATTAATCTTGTTGTTTCAAATAAACACTTTCACGTTACCTGTCGATCTTATCTCTTTGAAAATACTTGCCTTTGAGGTAATTTTTAAAAACGATTGATTAACTACTCATTATTCTTTTTAAGTAAGGTTGTTAGTTTTCATATTCCTAACCAACCCGTTATACTTAATTCAAAGTAACCAAATCCTAAAGTTAATCAACGTGATATCAAGCCATAAGTAAAGAGCCCCGAACCTTTCGTTGTCAACTTCCTTGTGTGGAATGCACCGAAGCCAGACTTTCTGCAGGCGACATCGTGAATGAAGATGACAAGTTTATAGGTATCATTGTGAGGTGCTATCTAGGTTAAGGGATAGAAGTCACAGTTGGTATCAATGTGACGTACTATCCAAGTCTTGGATAAGAGTCACAGTATTGAATGATATTTCTATTATTAATAAATTTCCTGGCGTATTCTTGAAGACTTCTTAGCCTACTTAGAGCGTAAAATCGAATTTTGTATTGACCCCAGTACAAAAACCCATTTCTTAAACCCTCAAATATTTCTTCAACTAAAAGAATCTGTTTACGAGGATTATGATGAAAGTCATAATAAAAGCATTGGACTAATGAAAATCATGGGTATATGAAGTATTAGTAAGTGTTATGATGAGTTATGTTGGTTATTATGTGAAAACATGAAAGTTTCTTAGAAATCACAAAGAGTTGAAATTCAGATTTTGGTGAAAAACGTAACATGAAATTCAATTGACCATATCTCCTATTATATTTTGAATTTTTGAGCGTGGTCAAGTCCTAGAGTTAGATCTATGAGTTACCTAACTAATCCAAGTGGAATTACTGGAAAAGGTGTTGTAGATTTTTGTGTGGACTGATTTTAGCAAAGGAGGCCAAAGCTATAAATTTTGAAAATGCTACTGCCCAGAAACTTTAAGGGACTGTTTCGGCCACTTAAATTATGAGAAAAATTCTGGCCTTTTGGGACATGAAAGTATATGGTATAAAGTACATCCTGTCCAAAAATGAGCTCATTCTGACTTAAAATGAGCAAGTTATGACTATTTCAATATTTAGGTTTTTTCGACGAAAAACGCTATAACCGGAGTTCTATAACTCCGATGACCATGAAATTTAAACTGGAGGCTCACGTTAACATGTGTAAGGCCCTGCCAAGATTTGGGAATTTTTGGAGTTAAACTTGAGGTAGCTAATTTCTTAAGGAATTAATTAGAAATTAATTTTTGAAAAATAGTAAATGAATTTTAAAAATTCTGAGAAAAATATATATTTTCATTATGGGACTATATTATGCTAAATCCCAGAAAAGAAATATTTTGGGACTAATTTGGTATTTTTCATGAAAATAGTTTAATTACTGAAACATATGAGTTAAATATGTTATGTGAAGTAACAAAAGTTGAAAATAGGATTTTATGGCTAAAGAATCCTATATAGAGTATATGCATATTTTTTGATGAGGGATTTGATAATTGGTGATGATATTTTATGAGTATGGCATTTTGAATGATTAAATGCATTATATGGTAAAGTGTAAACAATTAAGATAAATTGTTTATAAATTTAAGAAGTGATTAAAATATTGTTATAATATTAATGTTATTAGATTATGAGATTATTAAGTGATTGTTAACATGGGGATATTCTTGAATCCTGGATAAATTATATTATAAATGTTTAATATTTATCCTTTATCTCATTTGATTGATTCTTTATATCATTATCCTCATGTTTATATTATGTTGAAAGTCATCTCGTACATGGCACAGTAGTGCATAGATGGACTTGGTGTGATTATGACCGAGGATTGTTCGGGTATAATCATAACCGTAATTGAAAACACAATTATCTTTGGTAGTAGTGCATGGATAATTTGTGGTCGTGATACTAATGAATACACAATTATCTTTGGTAGTAGTCATAATGGATAATTTGTGGTCGTGATACTAATGAATACACAATTATCTTTGGTAGTAGAGTGCATGGATAATTTATGGTCGTGATATTAATGAATACACGATTATTTTGGTAGTAGTGCATGGATAATTCGTGGTCGTGATACTAATGAATACACGATTATCTTTGGTAGTAGTGCATGGATAATTCGTGGTCGTGATACTAATGAATACACATTATCTTCTTTGGTAGTAGTGCATGGATAATTTGTGGTCGTGATACTAATGAATACACAATTATCTTTGGTAGTAGTGCATGGATAATTTGTGGTCGTGATAATCTTAATGAATACACAATTATCTTTGGTAGTAGTACATGGATAATTTGTGGTCGTGATACTTAATGAATATCCTCGGCACAGTAGTGCGTGGATGATTCGATGATATGGATTAATTATTGAAATGAGTCTCGAGAATGAAATATTAATTCATGGATGTGGTAAAAGTCATCTTTAGTAGTAGTGCATTGATAGACTTGGTATGATTATAACCAAGGATTATTCTAGTATAATCATGGCCAGTATTGAAAACACGAATATCCTTGGCCGTTAATACATGGATAATTCGTGGTCGTGATACTATTAAGTCGCGTCTTAGCATTATTGGTTTCTGATTTGTATATCTTTAGCAACAGAAAGTGCAAAGATGAATTGTTAATGAATAGCTTTAGCGATTTCAAAGATGAATTTAATATTTTTAAACGATAAAGGTATTCAAGGTATCCTCATCTCTTTATCATACCAGTATCGTACCCTAATTTCGAGGACTAAATTCCATAAGGAGGGAGATTGTGAGACCCAGTTTTTTATTAATAAAGATTTAAATTTGGTCGAAATAATTTTTAATATTATGGTGTGAATTTGAGATAATATTATAGTTATGGGTAGTATTTATAAATTTTGCAAAGTATGCAAGTGGTTATATTATATTCGATTGGTTCAGAAATATTCGGTTTAGCGGGGGAATATTAAAGACAACTACTCAATCATTGGTGGACCTACAATAATGTAATTATTGTCGGATTGAGAAAAACGACAAAAATATTTTATTAAAATAACGGCGGAAGTTTTACTGGTTGATACTTGTTGAACTACTCGGGTAGTAAAAGTACGATGAATAATGCATGTGTATTGCATAGTAACACACGGTATTGATTATTGATGCCTATGTGAGAAGTCACTCAGGTTTGATTCCATTATCACAATTAATAATATGAATTATTATAATGATAATGACGTTTTGTTTTATTCATATTATTAACGTAATAAAATGAAACATCTTTTATATAAAATAGAATACTTTATTAAAGTTATTCTATAAATAGAATATATTATATTTTATTATGCATAGTGTTGCATAGTATTTTGCATAGTATTGCATAGTGTTTTGCATAGTAAAATGTTTTTATATAAATAGAATATATTATATTTTATTTAAAAGATTTTTCTTTAAATATGGACCGTCGATTAAAGTAAATCAATCTGGACCGTTCATGGATTAGTTACTATGCATTCCATTTTCCTATAAATAAAGCTCATTCCTTCATTATTTTCTTACGAATTCATTGAAACTCTGAGAGAGAAATTATAGAGAAAGCTATAGAGAGAAAATTATAGAAAGAAGAAGAGTATTCTCGCTACTTCACTACTTCTATATTCAGGTTCTTTTTACGGTAAGGGTGTTATTCTTTCTTCTTGAAGAGAACTTCATTATTCCATTCATTATTATTACATTGGAATAACTTTGTAAAAGTGGCATACCCTATACATAACCTCGTGATAATGCGTGGCATACCCTATACTTGGTGAAATCTTATGTTATTCCATTCTTAATTATTCTGTTGGAATAACCTTTGTATACGCTGATTTACCCTATACTTGGTGACATTCTTCTATTATTATTCGGGAACATCCTCACATGCATGTGTTTTACACCCGACACATTCGTTCCGCTTTTTATTATTCTGTTGGAACATCCATGCATGTGTTTTACACCGGACCGGGTTCCGCTCTTTATCATTCTATTGAATATCCTATCTGCATGTGTTTACACCGATCGGTTCCATCTTTATTATTACATTGGAACATCCCGCTTGGGTGTAATTTCACCGACTTCGTTCCGTTATTATTATTACATTGGAATAACTTGCCTACATCACAATCGCATGCATGGTGATTTCTTTTGTTATTCCATTCTTTATTATACCCAAATTAGTTAAAACTTGAACTTCTATACTCCATGAAATTAGTAGAATATCCTTGATATTTGCGTTTCATCCAGTATCTTTTCATGGAAATATTCTTCTGATCATTCTTGAATTTTACTCTACAAAACAGTATCATATTGACAATTTGGACGTTAATAATTCATGGATTAAATAATTTTTGAACTTGTTTTATTAAATTATTATGTCATTGTCATCATCCTCGTGTTATATTATGTTATCTTTGGCTTACGTGCATAGATGAACTTAGTATGATTATGACCAGGGATCATTCGGTATAATCATGACTTGATATAAATGATGTGACAAAAGTCCTCGATTGGCTGTAATGCAAGAATGAATAGTTTTTGTATGATTATGACCGGGGTGATTCGGTATAGTCATGACCATTGATAATTTGATGAAAATCCTTGGCCGTGGTACGAGGATGATTAGATGTGGTGGTTTATTTATTATCTTTGAGTCTCAATGATAAAAATTGATGAAAACCTTTTAAAACCTAAAAGATAGTAGACTTTATTCTCTACTTGACTCTTTTAATGGATTGCTTATTCCATTATGCAGTTAAACCGGTTGTCTATTGTATTTTATCGGTTTAACAACATTGAAGAAGGCTAATGATAATTTATTACGCATTATCTTAGTCATAATATTTCTTCTTGGGCTAGTTGAGCTCACCCTTTCTTTCACCGTTCTCTTGGAAATGAGAACATAGGCCGACGAGTCGGGGAACGAAGTAATGGTCCAGAGGATAGCATTAGTAGTCCTCACTATTCAATGAAATAGTGTGATAATAGTTATAATGAGGACTCCTTTTGAGTTTGTATAATATCTAGTAGACAATATTTGTATTCAAACTCACGATTTATGTCGTATTATTACCTACGCTTATATTAGTAAGTTGTATTTGAATTTATGTACCATGTAAGTGGCGACCCAAGATGGGTGACGTATACCTAATTTTGGGGGCGTCACATAAGATGCTATATTTTATCACATTTGATGCTTATAAAAGAATTGAATTATACTGTTTTGTTGTGTCACCACAAGGATGGTATTTCTCTCTTTGAATATATGGAAGTGCTAGGTTGGACTTAACTTGGATAATTTTAATTCGAATGTGTCACCACTTAATCAAAATAATCTAAGAGGCAAAATAAAAGGAGTTACATGATAATGTAATTGACAAGAGTTGTCTATCTGTTCATTTATATATAGTTTGTCGTATATATTTGAAATGAGATCCTTAATCTCACTAACAAATCTTTAATTATATTTTGTCGAACTTTATAAGTGGGGGTAATATAGTTTGAAGAAAATAATGAGAGGTACCAATTTAAAATAAGACCTAATTTATTTTGGTAAAATTAATTAACTAAATGAATGTTTGCTAAAATGTTATTTTTTCACATGCAGAATTTTGAAAATGTCACACTCACTAATTTCACTACGTAACATATTAGATGCTAACTAACTAACCGGACTGAATTATACGGACTGGTTAAGAAATCTGAGAATTATTCTCATTGCTGAAAAGATTTCTTATGTCCTAAATTCGCATGTCCCTACAAATGTTGCATAAACAACCTCTTAGTAAGAGATTGTCACTTTTAAGAAGTGGCAAGATGATGCATCTGTGGCTCAATGCATCATGCTCGCATCCATGAGTAACGAGCTTCAGCATCAGCATGAAACTATGGATGTTGCTACTATATTTCTGCACCTCCAAGAGTTGTATGGTGAGCAAAGTAGGACTCCAAGATATGAGATATCTAAGGGGCTCTTCCGATCTCGGATGACCGAGGGCACTGCTGTTGAGACTCGTGTCCTAAAAATAATCAATCTGATTAAACGTCTTGGACAACTTGAGTTCGTCATGGATGAGGAGTTAAGTCAAGATAAGATTTAATCTTGCAGTCACTGTAAGACCCCAGCTTTTATAAATAAAGATGAATTTTCTATAAATATTATTTTTGAATATTATGGAATAATTTGATATAATGTTATAGTTGTGGGTAATATTTATAAATTTTGCAAAATATGCAAGTGGTTATATTATATTCGATTGGTGGGGAATATTACATTTAGCGAGGAATATTCGTAACTAACTCAATCATTGGTGGACCCCACGATGTAATTATTATTTGATTGAGAAAACGACAAAATATTTTATTAAAATAACGGCGGAAGTTTTACCGTTGATCTTTGTTGAACTACTCGGTGAAAAAAATACGATGTACGTGTGGTTGCATAGTAGCACACGGTATTGATTATTGATGCTTTATGTGAGAAGTCACTCGGTTTGATTCCATTATTGTCGATTAAATAATATGAATTATTATAATGATAATGACGTTTTGTTTTATTCTTATTATTAACGTAATAAAACGAAACATCTTTTATATAAATGAAATACTTTATTAAAGTTATTCATAAATAAAATATATTATATTTTATTATGCATAGTATTTTTGCATAGTGTTTTGCATAGTGTTGCGTAGTGTTTGCATAGTAAAATATTTTTATATAAATAGAATATATTATATTTTATTTAAAAGATTTTGCTTTAAATATGGACCGTTAGATTAAAGTAAATCAATACTGGACCGTTCATGGATTAATTACTATGCATTCTATTTTCCTATAAATAGAAGCTCATTCCTTCATTATTTTCTTACGAATTCACTAAAACTCTGTAGAGAGAAACTATAGAGAGAAAGAAGAAAAGTATTCTACTTGACTTCACTTCGCTAATATTCAGTTCTTCTAAGGTAGGGGAATATTATTTGTTGTTGCCGTAAAAGGGTGTTATTCTTTGTATTCATGAAGAGAACTTCTTTTGTTATTCCATTCTTATTTATTACATTGGAATAACTTCAGTCACGCTGAATCCCCCTATACTTGGTGATCTTCTTCTTTTTTATTCCATTCTTCATTATTACATTTGGAACATCATGTATGTGTTTTTGGACGGACACGGTTCCGCTCTTTATTATTCTGTTGGAATATCCTATCTCGTGTGTTTTACAGGATCAGTTCCATCTTTATTATTCTGTTGGAACATCCCAGCAGGTGTGAATTTCAACCCACACGGTTCCGTTATTTATTATTTTGTTGGAATAACTGCGTATGCGATACATCGCGTGCATGGTGATTTCTTTTGTTATTCCATTCTTTATTATACCTAGTTGGTTAAAACTTTTACTTCTATACTCCATGAAATTAGTAGAATATCCTTGATATTTGCGTTTCATCCAAATATCTTTTCATGGAAATATTCTTACGATCATTCTTGAATTTTACTCTCAAAAAGCGATGTCATGTTGACAGTTTGGATGTTATTAGTTCTGAATAACTTAATTCTTGAACTTGTTTTATTGAATTCTTATATCATTGTCATCATCCTCATGTTTTTTTTTAAAGTCATCTCGTGGCTTTTGTAGAGCATGGATGGACTTGGTATGATTATGACCAAGGATTATTCGGTGTAATCATGGCCGTAATGTTACAAATGATGTGGTAAAAGTCCTCGATGGTAGTAGTGCATTGATGGATGATTGTTGGCATGATCATGACCATTAATGAATACACAACTATTCTTAGCCCGTAGTGCGGGAATAATTATGGTCGTGATACTAAAAATATATCTTGGTAGTAGTGCGAGGGTGATTCGATGATGTGGATTATTTATTAAAAGTTTGAGTCTCATTATAACGATGATGAAAAACCTTTTAAATCATAAAAGATAGTAGATTTTATTTTCTACTTGACTCTTTTAATAGATTGCTTGTTCATTGCAGTTAAACTTGATGTTTATTATATTTTATCGGTTTAACAATGTTTGAAGGCTATTGATAATTTATTACGCATTATCTTAGTCATAATATTTCTTCTTTGGGCTAGTTGAGCTCACCTTTTTCTTTCACCGTTCTCTTGAGGAAATGAGAACATAATTTGGAGACGAGTCGAGGAGCAGTAATGGTCGGAGGATAGCATTAGTAGTCCTCACTATTACGTGAAATAGTGTGATAATAATTGTAATGAGGACTCCTTTTGAGTTTGTATAATATCTAGTAGACATTATTTGTATTCAAACTCACGGTTTATGTCGTATTGTACCTGACGCTTATATTAGTAAGTTGTATTTAAATTACATGTACCATGTATATCGACTACCCAAGATGGGTGATGTATACCTAATTTTGGGGCGTCACGATTTAGTATCGAGCTTAGGATATGATCCTGGCTAAGATGTGAGAATAGTACTAGGAGGGAGAGACGGGGAATACCTTATTAGTATGACCTACCTAAGTTTATGTCTTTATTTTATTGGTGGTCAAAATGTAAAGATAATTGTTACATGTCAATTAATCTTTTGTTTTGTGGCGATATCTGAAAATGACATCCGAGAATGTTGAGAATAGCAATGGAGCCTGAGCGATCGTTGATTCACCACATATCAATAATCGGGATAATGTGCATCGAGAAGGCGACAATCCTCATGCAAACAATAACACTTGACCAAATGATGAATGATCAAATGTTCGGAGGCTTTATGCAATTTATGCAACGCAGCGAGCGAGGCGACTCTGTCCCAAAACGTGGGGTGGAAACACGGAAAACTCTCGAGGTGGTCACCGCTAAATAATTCAAGGAATGGGACCACCGGAGTTTAAGGAGAGAGCAAAAACCACTTAGGCGGAAGCATGGATAAAGCAGATTACCAAGATATTTGATGTCTTGGGATGCTCGAGGAGCAAAAGGTTCCCTTTGCCGCCATTATATTGCGCGGAGGGCGATTATTGGTGGGAATCGGTAAAACGTACTCGACTTCTTTGTCTTGAAGATATCTTGGGAGAAGTTCGGGAGGCATTCAACGACAAATACTTTCACGAAAGTATTCGCCACATGAAGGAGGTGGAGTTTATCAAGTTGGAACAAAACAATATGGCCGTGTCGCAATACTGAGGCAAAATTTGCGGAGTTATCACGGTTCGTCCCCAACTTGGTGGATAATGAAGAGAGAATAGCGAATGTTTTTAAGAGGTTTAAAATCGGAGATACGTCAACATCTTATTTCTCATAAAAGCGTGTTTGTATTCGGATGTTATAAATAGGGCTCGATTAGTGGAGCGCGATAACGAGTCAACGCAACTAAAAGAGAGCGGTAAGGCAAAATTATAATATCGGTGAGTAGTCATCGTGAGCGGTGACAACAAGCGTGGAGGGAATCAATAAAGGCGAATCGGTAACCACTTGGTGGTAATCGAGGCCAAAACAATAAGAATGAACATTTCAAGAAGCGGAGATTCAACAATGATGGAAAGACGCCAAGTTTTAAAGACCCGTTGTTAAGGAAGGAGAAAGACCACCTATCATATGCTTCAAATGCGGAGAAGAAGGACACATCGGTCCAATCATGCGTGCCATCTTAGTCAAAGCATGTTATAATTGTGGAAGAGAGGTCACTTAGCTCGATTTTGTGGCCATCAAAGACAAATTCAACTAGGATGGAGGCACCAAAGGCATGTCCCGAAAAAGTCAAACCCGATGGTCTGAGGAGGCGTTTGTTGTGACCTCCCGAGAGAGCAAGAACCCGAATGAGGTCATCACGAGTAAGCTTATCATAAACTCTAATGAAATCTATACTTTATTTGATCTGGGATTCTACCCATTCTTTTATTTCTCCTACTTGCGCTCATCGATTAAATTTGACTCGGAGAAATTAGACTTTGACTTATCTGTGGAAACTCCGTTGGGAGAAACCTTCATTACATCCACTTTTTATAAGTCTTGTTTGGTTCAAATCGGTACCCTCACATTACACCGTCAATCTTATTTCATTAAAAATACTTGCATTTGACGTGATTCTAGGGATTGATTGGTTAACTACTTATCATGCAAAAATTGATTATTTTAAATAAAGGTTGTTACCTTTCATATTCCTAATCAACCTATTATGCGAATTCAAACGACCAAACCATTAAAATCAATCACGGTCATCTCAAGCCATAAAGCTATTCGTTTATTGAAAAGCGGATGTCGAAGCTTTTCTTAGCTCATATCACAGATTTAAACAAAAATACGTCGGTTTTGAGCGATATTTCTATTGTTAATAAATTTCTGGCGTATTTCCGAAGAACTTCTTGGCCTACCCCGAGCGTGAAATTGAATTTTGTATCGACCTTGAACCCAGAGTCTGAAACCTATTTCAAAGCCCCATATCGAATGGCTCTTATTGAACTTGAGTTAAAGACCCAATGCGAGAATTGTTAGACATTGGCTTTATTAAGTCCCTAGTACTTCTCCTTGGGGTGCTCTGCTTCTATTCGTGAAGAAGAAAGATGGGAGTATGCAACTTTGTATTGATTATCGGGAGTTGAATCATGTCACCATCAAAATAGGTATCCATTACCCGCGTATTGATGACTGTTTGACCCGGTTGCAAGGAGCCAAATTCTTTTCAAAGATTGATCTTCGTTAGGATATCACCAATTAAAGATTAGAACCATTGACATTCCAAAGCGGCTTTCGGAACTCCGATGCGGGCATTATGAATTCTAGTCATGTCCTTTGGATTGACTAATGCTCTATTTGCCTTCATGGATATGATGAACCGAGTATTCAAGGAATATTTAGATCACTTTGTGGTCGTCTTTATTGATGACATCCTTATTTATTCCAAAAGCCATGAAGATCATGAGCAACACTTGAGGCGACACTCCAAAAGCTTCGTGAATATAAGCTTTATGCCAAGTTGAAGAAATCGAGTTACGGCTTGAAGAAGTAGCATTCCTTGGGCACGTGGTATCAAGTCATGGAATATCTGTTGACCCAACAAAGATTGAAGCTATTCAAAGTTGAACAACCTAAATCGATGATGCAAATGCGTAGCTTTCTCGGTTTAGTTTGGTTATTATCGGAGATTCGTGGAATGATTTTCTCGAATCGCTACTCCATTGACTTCAAATGACTAGAAAAATACAAAGTTCGGTTAGAAGCGAAGAATGTGAGAAGAGTTTTCAAGAACTCGAGAGGAGACTTATTTCAAAGGCTTTACGACAATACCATCCGCTCGGAAGGATTTGTCATCTACAAGTGATGCTTGAGCAAAGGTTGGGATGTGTTCTCATGCAACATGGAAAAGTTATAGCTTATGCCTCGCGACAACTCAAAGAATATGAGAGGAATTATCCTACTCACGATCCGGGTTAGCATTGTTGTTTTTGCACTTAAAATTTGGAGGCATTACTTGTATGGGGAGAAAGTGGAAATCTTTATAGATCATAAAAGCCTCAAATATTTCTTCACTCAAAAGGAACTCAACATATGACAACGACGTTGGCTTGAACTATTGAAAGATTATGATCATACCATCCAATACCATCCTGGAAAAGTGAACGCGTGGTAGGCGGCGCATTGAGTAGAAGATCGTATCTGCAATCTGAGTGCGTTATTGTCAACGCAAAAGGCCCATTTTGTGTGACTTGCAAAGGATGGAGATAGAGTTAAAGACTCGAGGGACGCATGTGATGATAAGCGAATATCTGAGTAGAACCGGCTTTAATCGATAAAGTTAAAGGCTGCTCGAAGCTACTGACACACAGTGATGCGTATGAGGAAGAAAGTGCAAGAGGTGCTTATCTTGGAAGCAAGAATCGATGAAGAAGGAATACTTTGAGTCAACTCCGGACTTTGTGTTCCTAACGACCACGATTTAAAGTATAATATCATGATGGAGGCGCACACACACCATTTGCAATCCATCTGGGAGTACCAAAATGTATCGTGATATTAAATCATACATTTTGGTGGAGAAATATGAAGAGAGATAGCGCTAGCTTTTATCTCAAGGTGTCTAACTTGTCAACGAGTTAAGCGGAGCATCAAGTACCAAAAGGTCCATTCAACCACTTGAAATTCCGAGAATGGAAGTGGGAGCACATTACCATGGATTTTATTCTGGGGTCTTCCTAAGGTTTCTCAAGGCATTGATGTGATTTGGGTCATTGTTGATAGATTGACCAAGTCTGCTCATTTCTTACCGATACGAGAAACTTATACACTTGAACATCTTGCTCGTATGTATATAAACGAGATTGTAAGATCGCATGGTATCTGGGGTATCCATAGTTTCCGATCGAGACCCAAGATTCACTTCACGATTTTGGGTTAGTTTGCAAAAATCTATGGGCACAGATTTACGATTTAGCTTTCGGCATATCATCCTCGGGACGGACGGACAATCGGAGAGTACTATTCAAACTCTTGAAGATCTATTAAGACTCTGTGTCCTTGATTTCAAGGGAGTTGGGACAAGTTCTTACCATTGGTGGAGTTTTCCTACAACAACAGAGTTATCAAGCAAGTATTGGCATGGCTCCATTCAAGCGTTGTATGGAAGAAAGTGTCGTTCTCTCGGTATCTTTGGGATGAGGTGGGTGAAGCAACGTTGTTGGGACCAGAGTTGATGCGTATGACTACGGAAAAGATTCAAACGATCCGACAACGTATAAAAACCTCACACAAAATCGACAAAAGAGTTATGCTAATCTTCATCGAAAGGGCGTGGAATTCGATATAGGAGATCATGTGTTGTTAAGAGTTGCTCCATGGAAAGGAGTTACAAGATTTGGAAAGAGAGAAAACTTAATCCTCGATTCATCGGTCCATTTTAATCCTCGATCGAGTAGGAACTGTGGCCTATAGACTCGCTTTCTGCTTGAAATATGTCTCGTGTTCATAACGTTTTCACATATCCATGTTATGTAAATATGTGAAAGACCCGAACCATATTATTGAGTTAGAAACAGGACGAAATAGCGGAAGATTTGACGTATGAAGAGGTTCTGTTCTAATTTTGGATAAGAAGGAACATATTCTACGCTCCAGGTTATACCTCAAGTCAAAGTTTTGTGGAGGAACCACGATGTTGAGGAAATGACTTGGGAGTTAGAATCGAAATGAAATCAAGGTATCTTACCTCTTGACATACCGGTCATTACCCTAATTTCGAGGCGAAATTTCATAAGAAGGGAGGTTGTAAGACCCCACTTTTATAAATAAAGATGAATTTTCTATAAATATTATTTTTGAATATTATGGAATAATTTGATATAATGTTATAGTTGTGGGTAATATTTATAAATTTTGCAAAATATGCAAGTGGTTATATTATATTCGATTGGTGGGGAATATTACATTTTAGCAGGAATATTCGTCTGACTACTCAATCATTGGTGGACCCTACAATGTAATTATTGTCGGATTGAGAAAAATGACAAAATATTTTATTAAAATAACGGTGGAAGTTTTACCGTTGATCTTTGTTGAACTACTCGATAGTAAAAAAGTACGCGATGTCGTGTGGTTGCGTAGTAGCGCACGGTATTGATTATTGATGCTTATGTGAGAAGTCACTCGGTTTGATTCCATTATTGTCGATTAAATAATATGAATTATTATAAGCGATCTTCGACGTTTTATTTTATTCGTATTATTAACGTAATAAAAGCGAAACATCTTTTTATATAAAAAATGAATACTTTATTAAAGTTATTCTATAAATAAAATATATTATATTTTATTATGCATAGTGTTTTGCATAGTGTTGCATAGTGTTTGCATAGTAAAATGTTTTATATAAATAGAATATATTATATTTTATTTAAAAGATTTTGCTTTAAATATGGAATAGTTAGATTAAAGTAAATCAATCTGACCGTTCAATGGATTAATTACTATGCATTCTATTTTCCTATAAATAGAAGCTCATTCCTTCATTATTTTCTTACTTATTCAACTTGAAACTACAGAGAAAGAAACTATAGAGAAAGAAGAAAAGTATTCGCTACTTCACTTTGCCAATATTCAGTTCTTCTAAGGTAGGGAATATTATTTGTTGTACCCGTAAGGGGTGTTATTCTTTTGTATTCATGAAGAGAACTTCTTTTGTTATTCCATTCTTATTTATTCTGTTGGAATAACCTGTGTATATGC
The DNA here is from genome assembly GCA_020205615.1 of Panax quinquefolius. NCBI lineage: Eukaryota > Viridiplantae > Streptophyta > Magnoliopsida > Apiales > Araliaceae > Panax > Panax quinquefolius. Next base: position 600,693 of record CM035155.1, on the reverse strand, counting down.
GGAATCCCCTATACTTGGTGATCTTCTTCTTTTATTCCATTCTTCTATTATTCTGTTGGAACATCCTGTCTGTGTGTTTTACACCGGACCTGGTTCCTTTTTTATAATTCTGTTGGAACATCTTGTCTGTGTGTTTTACACCGATCCGGTTCCATCTTTATTATTACATTTGGAACATCCTCGCTTGTGTGAATTTCACCGACCCGGTTCCGTTATTTATTATTACATTGGAATAACTTTTGCTGTCTTGGCCTATCGCATGCATGGTGATTTCTTTTGTTATTCCATTCTTTATTATACCTAGTTGGTTAAAACTTTGACTTCTATACTCTATGAAATTAGTAGAATATCCTTGATATTTGCGTTTCATCCAAAGATCTTTTCATGGAAATATTCTTCCGATCATTCTTGAATTTTACTCTACAAAGCGATGTCATGTTGACAGTTTGGATGTTATTAGTTCTGAATAACTTAATTCTTGAACTTGTTTTATTGAATTCTTATATCATTGTCATCATCCTCATATTTTTTTTTAAAGTCATCATGGCACATAGGCATGGATGGACTTGGTATGATTATGACCAAGGATTATTCGGTGTAATCATGGCCAGTAATGTTACAAATGATGTGGTAAAAGTCCTCGATGACCGTAGTAGTGCATTGATGGACAGTTGTTGGCATGATCATGACCAT